>CM049409.1:18072951-18637951 GCA_026929865.2 Hyperoplus lanceolatus | reverse complement strand
ATGCCCAAAGCTTCACACGGCACTGAGCATCCGTCTCTCTTTCGTAAACTGGCTTCACTTGGGCAGTTATAGTTATGTTCCTGTACAAGACTACCTTTTTTTTAAAAGGACATCAAATAATATTTTCTTTCAGGTGCCTTGCACTCCAAAAAAAGGTGGACACAAGTGTATTTAACAATGGCTTGATAACTAGGAATTACAGATTCACTTCAGCGATTTGGCTCTGACTTTTTTGGTCTGCTTTGATTTTTTTGTTTTTTAGTGTTATACTGTATGATTGATAGGAGGTTCTTATGGGAATTTAGCATGCCTGGAAGATACAAATTGCCCCAAGGCCAAAACCATGTGAATGTGAAATGCCTGGACCAGATTGAACCCCCCCCCCCTTCAGTTTAGAAAACATAGATATAAAGATAATAATGGTGGTGGCTTATAAGCTGTATGAAATAAAACCTTTATAAATACCCTGCATTTCTCAAGCGCTCACTATAATTTCAATTAGGCCAACTGGTGGTGGGAATGCACAATATGCAAGGCAATGCAAGTGTATTTATATAGCACAATTTAGACACAAGGCCATTCAAAGTGCTTTACAGGGATTGAATAGACATTAGAAAAGCAAATAAAAGAATTAATAGAAATAACAATTACAGGATAAAGGGAAACAGAAAAGTCTTCCACTTTAATTTAAAAGAGCTGAGAGTTGCAGCAGACCTCAAGTTTTCTGGGAGTTTGTTCCAGATATGCGGTGCATAAACATTAAAAGCTGCTTTTTCTTGTTTTGTCCTAACTCTGGGGACTTTAAGTAGACCTGTCCCAGACGACCTGAGAGCTCTGGATGTTTCATAACGTATCAGCAGACCAGGAATGTTTTTTGGCACTAAACCATTCAATGCTTTACAAACCAACATCAATATTTTGAAATCAATTATTTGATTAACAGGAAGCCAGTGTAAAGACTTCAGAACTGGGGTGATTTGATACACTTTTCTTTGTCCTAGTGAGGACTCGAGCAACAGCATTCTGAATAAGCTGAAGCTGTCTGATTGATTTTTTAGAAGGCCAGCAAGACACTGTTATAGTAGTCAAGTCTACTAAAAAGATAAATGCATGGACGGGTTTTTCTAAACCCTGCTGAGACATAAGCCCTTTAATTTTTGATATGTTTTAAGGTGGTAGTAGGCTGACTGTAATTGATTTAATGTGTTCTTTTGAAATTCAAGTCTGAGTCTATGAAGATTGCTGGTTTGGTGTGTGATTTCTAAAATAACAGATTTAAGCTGTGCGCTGAATAGTAAAATAAGCTATTACCTAAAGTCAATGGAATGAGATAACAGAACACATCTTCTTTGTCCGGCCTGTCAGGATCTACTACCTGGTACATTTTGTGAATTTAACCAGTGCAAATGTTCACACATAAATATTTTACTTTTATATCTGTTTTCGGTATAAAACATACACTGTTCAGTTAAGAACACATCCTTATCCCCAGAGATGGCAAACACTAGGCTTTTTTTGCTTTGATTCTGCACCAATCTGTCTTCTGTCCTTGCATCATCAGTGATGTAGAGTTGGTTGAGTATGAAATATAGGTCAGTGGAGATGTGCTTGATCAAAACCAAGGCTTGCACGCCACCAAGGCACTGACCTGCTGCTGTCCGCCTTCACAGCATCCCCAGCCTCGGCACGCCATTAGAGGGGAATTTTTGATTCAAACAAAACCTCCCTGAGACAAAAAGGCACAACAGTGTTTACTGGCCTATAAGCTGTGTCTGAAAACACTCTCTGACAAGGACCTATATGGATTTATCCACTGGAGATATCATCCGGTGGTAGAAAAACAACTAAAAACCCTTACTTTAAAGAAATAAATACAAAATATCACCAACAGTATCAGGACAGTGAATTAACTTAAGTATTACGGTACAAATAAAATGACCTTTTCCATTACAAAGGATGGTGTCGCATGTGTGATCCTTCTCCTCTACATAAGCCGGTGAAGAGCTGATTTACTGTAGCTTGCAGTTGTGTAACTTTAATTGCTCCCTCTTTCAATTGGGTGACTCCAGCTTTAAGTGCGATTTGGGGAGTAGACAAACTGCAATATCTCTTGTGCAAAGTATCTTCTGACTTCAGGCGTCCGTAGAGTAAAATATACAATGTTGGAGTCGAGTATTAGATGACACTGCTTTGTGCATTCAAATTCTCTGCAATACAGTATATACTGTACATATTTTGTCTCTCTCACTTCCTGTTGTCTTTTAGCTTGTGTTCTCTAGTGTGTGTACTTATGCATGAACCTCGCGTTTGAGCGATACAACGCGAACAGATTCATCAGCTGAGTGTATATGTGTCCTCTTGACCCCCCCCCCCCCCCCCCACCTCCGGTAGCCGTTGTCACCCATGCCGACCGACACTGTGCTGGGGCCGCTGCACTGGGTGGGGGGTTGCTCTTTCTATATCATGACCTTGATGACGACAGTGACTACAGCTGAGTAGGAGCCAATGCCCCCTTAAGGCATTGGGGAGACGCTTCAGCCCAAGCAGTTTATAGCTGCATTCGTGTCGCACACATTGTCATGTCTCCTTTGCTAATCAATATTTCATCATTGTTTTTTGCCTCTTAGCACCAATTACAGGGAGCAGGTTGGTTTGGAATGCAATGTTCTTTTCTTTTTTCACGCATTTCTCTCATTAAGGGCTTTGTGACTTTGACCTTGATGTAATTACAGGTCTAAGGTCAGAAGGCATTGTTTTCATTTATAGTTACATTAAAACAGGCTTTGTGAAGCCTCTCTGAAACCAGAGCTGTGATTAATGGCTTTACAAATAAACTTGACCTGACCTGACTTATTGTCCATCATGGTCTTTTTGGACCAGCAGTGGGCAGCTTTGACGGGGGAGGATGCACTGCGCTTAAACATGATATATGCCTGCTATCTGTAATCTCACCCTTTTATCATGACACCGTTCTTCTGATGCACAGGCATAAAAGGCCAAGGTTCCCTTGTGAAGAGAAATGGCTCTCTCACATTGACCATGTGTGTGGGAATCCTGCATAACAGACATGCACCAACGCTGACAAACACAAAGAAACTCTTTTATCTGATTTATGGTAAAGTGCCAGAATGTGTTGACCTACTGTATGGACATAAAAGATAATAGGACATAGACTGCAGGAATGGCACTTCTCCACATTACAGCAGTCAGTGCTATCATTGTAAAAGCATTGAAAATCAGTTATAGAAGGAAATGCTTTAGATTCATAATTAAGGTCCAGGTTACACAACTCTACACTTTTACTTCCCTCTCTTTTCTTTTTATTAATTAACAAATATGACACTGCTCAGTAAAGGACACTTATTAGTTTGACTGAACAAAAGGTGCACATTGTATTACCCAGTCTGACTCACTGACCTGGGGCTGGCCCATAAAGGCACCTCTTGGTCTAAATTATTTCTTAATCAGTAAAGCTGTTAAATTTCAAACATTTTCATACAGGGAAGAAGAAAAGAAAAAAAGGCCTCCCTGCCAGATGGAAATAGTTTTGTAGTGCCAAACAGTTATTAAAGCCATAAAACTAATGTCAGGCCAGAAAGCTAATGTCATGCTAGTAAATCTACTTTGGTTAACTTTGCCGCGGGTTAGCCATCTGTGAACGACAGTGTGGTTCCTACTCCATCTAGTTTGCCAGTCAGCTGTTTTGTGGGTTGTGTGGAGGAGATGCCAACTGAGAACATTTAAATTGCTTCAAGTTTTACAATAGCTTACCAAGTTAAACCTTAATGTAACATATACAACCATACAAAAACAATACGGTGCCCAGCAGTGCTACATTGTTGTGAGCTGACCTTCAGCAGGAACAAAAGTATTGTAGCGGCTTTTGGGTTGCCTTACAATTCACCCTCTCTCTCTCTCCTCTGCCTACCTCCTATCGCTCTTTTTTTCAACAGTTGAGCATTAGCCTCACTTTGCTAGAGACCTTCTGCATCCTCCGCTCAAATGCTTCTCTCTCCGTGCATATATTAAAGCTTCTGTGTTCAAAAAACAGACGTCAGTGTGCCCTTCTTTAACAATGCTCTCAGAATCACAGTTACTACATTTTTTCCTTCCTTTTACCATCCCACTGCACATGCTTTGTACTGACGGGTGAAGCCAAGAGTTACATCACCGCATGTGGAGATGGCATGAAGGGACATTTCGCTTTCCCCGCTCAGACGGAGGAACACAATTTTTGGCATCAGATGACTTTTTATTTTTCAGGATGTTTTGGAGATTTCATACACCATGCACAGATTAGGCCGGCACCCAACAAAGTAAAAGGCTTGTTGATAACTTCTATGCTATAAGGACAGCTTAATGTTGTGGCATAATTCCTCATAATCTAGCCATGTTAGTGACACATTAGTCCACAATTGCTGGGTTATTCTGCTTTTGTAAATCCACAGTTGCATTTGCTGGCAAAGCAGCGTGATTCATACTTGTCATTCCTTGACAATTGGTCAAATGAAGATCAATCAATCCTGCCATACATAAATTAGCTAAAGTTTGAATCCCACGTTGCACATATATTAAGAGGTAATGACTAGTTATTAATTTTACACCTACACTTATCCCTTAAGGGAAGTCATGCAGGTATAATATAAAAAGACTTTCCAAATTCATCGCTGGACCTCACAGTGCACACTATACTGTTTATAAATCAGTCAGTGATAGAAAAAGATGAATTGAGTAATTCAATCTATTGCCCATGTCCTTACCTGTAGCATTGGGCGGGCATCTATTAAAGGCCAGTTCTCCCGAAGGCGTCCGTCTCCACACCATTGACACTGCATAGTCCTCGGGACAAATCTCATACGGTGCTGAAAAGCGAGAGTGTGACGACAACAACATCAATGCAAAGACCTTACCCGCATTCCCACTATGATGCAACGATTTCTTCATATTGCAAACAGGGACATTAAGCTTTGATGACGCTTGCATTGCTCAGTGTCTCACCAGCAATTTCAGTTACCTCATCTTTTGGGAAACATATTAGTGCTAGTGTATCCCTCCTTTGTATCCTGCAATCTCCCCTTCAGGCTCTTGTGTGTTTTTTCCCACTGATATCATGATGCAAACGAGATGTGCCATCCACTCAGAAGAGGAGAGATAATTACCCCTGTCCACTTCTGTTCAGGTAAATGAGGTCTCATTATCCTTTTGGCCTCACCTGGACAACGTTGGTCACTGCACTTCCTGACTTCTTCCCCGTTGCCGTCGCACTGCTGCCCGGTCGTGGCCAACCCCTGACAAACCCGCACTCGCCTCTGCCAGCCGCCATCGCATGACTTTGAACAGCCACTCCAAGGACCCCAAGGATTCCACTGCCCATTAGCTAAAAACACAATCATCTTCAGTTAGAAAAAAACAAAGAAGATACTCTCAGAGGCATTTCATTTATCCCCCAAAAAATAAAAAATGTAATACACACCGCTATCTGTGCGATATTTATCTTATGCCATTCAAGCTTGTAATTAAAAAGTTTGACAAGCTCAAGTATCCCTTTTGTTTACATTGATTTATTTCGCTATCCATGCATACATTTTGTGTAGATGCAATTTATTGGAAATAAAGGACAGTATAATAAGGACAGAAAGAAAGATGTGTGTTTTTGTGCTAAAGAGGGGGGGGGGGGCTGCTCTGCAAGTGATGATTATTTGCCTCACTTTGCCTATATATTAAAAATGCATTTGCGCTGAAGTTTCCAAAAAAAAACAAGCAGCATTTTTTATGCCCTTAAAATGAACACTGTTAAATTGGGCATTAGACGACAAAAAAAACAGATGCCCCCCTTCAGCGATGTAGTAAATCACACGCCCTTGTCTGAACTGAAAAGGTAGAACACCCTTAGAGCAGAAAACATGCTCAACTCTCAATTTAACCTCCACTAACCCCCCATCACCTTCACACACGAGGGGCTGCTTTGTGTCCTACAACTAACCGGAGGAGAAGAAAAAAACAGGAAGACCTGTTGGACCAAACTATCCGCAAGACATTGATTGAAAACCCAGTTTCCTTCCACTCCACATCAGAGCTGCTGATTCCTCAGACAGATGCACACTCATGAGTTTCAACGAACTAACCATGCCGAGCAGTCCAGGGAAAATGTTTTCAATTTTGAAACACATAAAATTGATCCAAATCCTGCACACACCTTTATTGTAGAGATAAGCCAGTTCTTGGACTTTATTCCGTTGTGGGTCATTATTTTTAACAGCCTGTTTTTTCTTCCTTTTAGCACAATTAATTACTCAAATATATATTTCACTATTTCTTTAAGAACATATAAATACAATGTTGCCTTAAACTCTTCTGTCTTGTTTGTTTGTTTGCTTGTTGCATTGCCTCCAGCAGACATCTGACATGGTGCTGGTGGAGGTTAAATGATTACCTGAACTGTGTTGTCTCACTAATGTTTGATCTCTCTCACCATGGAAACAAATAAAAATTGCTAAGTAGGTAGGCCTCATTACATGAACACATTGTATAATGTATCCTCTCACTGTGAGGCAAACAACAACATCTCCTGCTTCATTATCATGAAATTGAAAATACTGATTCAGGAGCATTTTTCCCTATTTTAGTTGGTCCATGAGAGCATACGGTCTGCCGACCGCTTAGACAACTTGTTCAATAACTTTTGAAAATGTGAAGGGAATGTCTTTGCCACACACATACATACCAAAGGAATAAAGTATAAAACCCAGCTGTTTTATGCTGCTGCAGTGAAAATTGCATTAGGAGATTATGAGAGTGCTCAGGCCCCTTCATATGATCAGACAATTCAAAGCCCGATGGAGACCACTAAGCTGACATATTTGAGTTTCTAATACATCCATGATGTTGACAGGCAGTTTGGACAGCTAACCATGAATTCTGTGAAAGGCCTACAGTATATCTAACTGGATTTTACAAATCCAATTGATGGAGCATGGTCTTAAACATGATTCATGACTCTTACAACACAGCTTTGAGTCCTTGCTGCAGAGCTATTGTCAGTGCGCAACAGAAAAGAGTAAAACAGCTTAGTAAATTCAGGTCGCATATTTCATTTAAAGTTGATGATGACGATTACGGCACTCATGGTAGTTATAATAATGGTGATGACAATATGGGACGCGCTGTTTTATTCTCTCTCTCTTTTCTCCGTTTCAAATAATGGTTTTGAATTTAGACATCAAAGTGGATATGGAATTGAAAAGGCTCAGGATTTTACCTGTGCAGTCAGGATTATGGCACTCTCTGCTCTCTGCCCAGTGACCGCGACACTCAGATCCCCCATGGGCGGCCGCGGAGCACTGCCTGGTCCTCTGCTGAGTGCCATTGGCACAGGTCACCGAGCAATCGCTCCAAGAGCTCCACTCCTGCCACTGTCCATCCACTGAGGCACCAACCACAACCCAACAAGCATGTGCCATGTGAAGGGGAGAAAAAAAAAAAAAAAAAAAAACGGCAGACAGAAATGGGAGGAGATATTCAGATAACGAGTCTCTCTCATATTGAAAGCCAATAAAACAGAAGTTAAGTGGAAAGCATTTTTTCACATAGGCTACTAAAGATTTGGAGGACATTTACTGTGCAGGAAAAGTCATCGTCACTAATCTGCTTACCATTCACAGGCAAGTGCAGAGTAAGTGATTTTGACGTCAGTGTACGTATTGGCTCTGCAGGGTTCCTAAACCCCATCATTATGTGAACATTATTACTTTAATTGTGTTTCAAACCTCTGCATTAATTCAGTTTTACTCACCTTTGCATTGATTAATGACTATGTGGCAGAGTGTAAGGTATAGCCTACTGCCACCCTTCTCAAGAATGGATCTTTTGAAATGAGTTCATCATCATCTTAAGTTAATGTTATTAACTTTATATTGCTTTAAAATCTCATGCCTCCAGGGAACAATTGCTAATATTGGCATTTTTGTTCATATAGTGAGCTCTAGACAGATGATACCTGGGCATAGGGCTATGTTGCAAAGCTTAGTCTGGGTCTCGGGTCCGTCACAGGCCCTGCCACCATGCTGGGGAGGGGCACACATCCTAGTCCTAGTACGGTGACCGCGGCCACATGTGAACGAGCACAGGCTCCATGGTGACCACTCCTCCCATACACCGTGTACTGCGGGCACAGAAAAGGCGTCAGGGCCTAATCAATTGTCTCTGACCCTGCTATGGCTCAAACAAAAAACAAAAAAAAAACGTAACAAACTGCAGTGAGCAATAAATGAAATGAAAATCAATCGAAAACAATAAGCAACAAAACAAATGTAAATGAAACACTGAGCACACACACAGACACTGTGGGGCCTCACAAAGCCTCAGCAACAAGCTTCGGTCACCTCTGCCAAACACTGTTATTCATTATTTGCACAATAAGAATATATGCTAGTCCATTAACAATGCCACAACAAGGGTATATAGAATATGATATAAATAAAACGTCAATCTTTCACGTGGCAGTTTCAAAGTGGGGGGTTGGGGAGCAGCAGGTCTGCACAGTGTTACAGTTTTGTTGAGTCTTCTTGGTTGACTGGGGGTCTAATAGGAGTTTACCCCTCAGGCTAAGGTGGGCTGACAACGTTTCTGCAAATCTGTCGTTACACAAGCCAGCACACTAATCATGGTTATACATGCACAAAGCAGACAGCCCATAACCCAGTTCCAGACCTTATGCCTAACTGTCCACCTCTAACGTGTTGTCGAGTGACTGATAATGAGACGGCCATTCAAACTAAACATCAGGCTAGACAGCCCAAATCCAAAAGGAAATGCCTCAAAGGGTGTTTCCTCATCACAGGTATATGCCTAAGAAATGAATACTAAAATATTTTCAAGGATATATCGTTTATTTTGATTTAAGACAACTCTAAATCTAATGCAGCATATTGTTATTTTGGACACGTGGCACTGCAAGTATTAAAAACTAAATTATACAAATACAAGTACATGCAATCTTTGATCTTTGGATAAACACAAATTATTTTTTTTTTAAATTAATCTGCATTCTGACATGATTGGAGTGAATTAATATTTTTCTGCATTTCCCTTTCTATTTAACAACTCTGGACATACTTTTCCAGCAAACTTATGAGTCAAAAATAATTCTACTGAGAAATTAAGCATTTTCCTCATCTCGGTTGCTCATCAAAATATATAATTTGAAATGATTGCTTTTATAAATATCAAGACCAGTTCCACGAAAAAGTGGAATAATACTATTTTATGATATAACTATTATTGTTTTTTTTCAATTTAATTTCAAAATGCATCGTTCCTCTCAGTCTTCCACTTGGTTTGTGTTATAAGCTTAACTGGGTTCTTTTTGTTGGATGGTAAGTCTTTATAGAACTGCATAGAACATTTGCTATTGGCTCAAATGTCTTACTTTGGAAGGTGAAATATATATACATATTTGAGGAGGATAGAAGTAAGACACCTCCTTTCTTTCCTTGGCAGTTGTAGTGTTCCGAAATATACACCATGATGTGAAATGCTGAACACACTTCTTTCTAAATGTTAAAGTTTAACCTCTGATATTCTCCAAGCAAGTGCATTTAGCGACAGGATTGAAGGCACCAAATGAACTTTAAGGGAATGGAAATTCATTTTTTGTAGTGTCTTTACTGAAAATATACAGTATGGACATTAGATATGCAAAACAAATTATGTTTTCTAATCAGCTTCATGGGCGCACAGGGATCTTCAAAAGGAATTACAGGGCAAAGTGGGTACAGCCCTGCCTTTGCACTTTCAGAATGAGACACAAAATAAAGGGCAAAATTAATGGAGCTTGGCGGGGTGGACACACTATATCTTTCGCCCTGTTATCATCTGTTGATTGCAAATGGGATTTAGGACCTTGGGAAATGTACGTCTGACCAATTTGTCCCCATGAAACGGCAGGGTCGTCTTCTGAGGGGGTCATCATCCACACAGGCTTGTGTAGAAAGCTGAAAGTTCCTGCAGTGCTGCAGTAGTTGGCTCTCGGGTATCAGTTGCTGAGTTGGCAGATCTTGGGATCAAGCCAAAGGGTCCAAGATAAGGACGAGCTATAGCGTCTGTCCCAGCCTCTTGCCTCTAGGCGCGGAAGCTTTGATGCTCTTAGCTAAGTGTCCCATGGTAGCAGAAAGCATTTACTTTGAAAATGTACATTTCAAAGCAGGCCTTCAACATTGGAAAAGGATTCAGCTCCTTTGAATGTTTTTTTGCTCAGAACTGCGGCCACGGTTTTCAGGGACGGCCGTGAAGAGCAATCATAGTCCATTATTGGATCAGCAGCACATGATGGTGGACAAAGCAAAATGCCTAATGCCAAGAATGTTTTCATTCATTTGTGGTAAGCTGGGATTTGGATGGCCTTCTCATGGCATTCCAATGAGGTTTTACCTTTTTAACTTGTATGCCTGCCTCTTGTGCACACTTGTATTCATCTCACAGTAATTACTATTCGGTTGAAGGGTGAAATCTCTGTTTTGACACAGAGGTGTTAGAGGTATTTTCCACCAAAGACACTACCACTCAAATAATCATATAGCTGCAGTTCAAGGCAATGTTGTTGTCTTTTGCACTTGGCTCTGAGGGAATTTGAAACAGGGGGTCAATGGCAGCTGGAAATGCTTTGAAATACAATGGATTTGCCTCTCACAAACAGTTATCTGAAGTGGTTTTAGAGTCACTGTATTTTCACAGAGTTTTTCTCATAAAAAGCCACTTGTCAGAGTACAAAAATATATCCATACGCCTACAGTTCAATCAGGAAATTACTGACTGTGTTCATACTTCTTTCCCCTTTTCTAAATGTGAATATTGTGACAAAGTCTTCCAATACCAGGTTTGACTGGCTCACAGGCAGCATTATATATGTTACAGTAATGTCTCAACATAACAAGTCTGCTCTTGCTTGTAGTAGACACACGTCTTATCCTATTTGGTTCTTTATTGGATAATACTACAAAGCAGAAGTTCTGAGGCAACAATTAATGGTATGTTTCTGGCTTGGTTGTGAGTTTTCTTTGTGCCAAAAGTGTTCTAAAAGTACTGATGCATTTGCTTTTTTGTATTTAATTAGGCAGTCTCTTGATCAAGTTGGCAATAATCTAGGCTAATATTTTTAGACTGAACCTCCCAGAGTTTCCTACTGAAATTTATTTTTGCAGCCACCTGCCTTTGGTTAAATGCTTTATTTCCACGGAGGCTATAGCTCCTTGTGCTAATTGGCAAGTCTTCCCGTGCAGTTGATATGCTGGCTTATTAGTAGGCTAGGTTAGGGGGTGTTTAAATGTGTCTAAAAATAGAAACTTTCATTAATTAGAGGAAAATAATCTTTCTTCAAGCTTTTGAATAGTGTTGAGTTGTATGTGAGGGTGAGAGGCTAACGGCTGACGTCATTCTATAGCCCATATTTATTAGTCAACAAATAGATTGACTGGACCACAACCAATTAATGTGTCCTATTAACAACCACAGATTGAAATAGCTAGTTCCTCCACACCAAACCACTCCACAGTAGTCTCAAACCATATAAAACATATGAGACCTTTGGATATGTTGAAATTACTTCGGTTAAGGTTAATTCACAGCAAGTAGCACTATGGCCGGTAGGAAGGGAGGGAGTTGGACAGACGCATCTGCGCATGCTTTGCGATAAAAAAAATGTAATGCTTGGTGAAGTGGTTTGTTGTTTACATAGCTAAAAGGGAATCTTTGTCGCTTATCATGTGGACAGTTCATCAAGGTTGATGAACTGTCCACATTTCCCGGAGTTCTCTTGCTGACACAGCGGTTTGGCGTTCCTTTATGTGCCAGGATGCATTGCGCGTGAGCGAAAGGCCAGTCTTCAAAGGCTCGCGCTTAAACGAGTGTCCGTGTATGCCAATAGAGCTGTTAAGCGGAAGTGGCTTACTTCCGGGACATGGGACCTCTCGGCTCGAAAAATTACAACGGTAGTCAATGGAAAGAAATGTATTATTTTCTGTTCCCAGTCATGAAATGCCTTCGATTACACACATGTTTTGTATGGATTTAGATGGTATTTTTTCGTGCAAAGAATGGAACAATTTAGCGAGTAGAAGCTGGATACGGTCAGGTTTTGTGCAGAGCGCTTTTGTGGACTACAGCTCTTCACTGCTCTTGACACTTATGATATACGTCACCACCACTCGCACCCGCTTAGCTCAGAAACATGGCTGTGTCTTTAATGCACTTTACTGCCTTCTTTCAATGACAAGACAACAGTCTTCAGCGTGGCGAAAACCACTACACAAGTGGACATGTGGAGAGTTTCAATTTCTCGAGTGAGGAGATTGTTGGCGTTGTCCACGCCAGCCATTAGCATTAGCATTAGCATTAGCACTGTCAGTCGAGAAGTGGAGGGAATGTGTTGAGGTGACGTCACAGAGGCGATAAGACTTGTAGTTGTTCTCGTAACATTTTTTCAAAAGCCGTTAGACGAATAATCATACAACATACCGTCAAACTCTTCACATGAAAAATTATCATTTAGACCCATACAAAACATATATGTAATCCAAGGCATTTAATGACTGGGACCAGAAAATAATAGATTACTTTCCATAGACTCCCATTCATTTTTTTTCAGCCGAGAGGTCCCATGCTCCGTAATTCCACCACTTCCGCTTAACAACTCTATACCGAATTAGTGTGTGGTTGTTGTTTTTTCGCTGTTCGACTAGAACCCGAAAGTAAATATGCTGTTTTCTATGGTGCCTGGATTCAATTAAAGTGGGAACAACAGACAGTTGAGGGCAGGAATATGCCGTTGATGCGTCCAGTCTGCTAAAAACTCAACTGAAGAAGAAGACAAAAGGTAGCTATGGCTCTTTTATGTTTGTTTTTTTTACTTTGCAGTTTTAGACAACGTTAGGTTTCAATAGCATGGTGTAAAACAACGTTATCTCTTTGAAATAGTATCAGAAAATACTTTGTCACTTGTTGATACAAGTTTACTGATAGTAGCTTAGTGTGTCAATGCGAATTTGTAGAACAACCCTGTAGCCCCAAACCCCAACCAAACCACAGTTGGGAATTTGAGTTTTAATAAATAAAGGCTATAATATTAAGGCAAATCTAAGAATGTCAGGCCAACGGTTTTTTCATAATACTTTATGATGTTTTTAAAGTGTTGAAAAGTGCAGTGTCATAATGAGGACAGGGAGTGTGAAGTTGCTAAACTAAGATAGTTAACATCCTTCTTCAAAGAGAATAATGCTGATAGTAACCTCATCACAGTGTGTTTTGTGTAGCACTATAAGAACTAATACCATAATGACTCTGAACATTTGCATGGAATGTAAATTATGTAGGCCTGGCTAATGTAGAAACTTTTGATTTGAGCAGAATTTCCATATATCCCACTGCTCTCCTGCAAGATAAATGCACAAGAAATCAAAAGAAAAAAAACGAGGTGCTGTTGGCTAGGTCGACTACTCAGGTTACTGAAATATTTTGTAAACCCCTAGTTGTTTTTGTATTTTTGCAGATGCATTGTGTCGGATGTGTGGCAAAACCACTTGTATGGAGGCCAAGAATTTTCGACAACACGGTTGATCTCAGGTTCAGGGCCTGGACCACTCTTCAGAGATATCGTGGATGTTTTCAGTAATGGTGACTAAGGTAAGGGTTCTTTGAGACTGGAAATGATATAGCTTTGATTTAAGCATACTGTAATTTGGAGGTATCCTTCCACCATTGCAGACTACAGACAGTTTAAAGAAGGCAAATTGATCCATCCGCCTTACAGATATTAAATAGACTCTTTAATGGGTCACCGTGAGAGGTGGCATTTTCATTTAGTTTTTGAGGAGGACTTTGATTAAACAAACTATTGTATTCAAGTGCTAGGTTTTAAGGAAAAAACATCATCTTTCAGTTATTACTGGCTGCAATTTAACAACACTGCCAAACAAACATGAACAATACATTACATTAAGAATATTTACATTTTAAAAGTTAGAAAGACTCTCGTCCTTAATCTCCCTCTCTTTATTTTTTCTAAAAATTAAATTTTGGCAAAATTGCATTAAAGTTGTCCCAGTTATGGCACAGTTATTTGGTCACAATTAGCAGTGAGTAAATGCCCTAAGTCTTCAGGTCTCAAGATAAATCAAGGACAATAATGAATTCACGTGGGCAGCTATGTTAGTTCTGGATCTGAATTAATAATTATTATTTGTGTAAATTAATGCTAAGGCCTGGAATTGGGCTGTTTAGCTTTTTTTTCTTTTCTTCTTGTGAAGCAGGAGCTTTCCTGCTGTCTGAGCATAATATGTTTGTACATAGAGGAGTCACACAAGTACTGGTGTTTAGGCAACAGTTCTGATGAAATGACTCATTCTCGTTCGGGCTCCTGGTGTGTTACGTCGTACATTGAGAGAGAGGGACCATTTTTAAAGTGTCAAGTTACTTTTCACACAGTCCACATCTAAAAATGAAGTACAGTGCATCATAAATCAGAAAGTCAGAGCACGCAGTCTTTTTGATCAGCCATAATTACTTAAGAGGTTGTGATGCAGTCTCTGAAGCACTACATTTAACAGTGCGATCAAATATCCTGACTAAACCCGACTTCAGAATCTCATTATTTATTCAACGCATCTCTGTAAGCAATCCCAAATTATGGATAATGGCGACTGAAACGACACGCTCTCCTACCACATGCACAACAGACAAACGATAGCGAGCTGCAATCGTCAGTCAGAGAAAGCCTCTAATGCTGATACCTGACTACCAGTGACTCATCTTCCCTGCCATCTTGGGCTGAGGAAGCAATGCCTCGCAGGGTGTTTGAAGAAACACTGCCAACCTATTTTAAAATGCACGGCTGACCTTCAAGGAAATGAAGCTGACAACATATCAGTATCTACTGCTCCCCAAGCTCCATACCGAACCACTTGTCATTAAACCACTTCAATGCAGATGAATTGCCTTACAGTTATATGAAATGGAAAACACACAAGTGATAATGGAATTAAAACAAAAACACAGTCAAAAAAAATACCATCAAAGAAAGAAAAGCATTAGATTCATAATAATAATAATAATACCTGCAATAATGATAACAGTACATTCTTATCATGGGCACATTGGAAATTTTTGTTAAAACACAAACAACACATTTGCTCCCATAAACAACAAATGAGCAAAGAAACATTAGAATTCAAGAATCTGCGGCTAACACTACCTGGACAAGGGGCAGTGTTATTGCAAACCCTTGATTCTCTTAAAGGGCCGCTGCAGTGTGTTCCGTACGGTGTGACACATGTTCTTGTTCGCACCTGCGACCCTTGACCGCATGTTACAGAGCATGAGCTCCACTGGGACCACTCCTCTGCACCTGATTCACCTGTGTGGGAGAAGGGTGACACTAGTTAAATGCAGCATTATGGTCCTGGGGCAGGGCTCATGGGAACTGGGCTGGGGCAAGGGGGGCAGGGTTTGATCAAATGGGGGAGGGGCCAACATGAGTCACTTTGGGCATGAAGTGGGGTCTTTAAGGTTTACAAGGACACTATTGTACAATCTCTACCACCTTTTATGTGATCTTTGATAAATGCTGAGTAGGAATATTTTATTCTTCTGACTTATTGATTTCATTGCTATGCAGCCCAATAAAGTGCTGTGTCAGCTATCACGGGGAGTACTTGACCAACATTCACATTCATTCTGTAGAAGTGATGTGTAAATTATCAGCTTCTTTTAATATTTTTTTTATTTACACTTTGAATGTGCATTTATGCAAAGATCACAGGGAGGGCATAGCTATATTTATATACAAGGAACAGAAGACATGAGGAGTTAAATCTAAGTGTTTGACTTCACCTTTAAAATAAATAGTTCATGCATTTCAATGAAATCCCAAAATATGTTTAAAGAAACCTAGAGAAAAATCTCCATAAACCAACCAAATAATTTCATGAGAACATGGTGATATGCGTGAAAAGACGACATCTGAGAAAATAAAATGGAATTTGATTTGATGGGTGTTAGTTCAGAAAGAGGTCTGGGGATGTGGATTCCCTTGCACTGCAGCAAACTGTAGTTTCCTTGACAACAGCGGAGCAAATTTATGTGTTTTAGTCAATGATTTTTGAATCATTTTCTAATCCATTTTAGACTGTTAACATCCAGCGGTGAAGGGAAATTAAAAAGTTGGCTAATTTTATTCTGCAGATCACAACCTTTTTCATGTGTGTGGATGTGGCTCAAAACACATTTCTATCAACATTTAAAATGTGGCTGCCCACAAGAACACATAAAAGACAGTATGAGAATGGATTCTGTCTTGTTTTGCCTTTGCATCTTTTTAAGTAAGCCTTGGCAATCAGACTTTGAAGCAGTTTAACTCTACATTCAGACACAATGTCGTTAAATAATCAGATATAGCAAGTGGTAGCTGATTATTTAAGGATAAGGGCCATAGTTGTTACATTTATCTGAAGATCTCTTCATGGTCTAAAAAAGGGTCTTACATTGAAGAGCCATACAATGCTAAATAAAGCTGTGTATTATGATGAAGCAGTGGAGTGATTTTCAAAGCCATGGTAGCCTGAATGAAAGAAGAATACATTATTTGGTGGCGAGTTAACGGACAATCAAGTTCCCACATCAAAGTAGTCACCAAATAATCGATGTTTGATTATGTCAAACCCTCAGGTGAAGTATTCATTTTCTTCAAAGCCTGCATTAAGAGAAATAATTTAATAAGTACAGGGATATTTTAAATTGCAGCTCTGAATACATTTATGTCAAGTCATCAAATCATGGTAGAATTTCCAGCACAATATGTTTTAATTTGTCTCCCAGCATGTAGGATCAAGGACACACTGTAGATTCAGCCAAATAGGGATCCTAACCCTGCCCTTAATTTTGCTGATCATAAAATAGACTGAAAGGTGGATCAATGTGTTAAATGAGGCAGTACAGGGAGGGTAAAGTGTGTGATAATGAGAAACAGAAAAGCACAGAGATGCAACTGGATAGGGAAACAACATACCTACGGGTTGTGTAAAATGAGGTGTTAAGGAGCATATGTTAGTATCAGTATATAGGTATGGTGTGTTTCGCAAATTAAAATGGGAGATGAGAGGAGTTTTGTAAATAATGACAGCAATTTCAATGGAAAAACACATGAAAAAAAATCAAAACATTTCCCAAAAATAAAAAATCTCAAAAATCTCAATAGCAGCTAAGTCTCAACCCACCCACTGAAGAAAAGATAGACACAGCTAAATAATGAAAGCAAACATTAAGGTTTTGCTTTAATATTGCTGGCACCCATTTCAGTACTCTCTTAATTTATCTGAAATGCTTAGGTGGTAAGTTGTCAAAGTCGCAATGAATTTAGATAATTTGAGTTTTTAATTTATTAGATTTTACACTTAATTAAACCGCTTAGGTTTATTTATTTTTATCTCTAAGGGCAGCATTTATCAGTATAACTTTTGCCAATTGTGTGTTTCACATTTGGCTCAATTTCATTGAAATGACATTTAATTTATCATGCCTTGGGGGAAATGATTTATTACATGGGGGCCTTAGTTTCAAACTGCTGTTTAATTAATGTTCTATGAATGTACTGTATGAGTAATCCACTTGCCAACTCGCTATGTGACAGTAAAACAAACAGACCCAAAAAATCCTATTGCGTTCTATACTCTAAGTAAATACTCATAGAGAAATGGGAAATGTATCTCCCCAGTTCATATGTAGCTAGCTAGCAATAGAGAAAGAGTTGGGGGGGAAAATAATAATGCAAAACATTTCCACTTGAAAAGGTGCAGTACAAGAGAGGGCATGCATGATGACATTAACTTTAGTTAACAAAATAAAGTAAAGAAACATAACTATGGTATTACCAGTTTGTGCCATAAATTTAGCAGATTCAGCTTGCTCCTGCAGGGCCTTTGTGTCATGAACTGATCTTGGCCGCTGACTTTTTACTGTATGCTCTCCGATCATTCCATATTCTATGGGACAAAATAGAGGTTCATATAAAAAGCTAGGCTTAAACATGTTATCCTGAGAACAAAAGCTTATTACATACTGTCTTTTTTTTGCAGGATCTTCAAAACAACTGCAGTACATGGCTAGAAACAAAGACCACACAAGTTTGTATCTTATTTTGTCCATTATATTCTAGCAGATAGAACAATGCAACAAATTTATAAGGGTGAGTTGGAAGTATTAATTGAGCTTGAAAGCGCAGTGTAGACACATAGCAAACATGCAAATAAACTCACATCGCCTTTTTAAGACTTCATCACTTCATCGGACCAGCTCCCTCATTTCCTCCCTCCCACCCACCAAACTACGCACCCAGGAAAAAAATGAAAAGAAATCAAAGTAAAAATGTGTAAGCCATCAGAAAGCCACAGAGGAGGGGGTCATGGACATAGCATGCTATTGATCCACAGTTTCCTCATAGGTTTGTCATCTTTGTTGGATTTCCTTTTTGGTGTACCCGATCCAAAACATATTTTGAGCCTTTCTAGAATTAGTCAAATGTATTCTGAGCTGTATTCATCACAATGGATGCCCTCTTTGTTTCCCATAAAGGGACAAAGAGACAATGAGTGCGATGTTCTGACGCCTCACTGAGAAAAGTGATGCTGGCAAAATTGCATTTGTATGCTTCAGCTACTTAAAGTTAATCCGACACACAGTAAACATTTATTTTGCTAACTTAAATAGCTCATGCAAATTGTCTTTTGAACTCTCGTTTTACTCAAAAACTTACTTTTGGCAGTATGGTTCCAAATGAGGTGATTATATAATTTGGAAAAAGGCAATGCAGGTGATGCATCAACAACACATTCACACATAGCTTATGTTAGTACATTAGACAATGCAATGTGTCAGCCGTTGATAGGGGTGGATGTTTAAATAATCTCTTCTAATGTAGTTTGTGTGTCCCTAAAGCAAACTGTAGAACGACTCATCTGATCATGTTGCACCGAAAGCTAATACTTTCCGACTAATTATACGCACCAGACTGTCGGCGTTAACAAAATCATATCGAATCACATGTTCGATAATTAGAAGAAAAGTATATACATATATATATATCGAGACCAAAAATAAAAAGTGACATGGGTTTTCAGCTTCCTTTGCACATCATCCCTTCCCCTTGCCTAAATAAAAAAAATAAAAATGCAATAAAGGTAGAAACGCCACCTGTAGAAAAGCCACCGGTAGAAACAACGAAACAGATAATTTTTAGCACCATGACTGCATAAAATAACACACTTCAGGAGCATGTTCAAAGGTCTTTCTGTCTGTTTCGATCCTGTCCCCATCTGTTCTGCTCTAAACTATGCAGAAAGCACTCTGTAGACTCCGTGCCAGACAATAAAATGTGCAGGTACACTGATGGTTCACTAACATTCAGCCATGTAAGGCTAATCTACGGCAGCTATAATTTGACGCGTTATTTCTTTACTGTGTTTGGTGCTCTACCCTGTGGTTTCTTGAATCGAGAACCATTTCCCTATTTAGAAGGATAAAAGGGCTGTCTGACAAAAAGCATGGAACAATGCCTTATTATAATTGTATCCAGACAAGAACTAAACACTAAAAGCTATGAGAAAGGATACAGAAGCACTTTCATGCCACTTGGCGCAGTGGGGCTGGATGGATATAAACATAAATTAGCCTGGCCTTCTTTTAATGCTTTTACTTTTTTTTTTAGCAACAGTGGTACCAATTATGCTCGATACTGAAATAAAATAACTAATAAAATACCTACCTAGCTCTCTATTATATTATTTACATTTATACCAACATAAATATAAAAAATGCTTATCAACATAACTGACTTCACAAAACATTGATGAGTACCGTCATGCCTGATTTTCAAAACATTAATCAACCTAGCCTATCAAGCAGCTGACAATGAACAATACAACAAAAGCATTACAAAATGAAAGAGACTATAAAAATGTTGTTAAGCGTTGCGTCAGTGAGATACTTAGAGATGACATACACTGTATGAATCAGACCTCACATATGTGTGAAAAGAGGTGTTTCAGCGTCATGGAATCATCATTTCAGAGCCAAGATGTGAGTCCTGACTTTGTGTGTTCAGAGAGCCCTCGGTACAATGGGGAAAGAGCACAATGTCGTAAAACACGGCCCCAGAAAAAGTACTGAGAAACGAGCACAACGGTTTAATTGAAATGCTAGGATTGTATTCAAGCCCGTGGCTACATGGCGATAAGCATGAGACACAAACTGGAATTTTAATAACCGTGGGGGCAGGCTGTTGTCATTTGTCAAAGCAGCCCAAGACAATGTGTCCTGTTACAAGGCAGAAAGCCCGGGTGATGCATTTAGCGCGTCATTGCTTAGAGAAATGTCTTCACTTTGAAACAACATCATTCCCAACTTTTTAACAGTGTGTTGTAAAGAAAAATTTGCTTTAAGATTTACGAGGTGTCTGCCCTTCAGTCAGGACTCAAGAGAATACGTCTTATTGATATCCATCAACCAACATGCTTCAACAACCTAGGAGAGGCAATGCTACTCAGAGAAATTCATCACTGTTACATTTATATCCTTTTTGTGCAATGAGAGATTCATTCACTTAGCTTTGCATGCACGTAGCATCAATGGCATGCATCTCTGACAAAACATGCATTTTGGGCCTAAGAATATAAAAAAAAGTATATATTCTTCAGGTTACAGTTATAATGACCATTACGTTTATCAGGACTGAGCAAATTGAGGAATAGTGATATGGCATTCCAGAAATACTCATGTGGAGGATTAAATACATTTGCCTTAAAATAGGGAGCCGAATTAATTGGATGATCTTGGCAGACAGTACCGCAGTTACTACTTTTCCTTCTCCAACAGGCGACACATTTTAACACAAGGTCAAAGCTGTGCAGCCTGTTCCAGCAATCCATTTAAAAATCCAAATTATCTCTAACTGTCTGGAACCAAATTGACCAGACGGAGGAATTGCTTTTGAAGAATAGTTTTGTAAATAGTTACAAGTAGACCTCAATTGGTTCATACCCACTATATAAATGATAATGCAGGAAATAACTAACAGCTGAAAGAACATTTGACATTAAAAATGTACAGAGAGCAGTTGTATGAGCAAGTCTATCTCGGTTTGTGTGTTTATTGTAAATGGAAATGGAGTCAATTCAATGTGTGCCGTATTTGCTGAACACAATGAGGATAAACACCATTAAAACATCATAACGTGTCATCATACTGGAATGAAATGTTTTCAATGTAGAAGCGGCAACATAGAGGTCAAATATATACTTGGACTTTCTTGGATATATTCTTCTTAACCTTTCTTTTCATAGACTCATATACAAACAATATGCGGTGAGTATATAGTCATCTATGTGATTTCCTCTTTGTGATGTTTTTTCCTTTAGATACAAGGGCCAACCTCTGTAGCAAAAGGAAACCATTTAAATCTCACTGAGATAACAACAGCGGCATTTCTCAGAAGCATACAGCACTGGAGTTCTCTGACGATTGAATGAGGATTTTTGTGACTCACTAAAGAAACATGAGAACCAAAATGGATTGTCAACAGTCTAAGCTACAGTCCCATGCCTCTGTATGATTGTGATAGCATCTCAGGACAACTTAGACACGCAAGCAGGTTAGACCTACAGTATAACTGGCATACCAGCACAACAAACATGGGTAACACTTTACAACAAGAATACATGAATTAACTGTTAGTTGATGCTTAGACAATGCTATTAACAGTTAGTCAAGATGCTGTTAATGCTTATTTAGCATTACCTAACTGTCAATACTTAGTTCTGAACGGTTTATTAATGTGTAGTTAACCATTTACTATACTTAGGTAACTGATGCTTAGTTTTGGCTTAGTTAAGGTTTATTAAGCATTAAGTATGCATTATACAACAGTTATTTAATGTACCCTTATTGTAAAGTGTTACCCAAATATTTTATGATACCATGAAACTGTTTTTTTACTGCCAAAAGTAAAGGGATGATGGTTTGGGAACTCCTAGTACATAAAATAGCTACAATGCAGCAACCAATTCAGTTACCTAACGCATAGTCACACACACACCTGAGCACAGACAAATTAATTCATATGCCCTTTATTTGTTTCTGACATGTTTCAAATGTTTTAATACTCCTAATTTGCTAAATGTTGAAGCTAAATGAGCATCCAGTTCTGTAACACCTTGCAGCATGAAACCTGCAATTACTTCCAGTAAGTGCAAAAATAAGTCTCTATTAACGATGCATGCTAAATACCTCTTGCTGCCACCATGCTGTGTAGTCAGTTTATAATGGCAGCCATTTTGCCTGCTTCTTAGGGATTATCAATAAATCAGGTGAGTAATAAAGAGGTGATGGATGAGATTAAGTTCTTTTGAGCAAAAACACCTTGCTCTCGAATTTAAGAAACAGAAATGATTTTGGGGCAAGTCTCATGAGTAAAGCTGCTTTGCATGTTGATCTTACCGTGAGATATGTGTGGCTGCTCTATAAAGGAATGGAGAATAGCTCTTTTGTTTCAATCAGCTTTTGAAGCGGCTCTCCAGGGGTAAATCTGTTAGCAGAGCCAGCACTGTATGCAGAAACAGACACGGCCAAAACAGTGAAGATCTTTGGCTAAAATGTCTGCTCAAATAACTAATGCTGTGCAGTCACAACAAGCTAGTCACCACTGGGCTGTGACCTCAGCAGGTTAACGGTAAATGAGGGTTATAACAGAAGGCTTTCGTTTTGAGGCAACAGTGTTACGACATGTGCTCTGGCCCTCACATGCCTTCATCACGGTGTCAAAGGTGTGCAAACATAGATAGGGCTGGACAGTGTTCTGCATAGGCCAAACTATTTATGGAAGCTTGATTCGGAGGGCTCAAAGCTTCTCCGACACATCACAGCTCATAGATGATTTTAAGCTTAATTAGTCTCCATATTTGCAAAGATATCCACGCTTGATCTAATTAATGTCCCGCTACTAAATACACAGAGTACACATTGCAAACAAATAAAGACTCAGCAAGCAATCAAAGAAAATGAAAGTTCCCTGTGCCAATGACCTTTGTCATCACTGAGGCTTTGATCCAGTGCATGCTGGGAATGTTAAGCTTGCACACCGGCAGCGATCACGCCAGCCAGTCCAATGGAAGACATTTCCTTTCCAGGTTCATCTTTACCGTGTGAACACGTTCCATGTGTAATGTTGTTGAAAGGCAGTAAAATACGGCACCATGTCCAATGACTGAAGTGTCTAACCTTGCATGAAATGAGCCCTTATTCAAAAGCCCCTATGAGTAGCTCCTATCAGGACTGCTCCGCTTGCTGCCGTCCATGCATTCCTGCCTAACTGACTGACTGTCACAAATGTAGCTCTTTATGAGGGGCACTTCATTAACACTGCACTTTGAAGAGTGCAAGTTCCCAAAATAGAGATAAGTGCACAGTCCAAGCAGACCAGGAAGAGGGATACCTCCCTAACCCATCCCATGCCTGTCTTTGATCCATTTCTCAACAGCTGAGCTACTGAAGCTGGAAGATTTTGGTCAAATGTAGCGATATTTCTGGGCGGTAATGTGTTTTCTTTTAAATAGATGTATAGGACATCTGTTTAAGTCATGCATTACTATGGAAATATAATCAAACATAAAAAGATTCTAACTACAATAAAATAATTGAACCTTTACAAATTCTAATAATGACCCCATGCTTAAGCAGTTGTATTCAAATGTAAGGGTTCACAAATTATTGTTTATTCCAACAGTGCCTGATAATTTGCGTGTTTCCTGGAGGTATTGAAAACTAAACGTCAATTCACAAAATGGTTAAAGCCCGTTCTGGTTGATTTATGGATTCTTTCAACAAATTACAATTAACAACAAGTATACACCAACAGAGAAAACAGAAAAAAGTTATAATACCAAAAATACATTCAAGAGGAAAGCAAAAAGAAAATCAGTCATCAGTCATTATGTGTTATGGTGGAATACATAAAAAATGCATTACACAAACATCAAATATACATTTATTCTTAAGTAAAGTGCAGCTTCTGCTGCTATGTTTTATTTATTCCAACATTTTAGAGGCAGGACAGCACATATGAGACTACATTTCAACGTAAAAAAATGATAAAATAAAAATATGATGATGATAAGAGTGATGATGATTCTGACGTAATGGGGACACATCAGATTTCTCATAATTCATGGTGCGTTCCTTTGTACTCCAATAGAAATTTCCAACTTCCGACACCGAAAAGTACAAGAAAACGGTTGTTCAACTCGCAATTCCAAGTCGGAACTCGGGCAACGTCTGCCTCTCCCGACTTCTCCGAGATGACGCAGACTACGTCACAACAACAATCTAGACCGTTAAACTGGCTAAAAAAAGTGATTTTGAAGTCCGTATGTTGAGTCGCAGCTGAATTGTAGTCTATTGGATCTACCAGTACCTGGCAATGGTTACTTGCTGTAGCCTAACGTTTTGTTATTTGGATGAGAAAGGAGGTGTAAGATGATTGATTTACATCATACACTATTCGCTAACAGCGCTATGGCAACTCATCTGAAGCTCAGAAAATAGCCTTAACAACATCAGTCTGTTGTAGGCGTCCATACTTTCCCGAGTAGATGCACTGGAACAGAGACAGGTCGAAACTCGGAACTACCAAGTCGGAAATTTCCGAGTTCAGAGTACAAAGGAACGCAGCATCAGTCTCAAATGTCTTTAACTCGACCTTAAAATAAGACTACCTTCAAAAAATAGTATATACTTCTTCTCACATGTATTCAATGTATCTCCTTACAGCCATTATACAAACCCTTCACTATTGGTGAAAGCATATGCTTGAGCCAATCTAAAAAAACTCAATTAGTCCTTCATTAAGAAAATGAGGGGGTTGCACGGAATTGGATACAAATTACGAATTGTCCTCTGAGACATACACTTATCCATCATATTCCTTCTGCCATCTGTTTGCTTCCTGTTGACTCTCCTAATGACTTAGATTCAAGCCAAATTAGAATTCTGTGCAACTGCCACTGCACCCATTGAGAAGTCATTTGAACTCGCCGAGGAAAAAAAGGGAGCCACAAGGCAAGACAAGCAACTCCGGAGCACAGTCTGATGTAGGTAGAGAGAGGGGTGTATGCTGTGTCACTGATATGTAGGCAAATCAGTAGCTACTGGAGATTGCATTGATAATTTACAGCACAATGCCAAGGTTATCGAGCAGTACCTCACAAAGCAACCTAGATGGAGCTCTGACGTTATCAAAGCACTGCATCGAGAAGCCCTGTTGCTGGGTGCCGTGAGCAGATAATTCCTCCTCTTTTTACCTTACACTTCAGGGCGCAGGCTACAGCAATCTGGTTTTTCACATCATTTCAACTCATCAAAACACGTGTAATTTGAATCTCTCTACTCTGTCAAAAAACCCACGCAGTTTAGATGCATATTCCAAAGTCTAAACATTATGCTCTAACTTATTATGATAAACTGCCACAAGAAGAGTCAAAATCATCATTCACATTGCTGTGGCTGTGTGTTCACAGCCACAGCAATGTGAATGATGATTGACTGTTTGCTTTATCAATCACCAGAAAGTAGACTTCTTCTTGATATAAGTCAGAGGGGGGAGGTGGGCGATTGAAACCCACAACAACATATGAAAGATACTAATTTCCTTGTCATCTATTTTGGGGGTTTAACAAAGACGTACCCTCTGCATGATAATTTGAGCAACGTGTCTCACTTTCAGTTCAGCTGCATGATGCTATCAGAAAATGGAACCGCCTATGGAGCCTTTTTAAAGTGAAAGCAATGCCAAGATTGCAGCTTCTAACTTTTTTCAAAACCACAAGCCCTGTTTTCAAAAAGCGACACTGCTGAACCACCCGTGACTAAAAGTGGGGCTGCTGCAGGGACACAACTGAAAGGACTACTGTGCGCCGACAGAAACAAGGATGGAAGTAGATTACTAATGAAACCATTTTAAAAAAGAGAAGTTGGATTACATGAATAGTATTGAAACCACACATTGTGCACTGTGTGAAATATTGAGGCTTTCTCAAATCTGGGACACTAGTTTCATGCTTAAAGCATCTCATAGAATATTCTCTTGTATGGTTTTGGCCAATCACCTCAAAACAAGAGTAGGATTATAATGTTACTATCAATTGTGAACAGTGCATAATTATCCTTTTGAGGTATCCTTTACAACAATCCTCTTGCTAAGGGATATTGGAAAAATATGGATGCAGCTATTGGCATCAGTATAGAAACACACAACCCCAGTAGATGACCTAGCTCACACACACTGCCAAGCTCAATGCCACCATGCCAAGCAATGCATCTGTCAAGTGAGAAACATGACACATTTTTTAGCACCTTTGCAACTGCAGCCAATTTTCAAAGAGCATACCTTGTCCTTTTTCTGAGCCATTTTGCTTGGCATACCAAGTAGTGACCTTATATTTAATAGAGTCATGGTGTCTGTGGAAATCCCTTTGCTTCTAAACTGGAAATGATACACATAGGAAATTAAAAGAGCAAAACACAATATGGACTCTGTAGCCACGGAGGCAAATGTGGTTGGATGACCATATTTCGTTTGCAAGATACAGTAAATCATTTCCAACAGCCCCTAATGAGACTTTCATAATTCATGCTGTCAGCTCTTCTACAGCACCAATCACGTCCGATCCTTTTCGCAGTGGTAAAACCCACTGCTTCAGACTGCCACCCTGCATATATCAGCACAGGGAACATTGTGTCATATGCAAGTTAGTCACAAGGAAGATGCCTGCAACATGCCCTGTCTTTGCTCATTGGCTTAAGCTCATGTTAAAGCAAACACACTCTCCAAAATAATGACAAGGACACAGCGGCGATGCGGAAATGTCCTTAGATAAGAGCAAAACAGCAGCTCAATAGGATTTTTTATTTAATGGATTCTGATGCCAAGTCTGGGAACATGAGAACCAACACATTTATTACGAATTTCTAAGCCATGCATGGCTGTACTTGATTGTAATTACTGCATGTATTTTTTAAAACTATAGGCACATATGGTATTTGGGCTCCATGAATCTTTAAAACCAAATTTCCTATGATGTTTGGCCATTTCTATAAGATAATCAGTCTATAGTGCGCTATACAATATACATGATCATTTGCATTACTAGTCCGCCTTCATTTATCAAATCTTGTTCTTAATTCTGAGCAATGACAGAGGCTTAACTACCTGTTTGTCTTTTAAAGTGAGGTGGTCAGTCCTCTAACCTGTGCTATGTTCTATTCTTTATTTAAACTGTTGAAAAGTGTGGAGGGAGAGAGTAAATTGGACACAGAGTAGAAGTATCTGCAGGGATTCGGTCCCAGGACAATAAGGGCATTTTGTTCAGGAGGCAGGGGATTGAACCACTTGATGATCTGATCTCTAGAAACCAAGAATATCCCACTGAAAAACAGGCCACAATTTAAGTGACTATCTTTGGGTTCAAATTGGGCCCATTTCACCTTTTGTAAAATGTATCTTCCAATCCTTCTCAAAGCAACTGTTGCTATTTTTGGAAGAGAGGTTAAGTCAAAGGTTAAAGTAATTACTGTCTTATCTTTCGATCTATTACAACCCTGTATCAAAGAGATACTAAGTACTGCTAAATGAATAGAGCAAATATGCATTATCTTGATTTTAAATTCGAACATGATGCATGTTTTAGCAGGATCATTGCAAGCAGGGCAAAGTTATCGTGTGAATAACAAATAGAAGAGTGCATTAAACAATTTGAATAATTAAGTAAAGATGGTTTTATTTTTCTAACCTGAAAAAGGTCTCTTCGGGTTATCATCCTTATAAGAACTGATAAAAGGCTGGATAGTAAATAAAAATTGGTTAACGATTCCATTAATTTGCACATTGTATCTTTTTGCCATATGGAGCGGTCAAAGTTGTTTAAAGCTGCTGCTGCTGCTTGAATCAGACTGGAATTAAAACAATAATACGCCGCAGTGGCTAAAAGCAGAAAATGTAATCAGACCATGACCAGAGCATGACCTTGTAGCTTTGCAAAGAAAACATTTCAAGTCAACCTTTAAACCAAAAGTAAAATTATCACTATGACAAACTACGTATTTCAATCCAACAAAAAAGGCCCTCTTTCTTTGCATAGCCTGGATCAGATCCTAGATGGAGTCTGAAATGACTAATCAGTGACAGCTCCTTGTTATATGCAGCAGCAGAGGCAGCCAAGAGTGACATTAGTATTGGAAATTAATTGTTTTTTAATGTGCACGTCTCCATCGTCCACCATCACATAGACATGCACCATTACTGTGGTCAATTAGCCATTCAACATCTTACTGTTGGCCAATGTATGGAATTGATTACCACACCTCAAGCTTTTCCTGCAGCCTACCATGTCCAGAATATTAAGTGTTATTTAAAAAAGAAAAATCACAGTAAATTGAAACAGCTTTAACCTGAGCATGACGACTTAGTAGTTTTTCGCCTGAAGGCCACCACCAAACATGCATCAAAAACAGCTACAACCATATGTCTACGTATATTTCCATCCCCATTCACGCAACACAAATCATGATGCAGCTGGCCAGTATAATGAGTGTGCAAAACAAACACAGTCCTAAATCCTATTATTAAAACTTCAGATTTTGCTCTTGGATATTGGAGGAAATAAAGCCTCTTCAACCCAGCTGCTGAGCCTTTTTGGCTATGATGACATTAAGGATGATTGAAGTGCATTATCTGGGCACACAATGGCTGCTGTCCATTCAGCTGTGCTCTGCAGAGCACTGAAATGGGGGAGCTGCAGACACGCTCACTGCAGAGGAACGTGGAGTTTCAAAGGCCCCATGACACCAAGGCACCCCCCACCCCCTTCTCTTCCCTCTCCCCCAAAATGCTTTGGCTGAATAGCCTGTCTGACCTATTGTCGGCAAGTTCAGTTACTGTCGATGTACCTGTCTGATATGCAGTCAAAGCCTTAGTCTTATGCCCCTCAGCAAAGGGGTTGTAAGAAGGATGTGATTTAAAACACATCCCTTTTTTCTTCAATTTTCAATTCACTGATGGTACCAGGTGAGGCAGTTAATTTGCAGGGAATTCCACCTAATGTCTCACAGTTTATTTAAGTCCTGCCTGAATGAATATGACAAACTCTCACAGTGTTTTGAATCCATCTAAGGTCAACTTCTAAATTTGTAAAACCCTCACAACGAATAAATGCAGCCGCCGCGTGCATGCGCAAACGAATGAATAAGTGTTTTTTCATTCAGTGTTCACTATTATTATTATTTTTTTTTAACCTTTATTTATACAGGTATATCCCATTGAGTCCGAAGACTCTTTTGCAAGGGAGACCTGTTCCCATGTACACGTTACCATTCGCACACACATTCATACACCGATAGCAGGCTAACTATTCACACATTCACACGAGGCAAGGTGGGAATGTCCATGAAACAGTTTTTTTACTGCTAAATTACATGAAGGCAACCACTTGTTCAATATTTCTCACACAACAGACAATGTGTGATCTTTTCTGTGAGCCTGAATGACAAAAGTATTTGCTTGCACTTATGTATGAGCAGTCTTAATGAGCTTTTGAAAGCAAAGAAAACTGTAGCCCCATGCTTGTATTTTTCTCAGCAAAGGGAGAAAAAAGGCTGTCTTTTTTCATGCACTCTTGCTCTGATCTAATTAGAATTTATTAAACTAGGCAAAAGTTCAGGACATCAATAGCTATATATTTCTCCAAACGAAACAACAACAAAAAAAGTTAGCTGCAAGCTTAGACAGCATATTAGGATATAGACGGATAGTACAACAAAGGGATGAAGGAACCATTTTAGTTCTTACTATTATTTCACCTCATTATGCCATTAATAGGCACTGATAAATGCATATTTTCTATGTTTCCTGCTGATTGTAATACACACAACACTGAATGGGCACATACATCAACTATATGCAGCCAGTTTTTGAATCTCCAAGGACTGAAGATGATTCAAAATAGAGGGTAATCAGTGCAGGCACACAATGTATTGCATTCACGGACATACTGTATGCAATGTATGTAATTTCACAAGATGTGAAAAAAAATAAAACTCTGAATTTGACTATCTTGACTATCTCTAAATACATGCCCATGTCGATTGTAAGAAAGGCTAGTGTGTGGGTTACCGCAGGTTGTACACTTTGTCATGTATTCAACATTCTAATTACGTGTCAACCCAACAGAAAAGGCATAATGTGTAAAACAAAAGGGAGGTCTGTTAATGGATGTTGGATGTTTAGAGCAGTTCAGGAGACATACAATTATATATATATAAATTAGTCAAAAAACAAGTTTTGGATTGTGTTTTTGCGGCTGCCGATTCACATTAAATCTCCAGGGCTTGGTACATTATGTTTCTCTATGCTTTAAAATGTCCAGTGGGACAACTACAAGTTCAACAGCAACCTCTTGGATACAATGTGAACGGTCTGACAATGTGCTGCATGAATACGTAAGTACATTATAAATGTACTTAAATATTTAAAGTACAACATTAATTATGTTTTTATATAGTATACCTTGGATTTGACCCTGTTACCCGCCCTTGTTTGGTACAACTGTGCTACGTGTTTTTTTTTCAGAGGCCTTTTAAAAATGCATTCTGTGTGATTCAGCATCAGATAGATTATATCCACATACTAATCATGTGTATTTTTTTGACAGGACACAACAACCAAGAGGATACGAAAACATGAATCTGTGAGTAATTGAATTTGCTCATATACTTGTGCACAACATCAGAGCTGAATACGTTAATGCCATCTTTGTAAATGTATGAATCTGCAAAACATGGGTCACGTTAAGGCCAGGACACACCGGTCCGACTACCGACCCTCGTCCGAAAATGGAGTCTGCTGATTCAGGCAGCTCCAGTCTGCCCGTCACGGCCAAAAAAGTGCCAAGAACACACCTAGCCGACTACTGACTTTCCGTATGTGCTGCGCTTGCGCGGGACGTAATGTCTCCATAACAGCAGGCGGCGCTAATCTGTATTGTCCCAAAAAAATATGGAAGCCGTAAATGATGGGACAGCTCTCTAGACCATAAATAGATAGAAATACGTATTTATATTTATGGACCATAAAGAGCACCATTTTTAGCAGAGAGTGTCGAGCATGGTGTCGAGCAGTCAACAAGGGTTCATGCATGTGAGCACTCGCTGAACAAACAAACAAATACATTAAAACAATGGCTAGCTGTTTGTGCTACCCGCCTCACTTCCGGACTTCACTGATTCGCTAGCCCTACACCAATCAAATTGCTCCGACTGAAAGAAGCCCGACGACATCTACGACGGCTGACGTCACCGAACACACCAAACAGATTTGTGTCCCCGCCCCCTCCAGACTCTCCGACCATGTCCGATGGCCGATTATTGGGCCGGTGTGTCCTGGCCTTTACAGAGATGTGTTTGGATTTTCTAAGTGGTAATAGAATGACCAAATCAAGTTTCCTTTAGGGTTGTTTGAATTATTAATAAATTATCTTAAATCAGTTATATTATATGTCATACCTTAGGGAGAAATGTATAAAAACATATGTACTCTACTGAACTTAATGCGATTCTTAGAACCAAATCAATTATTTTTTCCTCCAGTATTTTGCTTCCAAACACTGATATGTTATCCATAGGTTATATACAACTGTTCAGCACCTTACCTGCTAGTAGCCCCATTCAGGACTGTTGCATGGACTGTGTTAAAGTATGTTTTCTATAGTGTAGCTTCTTCTCCACCTCATTGTGCAGCCCTGAGCTATAATGGGATCTTACAGCCCCCCGAGGCTAGAGGGTCACTGGAAATGTATGTTACCAAGGTACACAAAATAGGTTTTGGATGGGGACTAACCGGGTGATTTTGCAAATTTACATCTGGTTACCTCTGTTAACAAGCAGCACAGCCGCTTCCCTATATGCTTTTCTACGGGACCTTCTGGGACAATCCCCCTCGCAGCAGATGAGACGGGCTTGAATGGGGCTAAGTAAAAAAAGTTGTTATATAGTTGGAACTGTGGTAAGAAAAAATCAATCTCACACATAGTAAAAAGACCGCATTATGGGCAAGCAAGCACAGCTCAATACAATGTGGGCGAGTCCCATAGGGTTATGGGTAAAGTGTCAGATTACATGCAGCCACAGACTGATTGACCGACTCTCCACCTTTCAATATGTTCTTAATTCAAGTGCATTGGTGCCTGGCAACGCAAAATATTTTCCTGTGCTCAGAACCGAAGTTGCTGTGAAAACGTTGCTGGTCAAATGATCTTGAAATCAAATAGCCAGATTGACAGAGCGCTGTTCCAAATAAAATTGGACAGGCAATCATCTTTCGGAGGATGGAAGGTTGTTCAATGGCTATGGATTTACCTCTACATCCAGAGCCCTTCCGCCCTTTCAAAGTAGCCACTGTTACAGGCCTCAGCAAAATAACGTATTGAATATGATACTACATAGCACCATTCTTAACTTAATTAGTGCATTATATTCATATTGAAGAGGAAAATCTAAATACCTCGTCTTTTTCATCGAGATTTGGCATTTAACACTTTTAATGAGGTTTTGACAGTGCATCATATGGCCAAGTCTCATGTGAGCTGTAGTTGTATTTGTTGCAGACAAAATACTGATTCGTAATATGAATATAAAAAAAATTGCAAACCATACTCGAGGGCTATAGCCAACTCCAAAGTAAAGACATACAATGCTAGCCCACCTCACTGGCTTTTTTTTCAGGATGCTCTGCAGAACAACCATCCAACAGCTCCCACACAGCTCCTGTTCTCCAAGCAGCCTTTACTTCCATACCAAGTCCCACATTTCTATCCAGCCAGCTACCCACCCCAAGGCACATATGCTCAGCCAGACAAGATGTTCACTTGCTTAGTATTTGAAGGAACTGATAGATGAAGCTCCTTTTTAGCTATATACCAGGCCATCCTTCCCGGACTCACATGAGCTGAGTTCTATCAGTAACCGTTTCAGTGTTTCTCAGTGTCTGGTAACTGATAAATCCAAACCCAACAGCACTGTATATCGAGAATGTACAGTAGATTTCTTATAACATAATGTTGGTACTCCATGCCCAGGATGGTGAGTTACAAAATTCCACCACAGATTTGTGTTTCTCCAAATAGTGATATACACAATTGCTTGTACCAGATTACAGTATGTAGATTACTCATAAAGGAACAATTTAAATTGATAACAGGACCGCTTGCATGACGTTATTGATTTGTGTAGTCCCACAAGGCAAAATTGTGTTGCTTGTTGTGATTTTTGCCATTAAATAACAATCAGTCAACATGCATTCCTGAGGCAGACTGCAGTGGCATTAAGACAGACACACCTTTTGTTATTTTTTGGGTAATAACACCATTGGGTAGCTGAGTTCTTTAATTTGGGAGATAGAAATCAATTATTTGGACCCAGAAATTATTCAAATAAAGTAATATATAATAATAGTAAGTCCATCCCTTTAAAGACTTTAGTATATATTGTAGTATATACAGTATATACTGTATACTGTATATATGCATGACTATAACTTGCAGGACACAAAGGAGTAAGTCTTTGTAAGTGAAGGTAAGTTTCCCTTATTATATGCCGTAACTGAGCAACACAAAATTAAAGGGGGAAAGCAAAGAAATGACATACAATAAAAATTATTTGACACTGAACTGACAAAAATTATTTATGCTGTGATATCATTTACATTTCTATGTATATCGCTAATACAAAAATAAATTATCCAAGCAAATGGTGGCATTGATTTTATAGTTGCCACACTGCCCATCTCTGCAGTAAGGATAATCATTTGTAAATATACAGTGAATATATAGCTTTTTAACTAACACACACTGACATGCAAATAGCTAAAACTAATGAGCCCCGACACTTTCTCTATGACTATATTTATAACATAATGCAAAATGCAATACATTCATTTGAAGTTAGAGCAATCAGCAATTCCAGGGTCTCTCGACACCCTACAGAAACGGGAGACAGGATTCATTATATGACGTTCTCAATAATTCATTACAAATGAACCCTTCCTGTTTCTCCTTGTTTTAATGTCTCAGCTAACCGTGGCTCGGCAGCTTGTATGGAGTGACCTCCTCTGCGATAAATCTATGATTAGCTGAGTCCCCATGCCTTGTAAAAACCACATCCCTACCACACATCAGAGACACCTAAGTTCGTTCACATCCAAAGCATGTGTCACATGCAGCGGAAGCAACTTCCGAGGGGAATCTGACAAGAGCACAAATCAGTTAGAGATTCTCTCTCATTATCTTTTCCTCCCAGGCGGCGCAGTTACCCTGGCATCTCCCACTTTTACTTTTGACTCGTTCTCCACACTGTTCTGTCAGTTGCTTTTGAGATCTTGACAATTAATGACATCAACATTTCACATTAGGACTCAAAATGACAAGGTGCCCTGGTTCACTTCAGGGACTTCCATAAACCTCTGAGATATTCTCTGTAACTCAGTCAATGCCCTGCTCATTTTAAATCTATGACGTGCATCTTTTTAGGGTCAAACTGAACTTACCTCCAATTATACAGATACAAATGGGAGCTTTTTGTACTTGATTTATTGCTTCAAGTTCACTTGCTCAAAACACAATTAATTTAGATTTAATTATAAATATCAGAACATTACCCTTACTGTCATAACAGTAAAACTAACACATTTGATATGTTATGTTAATAAGCATGTACAATATAATGTCATACTGTACATGAATACATACAATATTAGAATACATACTGTAGTTGACACTTGACACATCGCAATAAATTAGCAATTATAGAACCTACTTAATATGTCATTGATAAGGCGTTGCAGCAGTCTCCCTTGGGGCTACTTGGAATAATTATTCATTAACCACAATGTTTGTAGATATTGAAGTAGTATTCACAGAGATATTCATGTATTTTGTTAATCAGTATCTGGTCATTAGAATAAGTAGCAGAATACGTGGCGCAGTGGTCACAGCGTCGCCCCCGGTCCCAGGCCCCGCGGCAGACCCGGGTTCGAATCCCGCCCGTGTCAGTTCTCTGTTCTCGGTCTTCCCCTCTCTGCCTAACTTCAACTCTGTCTCCTCAACCTACAGCATCCAATGAAAGCAAAAATGCTCTAAAGATAATCTAAAAAAAATAAAAAAAAATAAAAAATTGTTCTCGAAACCCAAGCTGAAGGAAGAAAATATTCCATTTTCTGCTAACAAATATTTGGAAGAATGATTTTGAGCACAGCTTATGTCAGAGATGTAGGAATGGCAATTCTCGTAAGACTGTTGGTCCACTACTTTGGTCCAGACCGCAATGTCTGAACAACTATCAGGTGGATTGCCATGACATTTTGCCATCACAAGTGTTCATGGTGCTGAGGTTGGTTCCTATTGGTTATGGTGATGCCCTCCCTGATCTGTCCTCAAGAAAACTCCCGAAAGTCCAAATGTTCAGGTATCTTGTGATACCCGACATGACAATTGATATTCACGGTTCCCAGATGTACCCCAATGACTTTGGTAATCCCACTGACTTTTTTTCTATAACCATCATGAGCTTGACATTTGTGGATTTGAGTGAAATCTCTCTGCATTTGCATTGCCATGACTTTAAGGTTGAATTGGAATAACTTTGTTGACTGACTTTTTATCTATGCACCATGATCAGGACAAAATCTTTATTTGTCCCATATACATTTTATAGTTATTACATGTGTTTAAATATCTGCAAGACATTCTCATAAGGTTGTCAATTACAGGATGTTTAGCATGCTGACATTAGCCTTTAGTTCAAAGCCTGGCTGTACAGCATCACAGAGCCCTTAACATGGCTGTAGTCTCTTAGTCTTGTTAATAAATACTTTTGATTGCTTTAGTTGGATTCAGCTGATAGTGAGGATCAGCAAGTATATTTATGCAAACATTGCATCAAAAATGTGCTAATAAAAACGAAAGAACTATGAATATACAAGTCGCTCACTTATGGCTACAAAAACAGTTGTTTTCCTCAAACTACACTTACATTATGCTTCTATATCCACCCCCTCCTGCCTCTAACCCCATCAGAGTCACGCCTTGTATGTAGTCAGCAGCATCTCCGAGCAAGCGAGGGGAGGGCAAAGGAGACCGCAATGCCACAAGCAGCACAAAGTGCAGCACGGGAGTTGGAACAAGAAGGCTTTTGTTTACTAACTTGGTGGGGTTCAGTGATCTGGTGTCTGATAGATTATGCTTCTTCTCTGGAAAAGGAGTGTGTTTGTTAATGTAAAATACCAAACCAGCAACACTGCTTCCACTTTTAGCTTCCACTTGAAATCCAACTTCCGTCAATGATTTAAAAAAACTGCCAAGTGATAGTTTTCCTGCACTTCTGCACTGCACTCATTTCAATCCTCTGGGTCATCCTCTGGATGAGGCAGATCTCTGCCTTGTTTGTGCGATATTGAGCTGAGTGACTTCAGATTGTCTCAAATGTATTAGATGGGTACAGCTCCAAAAATTAGCTAACGGGCATATTACTTATAAAACCACTTCATAATTAAATTAGGAAAAAGCTGAGAATGGAATCACAAGCCTAGCTTCTTGTTACCAAGCAACCAATGTACACACTGTGTACATATTAAAGGCAGGGTGAGGGGAAGTAGATCCTCGTCCATTTTTGAGCCTACTCATTTTTGAACATACCATGTAAACGGACAAAGCAGTAGGAATGTGGACAACAGATCACGTCTTTAAGTGGGGTGTTTGAAATTCCTTTAATGAGAACTTGGCAAATCTCGAGGCATTAATGAAACTCATTTAGCTGTGACTGGAATTCAAAGCAGTTGGCTAGTGAGGATGGTTAGGGCAATAAATTCTCAGCAAGGTCTTAAAATAAGTGAAAAAGAGGAAAGGAGTGAGAGGCAAACTGGGGAAGAGAATTGGACGGTGTTAGCATTTCCTTTTTGTAAGGAGTCAGGACAAAGCCACAGTACAGTAAGAGGATAAGACTCAAGAAATAGAAGAAAGGATTTCCGTTTTTAGGCTTAGTATCGTTATGTTTTTTTCTCTCCCAGGGAGACAAATCATGGAGTCATTAAATCTCGAAACAGTCAGCCATATATCCATATCAGCATATAAAAAGACAAATGAGATTCTGGGTTAGAAAAAGTTGCTAATACAAGACATATGTTAAAAAAAACATGCTGAACAAAGCATATTTATTATCTTCATAAATTTCAAAAATCTCTACGACAATAATTCATATTTTGCCACGACACGATTAGGCTCGTCACTGCTGGACTGCAGCTCTTAAAAAACTCCTGACTCATGCAGTATAATCAGCGCATGTTTTAAGATACACAGCCATTCCATTATGTGTATGAAAGCGGACAGAAGAGGATGTATATACCCCCAGAACGCATCCGCCCCTACCCAGCCAACCACACTCACAACAAATATCCATCCTGTGTTTATGTGCTTCTGCCTATGTGTCAAGTTCATTTCAGATCAGCAGCGGGCGGGAAGCATACGACAGTACCACCCACCTTTTTATGGCACTTGACAGCCACTCTGCATGACAGATAGCTGAGACACAAAATGCTTCTGAATAATGCAGGCATCCTCAGAGAAGCTGAGGTGACGGTGGGTAGACACATGGGCAGAGTCAAAATAAGGGTCGAACACCTGCTTAATTACTCCCTGATAAAATAGCCTGTTAATGGGAGCTTCCTTTATCACGTTTCTGTTAGACAACTTGGGAGTGAGTTTACATTGCCCTTTGCTAACAAGGAAACAAATGAAAAGTGGTGATTTTCAAACGTGAGATTATTCAACTGGAGAACGAACACAGAGGTCACTAAAGCTGATGGAGGTGGCTGTTCCCTTGTTAACTAACCATTTCATCCTTTTGTTTTTCTCTCCTTATCTTAAGACCAGTTGTACCCCTTGTCCCTTTTCACTGTTTAGTTTATTTTTTGGACTAAGCACATTCCTCCCGTTAATTCTGCACACATACCTACCTTGGGGGAATTTAGGTTAGGGAAATTATGACTTCATATTTAACATTGCCTCAATTTATTTTATTTTTTTAACCAGCATGTACGTTAAAGAGCACATTGTACTAGCTCAGGGTTTAATATACATTTGCCTACTGTACAGACCACCTTCTTTAAAACCATCTGACTCTAGAGGGATGAGCTGTCAAGGGCTTTGCTGATCACCCACAACCTTTCCCATACCATTAGTCTAAATTAATGCTCTGACAGATATGTCATAATATTTGGTGTGAGATATGATAAATGCTCAATCGCATCAGCCAATCCATAAGACAGAAGTTTAAAAATGTTTTGAATGAAATGCAAACTTCAGTTAATCATTTGCTCTTGTTTCTCTGTCCTGAGATTCACAAAGACTGAGCAGTCTTGTTTACATGTCACAAATTGAGCTAATAAACTGAAATTTGAATTTTTTTGCTGCAGAAGTTATCTCAGCTAATTTTAGTTATCTAATTTGATAATAAGGTGATTGTATGCAGAATGCTCATGCCAGAAACTCATACAGTGGTTGTGTACAGATAAATAAATAAATATTAGCAGGTCTTAACAGTATCTATTGTATTCTAATGTATTCTATGGAGCTTATTAAAACTAAATGAAACTATCATTCATATATCATCAGTCACTATCATCATTCACTATTATATCAAATCAGTTATTGTTTTGATACATATGAGGAAGACTATGCTATTTTGTGTTTTCTAATAAGAATTAAATTAACTATGACTATATTTGCTGTACTCAGAGTAGGCTTGCAGGCTAAAACAAGCAGCCCCATTCATTATCATGCCCAAAATCATTAATTTTGCAAGAGTTACTGATTTACATCCGATAAGGCATGTGACGAGGATGCAAGATCTGCAAATCTGATTCAGTCACATTTTCAGTAAGTTATTGGAAATAACATGCATAAAGCGACATTCCGGACATGTTTTTATGTCCAGAGGGGATGTTAAAGTTACGAGAATATGAATTGGGTTGGAGGCCTTTCCTTGAGAGATAAATTTTTCCAGCATCGTGCTGATAAATATTCCTGCTCTAGCCAGCGTCTGACAACATCAGTGTTCTGCAGCAGGCATATTGAAAAAATGGAATTGCATGCAGCCTGTTTCTTTCATCTTGTGCAAGCAACTATAACATTTCAAAAAACAATCTCACAGCTGCACAATGCCTGCCTAACTGGTTCATTATATTTGTTGCCTCCCAAAGTAAATAACATAAGGTATTCTAGCTCCCCCTTCTAACTAGACTAGAAGGCACGTTCACTTCATTCACTGGCCCAATGGTAATGAGGTGAAAGACAGTGTCAGCCTATGGCCAGTTGGGAGTCACAGCCTACTGGTGAGTCAGATGGAGTGTAATAGGCAAAGCCAAGACAAGAAGGGGAGACTGCTGCCGTCAGACTAATGTCACAAGTGCTGGAAGATGAGCTATTTATAGGGCATGTTTATGAAAATATCAAAATATAACATGTCAGCGAGGCTGCTCAGTAAGCATGGAACATGCAGTATTACTGTTATGGAAGTAATCTGTGTGTCAAGCGTTTCTTTGAAACTTAAACCCCTTCTCATTATTTAATACTTAATATATTATGCATTGGAAATAATGTATCTGAATTTTTGTTTACTTGAAATATTGTATCTGAGTTTTGTCTCTGAATTTACTCATTACATTTTAAACAACTAATTATTCATCTGTTACCTTTTACAATGGATTCTCAAATCGAGTCAAAAGCAAATATTCAACGTAAAAAAAACAGCGCAGCAAAATAAAAAGCTAAATACAGTACATTTTATGTAACTCAGCTTAAAAACCAAGTTTGGGGACAGTACAGTGCAAAATCAGCAGCATGCTTTATATGTGTTCAAACAATGTTTCAGGGCAATTATAGGTTATTATTTTTAATTGATCAACTCAGACAACATATTTGCCATTATGAGCAAATCAAACTTTAGCCAATTAATACAATATGAACGATGGTGCATCTAGTGAGTACTACAAACATGTTTCTATATATATGCTAGCTAGCCATTATATTCTTCCCTATATAGAAACATGTTTGTACTCACCCAAGCACCATCGTTACTTTGCGTATGCTGCCGTTTGACATGACTAAAACCTGATTTGCCTTCCTGCATCAGTCAGGGGTATCCAAGGCAACAAGCTAATATTCCCACTGGCTCTCTTTGTTTGAACGCGATCTAGCATCTATGATCGATTGCTCTTCCTTGGGTCCCCAAAGTTTTACTCTGAATTTCATACATGGGATTTCGCAGTTGAATTTGGCACGTTGAATTTTTTAACATTGAATATTTGATTTTGAATTTGAGAACATTGTAAAATAAAGGTGAAAATTAGTTGTTTAAAATGTAATGAGTTAAATTCAGAGGCAAAAAATTCAGGTACATTATTTCAATGCTGCAAAAAATTCAGATACGTTATTTCAATGCATAAATATTCAGTGCTTAAAATTCAATGGCTTTTTATTTTCAAAATCCGATGACACTCATTTACTTCCATATACTGTGATCTTTAATCTGTCTTTCAAGCCTTTCTTTGCAACCTAATCCTCTTCTCATTACTTCATACTTATTATAACTTACATATTGGATAATGTTCATAGCACGTAAAGAGATGGTTTACTTCATAGATTTTACAGAGTACTGTATATAATATACTGGACTAAGATGGCAGCAAAGTTGTTATGCTTCTGTCACCTGTTTCCATGGAGACTAAAATCGAGCTCTAAAGAAATCCTTATGTCAAACAGCAGCAGCAAAAGAAAAAGATAAATACAGTACATTTTCTTTAGCTGCTTAAGCAAACCAAGATTGGCTACAGTACAGTGCAAAACAGCAGCCATGCTTTATATGTGTTTGTTTCCACAATTATAGGTTATTATTTTTAATTAATCAACTCAGACAACATATTTGCCATTATGAGCAAGCAAACTGTAACCAATTAATACAATATGAAGGAATTTACATCTAGTGATGTCTTAATGGTTGTGTTTTCACACCTTTTACATTACCAGACAAAGAAGTATATCTTTTTAAAAAAAGGGAAGATTATCAATTGTTGACATACAGCAAGCATAGGCCGTTGCTATTTTTCAGTATGTGCATTTGAAAAGTATAGTTAAAATATTTGGCTTTATTACATTTTTAATCTGGCATTCCGTGCAGACTTTAAAGGGTAAACTTTCCTCTTCTGTTGTCTATCAGAGCTGATTTAGCAATTTCTAATTGAGGGAGCCTAGGGGTGATCAGAACTATACAACACTGATATAACAGATACCAAAAATTCAACTCCAGTGGGTGATTTCAAATTTAAGTAGGGACATAATATAATGCACTAATGCCCACAAGCCACTCCAGTTTAATTTGACTGTTTAAACAATCTCATGAAGACTTGGCGCTGGTGCCTTTGTCAACCTTTAAATGCGAAATTATTTCAGCAATCTCTAAGGTATGGGGATACTATAATTTTTGGCAGTAAAAAAAGATATGAAATCAATTTATGGGGCTTAACCATCTAACTTCAGGCCATGATGAAAAATACCTTTTGCTGGCAATTTTTTAGGTGATTTGGGAACCTTGACGAATAACTAAAGAAAAGTGGTGCCATTTCTAATTCATTGAAGTGTGAAAAATAGACTAAAAGATGTGTTGGATTCGATTCGTACTGGTTCGACAAAACAATTTACAACCTTTTGCAATAAGTGCTGTAGTTTCACTGAATTGTTAGAAAAACTGCCATGGCTTTTTAGGGGAAATTGACACATAAATGAGTACTGTTTTTTCAGTGGAGATGGCGGTCCCACTGCAGTGTGCAGATACTGTACATGCTTTTGATTGATTTTGGCCAGAAATCAATGCAAACCGTTGTATTCATTTATCTATTGTGCTTAATTCACAAAGTTTCTACGAAGTGAAATACAACTTATGCCTGTCCATACACATCCAATTTATTTCAAAATCCTATAAGAAAAGTGAACATTCCCAGGTAGTGACAGATTTGCGTGGGTGTTTACTCTGTTGAAGCCAAAACTGACATTATCTGATGGGTGGCACTTATTTTTTCTTGCCAGTCCGAGGTCTTGAATAATTAAAAGGGATCGGTGTGCTCCTTCCTTTTGTTAAGGACGAGGGGGGGGGGGGGGGGGGGTATTCTGACAATCCCTGTTTGACAGGCTCTGCCCTACATACGACGTGAGGGGCCTACTAAACAAAGCCGCTGCTTTGTGCATTAAAAGCAAGGAGGCTGTCTAGACCAAATACCTCTTTCACACTAAGTTCACCAGTGTCGTTCTATCCTGAAAGGCAGTCTCTGGCAGAAATCACTTTGCTTGCTTCAAGATTCATCTGTCTGGCCAACGCTGATGGCTTCAGTCCATCTGGGAATTCAGTCAGGCTTGGAGTTACACACCTGACATGCTGCAAGAATGGACACAAACCAACACTCCCTCCTGAAATGAAATTTGTTTTTTCACTGTAAATGTCCAAGAAAATGTTGTGGGTCCAATAAATCAATTCTTTCTCAGAAGAAATGCAAGACAAAATTGATGGAAGGGCATTTGTAGGACAGGCACAAAAAAAGCAAGGCCAAACATGATAATATGCTCTCCCTTCAAGGACAAAAATATTATGTACCATGATTTTCTCTGTGAACAAGTGTGGCCTTAGGGCTGGAAGTCTACACACACACAGGCATTTGTTATGTATGGTTTGCGACAATATAAAGTTACCCGAATGAGAGCACTCTTACCAAGGTCACGTCATGGTTTAAAATTTAACAAAAGGAACAAAAGAAGAGAAAAGAAAATGCCCACATGGTGTTGCGTGATACAGAAACACAAAATGAGTCAATCATAGCTCAGAGAAAATCTATCTATATATATATATATATATATATATATATATATATATATATATATGTGTGTGGTCAATATAATTTTATAAAAAAAATAAGGAAAGCTGCTTAAACTTGTCATGAAACAACCGTTGATTATGCATGTTCTTGTATGAATGTATAATTTTAATTTTGGCTTTCCCACTCAATCAATTCAAGAAATGGATCACTTATATCATCCACCATTCAGTTAAATTACATTAAATCAGTGACTCCCATTCACTTCCAGTTCAGCCAAAATGGTAATGATGTAATATGGTTGTACCGCAGTTCAGTATATTTCAAACCAAAACCCAGCTAACCGACTGCAATATCCGCACCTCCTATTGACATGATGTTCATGTGTTTGTGTGCTCTAGAGTATCACCTCTTTGGTAATGATCCACTCAGTAACATTCACACTTCTGCTTGCCTGCTTTGTCAAAATAACTCCTGGCTCAATATCTGGGTTGTCAGATACATTTGAGAATGGTTCGCTGAGCTCAGTGAGACCCCAAGGAAAATCTCTGATGTAATTTAATCACAGTATTACCTCAGCAAGTGCAAGCAATAGAGACGTGAGTGTGGGGAAAATCCAACCCATGGCGACTGACTCAAGTGGCTTATATTCAGCCGTTTGTTCATTGCATTTGTTTGGCGGCAGTGGCGAAGTGGGTAGGGTGTTCGCCTCTGGTGTGTAGGGTCGGAGGTTCGATCCCCCGTCTCCCCGCCACATGTCGAAGTGTCCCTGGGCAAGACACTGAACCCTGAATTGCTCCCGATAGCTACCCTGTGTGGTAGCTGCTGCTATCGGTGTATGAATGTGTGTGTGACTGGGTGAATGTGTACAAAAACAATGTAAAGTGCTTTGGGTCTGTGATAAACGGAGATATAGTGCTATACAAGTCCATTTACCACTTAAACTCACTGTAAAATATTTTTGCATGTCATACATGAGCTTATTTTTGCCATAGCTATAAATATCTGAATGAACGGTCTAATTACTCAAAGCTTCTGTTGCAGTGTTTGGTTGGGCCTCAAACGCACATGTTGAATTGTGTCAATGCAACGTGTACATTACAGCTATAAAAAAACAACATGATGTTACCTCTTCCAAAAGAAGCCCTGAACACTCCCAACTCGTGATGAAGGCTCAGACAAATGGAACTTATGTAATGCTTCCATAAAAAATAACCTAGAATGTTGCAACTTTGTCAGAAAAGCTCATGTCTGTGTCAGACCCCATCCCTCATAGTTAAAGGCTGATTGAGAAAATAGTTTTTTCAGGGCCTTTAACCATTCTATTGATTGGATCATGTCTTGGTCTTCTGTTTTCTCCTCTAACCAGCAGTAGCGCTGTGGGAATGCATCCACCGATAATCTGTAACTCATTAACATCCACGCTTGTCCACACTTTACTGCCTTGCCAGCATCATCTGTCAGAGCTAGTATAGGTCTAAGAAAGACAATGCCAATCAGCAATATATAAGCTATGCAAGAACCAACAAGTGCACAGCAGACTGGAGGGGGTAGAGACTGTAATGGCAAATGGATGTTGAATTTCAGCTTATGGACTAAACAGTAAGGCCTAGTGGATGGAAACCTACCATAACAAAGTCCCACTGACATGGACACTTGATAAAGGGGCTGTGATAAGCATTAGAATTAGCAATCTCCCCATCCGCCTACTGACCCTGACCTCTGAGGCCTACTGTAACGCCTCAGTCCGCTCAGACACGATAAGAATATCACACACAATTCCTCATTTGTCTCTCGGGCCAAAGATATGAGGCAACAGTGACCTTATAGCCATTGATTTGACTTGACAGACACAAAGCTAAGGTGAACCTCCAAAGTGAATGTAGTGGGAGACAAGAGGCAGGCAGCATAATAGGCCTGTGTAAGTATGAACATATAGTCGGGGGCCTTATCGCTTATCTGGAACCGCTCTGCAAAAATGACAGCGCCACATCTCCTTGACACCCACGAATAGCAATGTTTACAAAATCCTCGGAGCGTCAGACTGTTCTCTCGCACTGCTGCTAATCCTCTTCTTTTCGCCCCCTTCCTCTAATTGTCACCTCACACCAGAAAAGAAAGCTGCAATTATTGCACTTCAGTAACTGTTGTGACAACATCACAACAGTTGAGCGTTGGACACCGCTGAGCTGATGGTGAGGCAAGATGGTCTGAAGAGTGTGGAGCTCTTCAATCTGGAGGATCTCACAACTTCAAAAGCACCTGCTGAATGATAGCTTTAGGTCACTGCGCCATTGTACTGGAGGGTATAGACATTTTCATATAAATGTGCCACTAGAGGGGTAAACCAACAGAGCAGTTCCAGGTGGTGGTGCCCAAGGAAACCTGAATTGCCATCACCACTGCTTAGCAGCCCTGCAGCAGCAGCAGCAACTGTAATATCATACATTGTTGGGGGTTTATCGTGCACACACTTTGAAAGTGAATAGGCCCTTTTCATTTGTTATGCAAGGTTCCTCTGGTAAAATTGCACTCCAGTTCAGTTGTATATACTTGTTTAAAAATAGACCTTATGTGACATCCATTATGGGAATCATCAATGACAAAATTGCCTATTACTGTACATTTTTTCTATCGCTAGCAATAGCCATAATGCATGCTGAAAATGTTTTATCCTGATAACAGTTTTACCTGTGTTCGTGGTACACAGCATATATTAATCAGCTACGGTAAATGAGTTGCAATGGCCAACAGCTGCCAAATAAGCCTGCATCAATTACATTGTGGGACTAATTAGTGTGGTTGCTCGAGCAAATAAGCACTTCAGCCCCTATTTGGGAGTTTTACTGTATATATCGTAGTTCACATGAGAAAGGTCCAACCTCTGCCTTAATACTACCACTAATGTACATGTGTACCTGCATGTACAGACAACTCCTCATCCTTTGCCTCAACCAAATTTTCTTCATGGCTTTTAGAACTACTGTATACACAGAAAACAACAACAGCTGAGAATTTGTTCACAGTTTTACCCAAAGCATATAAACAAAAGCTTGTTTTGGCAGGGGAATTTTGAATGGAGGTGTTGGAGATTTGCCTTGAAGGAAACTGTGTGTGGGTTCCACTCTCTTTCTATTTTTTCCTATACCAAAGCAAAAGTACAAGATTTTGTACATTTTGATATTTGTCATGGCCTGACATCGGCAAAAAGATTTCCGTTCATATTTTCACTCTTACCCTAAATATTTACATTTCTTTGAAACTACACTCAACAAAAATATTAACGCAACACTTTTGTTTTTGCTCCCATTTTTCATGAGATGGACTTAAAGATCTAAAATTCATTCCAGATACACAATTGTACCATTTCTCTCAAACATTGTTCACAAATCTGTCTAAATGTGTGATAGTGAACACTTCTGCTTTGCTGAGATAATCCATCCCACCTCACAGGTGTGCCACATCAAGATGCTGATTTGACATCATGATTAGTGCACAGTTGTGCCTTAGACTGTCCACAATAAAAGGCCACCCTGAAATGTGCATTGTTTTGCTTTATTGGGGGTCTAGGGACTCAGAACCAGTCAGTATCTGGTGTGACCACCATTTGCCTCATGCAGTGCAAAACATCTTCTTCGCATAGAGTTTATCAGATTGTCAATTGTGGCCTGTGGAATGTTGGTCCACTCCTCTTCAATGGCTGTGTGAAGTTGCTGGAGACGGCTTATGGTGGAGAAATGAACATTCAATGCACGAGCAACAGATCTGGTTGACATTCCTGCTGTCAGCATGCCAATTGCACGCTCCCTCAATGCTTGTGGCATCTGTGGCATTTTGCTGTGAGACAAAACTGCACATTTCAGGGTGGCCTTTTATTGTGGACAGTCTAAGGCACACCTGTGCACTAATCATGATGTCAAATCAGCATCTTGATGTGGCACACCTGTGAGGTGGGATGGATTATCTCAGCAAAGCAGAAGTGCTCACTATCACACATTTAGACAGATTTGTGAACAATGTTTGAGAGAAATGGTACAATTGTGTATCTGGAATGAATTTTAGATCTTTAAGTCCATCTCATGAAAAATGGGAGCAAAAACAAAAGTGTTGCGTTTATATTTTTGTTGAGTGTATATAACAACAGGGTCACCTCTGCTATTCATTATAGAGAAAGCACTTAAAAAAGAGTGCTGTTGGATGTATAGCAACTTCGGATATTTCAGTTTAAATAATGATTAGAAAAGCCTACAGTATGGCACCACTGAGTTTTTGAATCAATATTCCATTATGATTTAACTTTTTGATTTCCCCTCTAGTGTGGCATCCACTGTCGGCCAGCATCTCAAATAGGACAATATCAAATATAGATGCTTGAATAAATACATTCATGAACCATGAATCAAAATGTTTTCCACATAAACCATAACTTTGATGCATTAATTTATTTATTTTATCGACTTAATTTAAGATTTTCTGTTTTAAGTTGCAGGTATCCCAAAACTTTTTAAGCGGATTTGTATTCCTCGGCATATACTGTAGCTTCATGTGGGAATGAGTGACCACGTGACAAATTGACGCACAAGTAAGACCACCAAGTAGTGGCCCCTAGCCAACTTTCCTGATACAGAGCAACGCACAGAGACGGTCTTTGAATAAGGAATACTGATGCTGTTGAATCCTACAGAATTCAAAATAAGCTGGGTAAAGGCTTGGCTTTCAGCCTTTACTGTGCCCTGCACAGGATTCTGCTGCCTAAATCCACTGTGGCTGAGGAAGTATGCAGTCAACTCAACAGCTGTGGTGGTGAGACATCCACCTGGATTTAAGACAGAACCTTGGTATAATAGCAAATAGAAGAAATGACAGTAAACTGAAATATCTGTGTGTTTTGGACATAACAATACATTTGAGGACGTCAACATGGGCTTTGGAAAATTGATCAACATTTTTCACAATTTTCTGATATTTTACGGACCAAAACACTAATCGATTAATAATCGATTAATCGAGAAAATAATCGACAGATTAATCGATTATCAAGATAATCGTTAGTTGCAGCCCTAACGGAAACCAAATGCAGCTCAGAGGCTGTGTAAAAATCACAGTGCTATAATTTACGACATTATCACTTCAGTGCCATTTACTCTATATTCATTAGCTTGATATTACACACACATGTGCACACACACGCGTACAGCTGCTGTGTTCATGACCTCTTTTCAGAGACGAACGTTTCAAAGAGAAAATAATCAAAGGCTCCTAACACTGCTTCACACACAAAAATGGTCTATTAATGTTTCCCTTGGAAACAAAGCTGGCTTTGAATGCAAAATATCAAAGACTAAACAGATTACAGATGTGAACACAGAATTTAAATGGAAGCCACCTTTGATTTACATCAGACTTAGGGTGTCAGAAACTATAGAAGAAAAAGCTTTAGACAAAGAAGCTAAACCAATGATCCTTTTTATTCAAGATGATCCAACATTAACATATTGCAGATCATTTGCTCTTAGTGCAGCTTCAAAATATTTTTCCTTCTTCAGCTTTGCGTTGGCTAAGTTGAACCTTCCGATAACAGAAAATCACTGTTTCATTAGAGTTTGAGGTGTACCATTAGGCACCTGTAAATGCTGCTTTCACAGTCAAATCACAATGTACTGAAGGCACCCTGAGGAGAGTAACATAATTTGAGCAAAGTGAAAACATTAAATTTCAGTAATCTGGCATTAAGTTACTATTTTAGAATTAAAATGTTGTGTGAAGAGGTTGTCTGCAATCCATTTTCGAAAGCCTGAGATTGCACTGAAATTGCACTGTGTGTCTGTGTGCGTGTGCGTGTGCGTGTGCGTGTGCGTGTGCGTGTGCGTGCGAGTGTGCATGCACAAATCAATTTCTCATGATAAAACCTTCCACGATTCAACTGAGGGCTTTTTTACTGGAGGCTCTGCTGAAACAGAGCAGGTCTGGGAAGTCTGGACTAGGCGTGGTGCTACGGTATTGATTCAGTAATCCGAAGCCATCGCCCAAGTGCTTCTGATTTATCTGTCACATTGCATTATGACTCCTGTGCTCTGAAGCTCTTTCTCTTTAATACGATAAATACTACACGGAGCATCTAACCCTCTGATGCGTCTTCTGTGTTTGGCTGAACGGATAAGACTCCTTGCGGAAGACTTTCACTTATTTGGTGGAGTGCGATTTGCTCATTTCAATGAGTTTAGAAATCTCCCAGTGATGCCGCCACCGAGACTTCAAGAAGATTGTGAGTAAATGAACAATCAAGGATTATTCGAGGGGAGTATTTGTGTCATATTAAATTTGCAAGTAGAGCAGTTGCATTCTCTACAATAATAGCAGATTTCCATTTTGAGTACTTTGTTGCAGAAATAACACTGGTAAACAAAGCATCTGTCCTCTTTGGGACAATGACAGCAGGGGTCCTTTTGTTTAAGCATGTCAACATGAGCTTTATAGAGAAATATGTCAACAAAAATTGGATGGATCTACATGGAATTAGGTACAGGCTTTCGTGGTATCCAGTGGATGAATTATTCTTACTCTTGTGTACCCTTTATTTGCTTCCTTTCAGTCAGATATTTCACTCTGAGCCACAAACGCCACCATGAGGTTGACATTTGTGACTCAGAGTGAAATATCTGGAAAAACACTGGATGGATTGCCTTGAAATGAGCAATGGATATAATAAGGGGGCCAAGGGGATGCATTTGAATAGCTGTTGTGATCCTCTTTTACTCTTTTATCTTGCATCCTGCATTATCTGGTGAAACCATCAATTTGATACTCCTATTTGTCTCATCTATATATTTGCTAATAAGAAAATAGTAGACTCCCATACTAACCTTAAACAGAATACTTTAAGTTGCTTAAATGTATTCTAACAAATGGGACAGCCTTTACATTTGACATTTAATATTATTGAATCTTGAAATAACCCTCTTGGTATTGGATAGGGTATGCATTTATAGTAATAGCACTGTGCAAGACTGTGGAGCTATCTTGTAAGACAATATTCAGACAGCTAGAAAGCATCACCAATCCAATTCCAGGACTAAATAATCGATTAGGAATGATATGTTCAGGCATTGTTAACCCACCTGACCCAGTTGCTATAGCATGGCTCATGCAGTGTGTAGGTATGTGACTAGAGTCAGACTAGCTATGAAGCAGGCCAGATGAGGGATCAAGATGAATCGCCTTTCTCTTCACGCCACACCAATGTCTAGTACCGCTACCGGACAGCATCAGTGGCGGATGAATTTAAGATGTGCATCAATGTTGGCAGGCCAACCATGCTCTGAATGTGACATCAGTGTTGTGTCCTGGTTGCCAGTGGCTTAGTAGAGGACAGTTTGAAATCTGATTTAAACAGGCATACTGGGACACACATCATTTCCAGCAATTCTAGTCAAATGTGATTTCGACCCATCCATGAATGTTGTTCAAATTTGATTTGTAAATCAAGTTCCCATGTGCCCAGACTTGATGAAATAGTGTGATTGCTATCAAAATATGCCAAATGGCATTGTTACTAAACCATACTGTAGCTATTACTTTGGCCATTGTCTTTTTCCCCTGAAAATCAGAATCAGGACCTTAATGTATTTGCCAGCCCCAACAAAGAAACACCTGCATTCAATTGCATCTCGTCCAATGCCTGTCTTCCCATTTATATTAATTATGATTCCACTGTTTCACCAATTAATCAATTATTGAAATTAACTATTGAATGTCACACTTGTCACATTTACCTCCTGTATTTTAATATTGATTATTTGAAGTACCTGACTTGCTATTTTTATTATTATTATTATTATTATTATTATTATTATTATTATTATTATTATTATTATTATTATTATTATTATTATTATTATTATTATTATTATTATTATTATTAGAGACAGAGAGCGGTAAAAAATCTGGCACAGTTTTGCAGAGTTATAGTTTATAGTTTTCCTTAACATCATTCAGGTTTCCATACGACTTCTCCCTATAGAGTGACTACAGCTGAATAACCGGAAAGATGGCAGCAGCACAGGCAAATGTCACCTGTCTTATTTAGTAGTTGCCATTACTGAAATATCCCATCATGCATCATTAATGCATTTGCGCTACCATTTGAAAGATATTACCTCCAAATTGAGGAATTTTACAATTAAGAATTGAATTTGATTTGAATAAAAGTCCCCTTTTCAACAGCAATCCCGAAAGACACAATAGGGGCACTTGTAATTGTGTTGAATAGTCCTCTAGAATAATAATACAAACTGATAACTGAAGCCATTTGACAAATAACAGAAATTTGATGGTTGATAGAAACTTTGATTTTCACATTACGGTGTGTATTGATCTGTCAGAAATCACTTATCCCTGCAGTAAATAGTATTAATTTGCATGCAAAAATAACATAATTGTACATTTCTTACTTATTAATTTATCTGATATAGGGACAGTGCACATTAATTAACATCAGTATCAAAGATACAAGTGTAAGCATGAATTGGCAAAAATGCTAATTTATATCTGCCGGTTAAATTTGATATATAAGTGCACAAAACACATTTTGCAATTACACAGACATGAACTGAAGTACATTATGTCATTATTGTTGTATTTACTCTATTATACTATATGTACAATTTGACATCTTCTACATACTATTGTTCTCTGCCCTGTTGTTTTCACTTCACAGTGAAGATTCATTTTAAATTATTTCCGTTTGCTTCCTTCTCCTTTTAAGAGTGACCTAGAAAAAACCCAACCATGGTAATTATTTGGATAGGATGTTAAAAAAGACAACCAAAAGAAACCATGTGAGCAGATGGGTATGGAAATATATAAATATAAACCCTTTTCATGATCCCACAAAAAGGTCTGAATTCTCATATTTCCAGCATTAGAAAGTACGCTTTCAAGATCGAATCGGAAAATCTGAGATTGAACGAGATTTATGTGACTGTTGTTGTTTACAGCAGTTTTGTTTAGATACATAGGGGAGACCGGGGTAAGTAGGCACACTTTTACTCTAGTGAGAATTGCTCATCGCCTAAACATCTTGCAATAGTCATTCCTACATTAAATTGAATCTTAAGGTGTTGGCTTGAAATGTGAACCCCTCACTTTTTCTAACTTATTGTAATAAAGAAGAAATTTACCATCAAAGACACTCTAACACATTGTGACAACCAACCCCATCAAGGGGTCGGTTGTCACACACTATGGGGTTGTTTGTCAGAATGTTATCTTTATGGGTAAAATCTTAAAAAGATGGCAAGAAAGCAGAACTACATTTGAAAGTTTAATTTTATTGTCAAGTTGAAAAATAGGCCTACACAACTTTATGCATTTTAACACAAAATGAGCAAGGAATTAACAAAAAGGAAATCCATATTAAGACCAACCTACTGAATGTAACAACATAAAGAACAAAACAAATAGGTCTAACAATAATAGCCTACTCAACTAGGATACACACATTCACTATCTGAGTTACAGTGATGTCAAATGTAGGGTCTGCTCACTCTAACTCAGCTGTGATTGTGTGCCCACTGGTTGCACATACAACACTTCTCCCTTACCTCCCCTGAACGGGTGCTGGAGAACGTTTCCATACAAACCAAACACAAACTATCCTCTTCATCTGATGAAGATTCCTCCTCCTGTCTCTTTCTCTTCTGTTTCTTATTCCCCAGCTAGGGTGGTGTGCACTGGGGTGCAGTAGCCTTGGCAACTGGTCTAAATTGGGATGCACTGGGTCGTTTTGATTTTGTTGCCCTTTTTCTCTTTTGCATGCTAGCTGCCTTTCCTGCTCAATTCTCTCCTTCTCTGGGGTGTCAGTGAGGATACAGCTTGACATTTTATTTTGTTATTGGGTTCCTTTCCTGGCTGCACCCTTTGGATAACATGTGACAACCAACCCCCCAAAAAATGTGACGACCAACCCCAACTGGAATTTATTGCTAGAATCAAGGCCAACAACCATCTGACAACTAATTAGCTTGCTAACCACAATCTAAACTATAGTTTACCCTTCACACTTTTTTAGGGTAACACGTGTTTTGTGATAAACCCATTGTGTAAAAGCCTAGAAGAAAAATACTGAGGAGCTAAATATTTTCAATTTGACATGAAAAACACTAAGAGTCCTCTCACCTCAAATGCAGCAGTCTAACTCCAAGGAAGACTATGTAGGTGACCTCTGATCCCAGTTGTGGATATTTACATACCAAAATTTAACAGACAGAGCCTTCTGGTTCCGATATATAACGATTGTGACAACCTACCCGTGTGACAAATTACCCCGTTCTCCCCTACTCTAGTCTAACTTTCGGTTCCAGGTACCTCAAAACAATAGGGTTTTTATTTATGATGATATAATAATTCAATACTAAGAATTCCATTAGAAACATTGTGTTTTTCAAACTTACTGCAGGCTCTCCAAATATAAACAAACCCCCTTCCACTGAAACTGCATAGTGCTCGTTTAAAATCCTTTTTCTGTATCAGTTCCTAATTAATTTAGAATGAAAAAACAAGTTGATTTCAAAATTTTGCAAGTCGCTGGGGAATACATGCCATTGTTATGCGATGGATTATGTAAGCGTGTATGTCACCCCTAGATCATAGTATAACATGTGAGTGTGAAAGCAGCATCCATTACAGCTACATGAGGACACTAAGCATTCTCTTCATTGGGACCGTCTGTGAGAGCATTTCCAGAGGCCCTCGATGAAGAAAAATTGGATTTTGCCTCCACTTCCATAGACAGTGTATTTTGAGTGACACACTCATTTGCCAGGTTTTGTGGGTGGATGTTTATGCAAATGCCTCTCCTCTGTGGGCTGAAATAGACGTCCAGTGACAGGCCAAAACTAACTGGGTTGAAATGCAGGAACATGCATCTGAGAAGCTAAAGAAAGTGCATAATTTACATTAACATCTTTGGCATCTCACTACAAAGGCTTGAACATTTCTTTGGCGGCCCACACAAAAGTTAGAATATGATTATTTTCTTTTAGCCTGTAAAAAATTTAAATAAAAAGCGTTCAAGACATGTGACCCACACTGAGAGCTTCAAAGCTCCGCCCTCGCCTCAGAACTGAAGAGCTAAGCTGGAACACACTCATGTGAAAGGCGTCCATGTTTTCTCTGATGGATGAATGTAGAGACCTACTCTGAAGGATTCTGCATTCTTAATTAATTAGTCATATGAGAAACACAATTGTTGTCCGAATGTTTATTTTTTCTACAATGAGCTGAATTGCTGCATTCTGCTGTGAAGCGAAGATACCAAACCTCCATTTCACACTCAGTTCTAGTTGAATAGGAAAGGAACAAGTTCATGTTGTTCCCTCTTTTGCTCTCGATTTGAGACTTTATGGCAGGAAATCAGAAAACGATGGAGAGTATTGAATTATGCATGGCGGCAGTGAATTTGTATATTAGGAAGATGAGATGGCCTTCTTCATCTACAGAGACACATTGCCTGTTATGTCTGCATTCATATGGAAACCTTTTTGAAGTCGAAGGAAACAAGTGCACAACGGTGGCTATTCCTTTTGATTTATATAAGGTTCACTTATCTTTACCTCATACATTCGAAAAATAGAGCCTGGGTGCAGCAATGTCAAAGCAAAGCACGCAATTACAAATGGAAATGTGTCATGATAATTAAACGTTGCTGTTGTGGCAATGAAACAGCCAAGTATACGTGCCGTAGGAAACGTTCTTTGACAAACAACAGCCTCGGCCTCAGCTATTCATATGCTCCGGCAAAATTGATACATAATGATGTTAAGCTAGTTCTTGTGAACTGAAAAGGTCTGTTTTACCGCAAGTATTTATAATTCCAAATACTCCTTTGCATTGACATAATCACACAATTCAAAACCTTCCGTACATCATTGCACAAATGTTTCCTATAGTGCACCCATTTGTTAAACAAACCTCATGTTAGGTGTATATATGAGATTCAAAGAAGAAAAAAATGTTATAATACAACTTTTTAGAAGCATTAGCACAATACATTAAGGTAGATATGAAACTGACAGGTAGACAAATGGCTGCAGCTCACCTCTTACTGTTTCCCTTTACTTCATGTTGAATGTCAAACCTTCAAACAGTGCATCAAACCAGCCTCAGTTCAATGTGTTTCACTGTCTACAGCGACGCAGCAGCGGTTTAGATTTGCTGCTTCCTGTTATTTTTATTTAATAGGCAAAGCTGAATTGAATGAGAGCTTGAATGCTAAACAAGCAAATGTGACGAATTTCAAGACTAATTTATGAGTAGTTGTGGGAACTGGTGCAGTGTGGATATACAGACACACAAATCTACTACAGTTTGGAATTCATAACCAGAAACGTGTATACAGATTGGGATGCGCTCACTAATAAATCAAGCGTGCACAACTCTGCATTGCTTATGCAGGACTTCACTGTTAAAGCGCTACAGTTCTGAGGACACGAGGTGTATGAGATAATAAGACGTTACATTACGTAACCAATTACTCTGATTAACATTCCCGCTCTATATGTGACATTATTATAGGCAACAGCAGTTACTCAAACGTTTTATTACAATTGTATTTATTGTGGGCCGTAAAAGATGGAGTCGCCTACATCACATGGGGAAAGTGATGGAAACGGGCCATGGGTTAATGCACTCATTATGTAAGTGTAGGTTTTAGCCAATGTACAGATACTTTTCTCTGATATGTAAATGTCAGTGGAGGACTGTAAATAAGTACATTCATTTAAGTACTGGAAGCACTACAGTACACTCTGAAATATTGTACTTTTTTAATCCACTACATTTATTATATTTCATAAAAAACTTTAAAATAGCTTAAAAGTCACTCTTAACATTACTATTTTAAAACTATAGTGTAATATTATAAAATGTGATGTAGATACCTTTTAACAGTAAATAAATGGTTACAATTAGCTCAATCTCAATCAACTACAATGTGTCATTATGATAAACTAACACTATAACTGTCACAGGAGCCATATTTCTGATTTACCATTACTTTTTATACAAAGCACATTTAGTCAATAATACCATTCGGATGAATCATCAAAAATCTCTCTTAATTTGGAGTTGGTTTCAACAAAATCTTTTGGAAGATGTTCTAACTCTAAATATATTCATCCACGTATTCTTTCTACATAATGCTTACAAGGTCTCTGAGAACCATAAATCTCGCCTTCTTACAAATTGTATTTCAGGTTTTTCTACCCAGGCTTTACTGCATTTACTGCACTACAAGGCTTTAATTTACTGCAGTATCAGAGCATGGGGATAGTGGAGAGTCAGACCACGCTGACTTCCAATTGTCATTCCACCTCACAACCCAGTCGCAAGCCATGTCAAATCAACACCAATGTCAACAGCTGATCTGCATCCGCTCCACTGCCAGGGAGTCCATGTTTGCATCAAGTGAGAAGGGAATGGCAGGTGTTTTAGTATTTAAAGAAGATGTAGAAATTGTCAGGTTTAGGTTTAAAGCTAATGAACTAAAACTGAAAAGGATGTTCTCCTCTTCAGGAGAACGGGGGAATCTGAGGCATCGGGTAATGTGAGGCACCCCCTGTATCTAGGCAACAGAAATCATTTGTGGTCATGTGAGATATATGTTCTCAAGCCCCTCTCATTACCCCATGGCCCTGAAAGAGAGGACCTCATGGTGCTGTGGTAAGCATGTTTTTTTCACCAAAATAGGTATTTTGCATGTTATAGTACATTTTCTTGCTGTCAATTTAATCAACTGTTGTGCCAATGCAAATGTATTCACGTAGAAAAACTTCTATCATACGTGTTGATGAACTACCAACATATGAAACCATGTGATGCTGATAACTGAAGATTAGCCTGAAATGCTAAGAGAGGTAGTTTTTTCTCAAATTGTGGTGGTGGGGGAAAGTGAGCCAAATGCTGTGGGGGAAAGTGAGCCACTGTCTCACTTTCCCCCACCATGAGGCACAAGTTAAGCTTAGTCTTAAACATATTTTAATGTAATATTATATGACATATGTTTTATTTTAATGTCATACACATTGTAGAAAAGCCATCATGCCAAGGAAATACACCAGGAAGACGACCTGGGGCAACCACAAGGAAAGAGCACCTTCTCATCTTTCCCTGTAAACTTCAGGGCTGGAATGTAGAGTAGGCCTAGTTGTAGAGTATGACAGGCTGATGTTATAATCCAGTTGGGTCTTCTCCTGTGTTCTGAGTCCCAGGCTGTTCTCGCTGGTTCTGATTTTCCTATGCTTTGACCCCCAGACACTAGCTGGCTCTAAGGGTCCTGTGTTCTGACCCCCAGACTGTGTTCTAATCTAACTGGTTCTATCTTTCATTTGAATCTCATTAAAACCTTTTGAATTATAATATGTTGTACTTGATTTTGTTCAGAGTTACTTTCGAGTGTTTAGAAAATTTGCTTTGCTTAATTGACCAAACCCCATCATTATTTTACTAGTCCGACATTAGTTCTGGAATGTGTGGCTAGCTTCCAGGATTCTTACTGTTACAATATGTGTTGTTATGGTAGTTTCAGAGTGGAAAAAGTAAGTGGATCAGTTTACCCCACAGCTGGGGTAAAGTGAGCCACATGACAACTTTTTTTAAAACAATCATATTTTCACTGCCCTTTGTCTTGAAAAAATTCTGCAAATGCCCATTTCTAGGAAACATTCTGAATTAATGGGAAATGTGTAAATTTGAGTGATAAATCATTTTAGCTCGCTTAGAGGGGAGCAAATGTAAAAAGTGGCTCAGATTACCCTGTTCTCCCCTATATATATATATATATATATATATATATATATATATATATATATATTATATTGCTTTAACATTGTACACAACATCTCCATCTCCAACCTATTTAGAGGCACCCATGCATGATTTGTAGGAGTTTCGAAAAAATACCGCTTTTACCTTTAACCAGATTACTAAAGGCAAACTAAAGGTGCCAACACACTGCACACCGAGTTTACGTAGAAAGTCAATGTATTTCGAGCGCCGCCGCGCGACTAGGGCGGCGTGGCCGCCGCAGAAGTTGAAATTATTTAACTTTTCGCCGCCGGCCGCGCCGCGCCGCGATAGCCAATCAGCATTGAGCTCCTCCCAACCTCACTCGCTTCGGGGCGATTGACAGAGGAAATTAAGATGGATGAAAACATAATAGTCACAGTTTGCTCCCATAAGTTCTGTGAATAGCCTCTGTGTCTGTTGCCTGCTGTGTACAGCTATCAGTTTTGCTTTATGAACCAAGTTAGCACCAGTTAGCTTGGGTAAAGCACCATCAGCACAGCAGACTGGTGCTCTCAGCACCGGTTAGCACCAGCGCCAGCATATCCCCAGAGCCCCAGAGTAGGAGAAGGCTACTCTGGTCGAGCGGCGGGCGGCGGACACAATATGACCCAATATGATCACGCAGCGCGGAACCTGCGATTCGCGCGGCCAGCCGCCGCGCCGCAGAGTGCAGTGTGTTCGTACCTTCAAAGTTCCTTAGTTTTCACTTGTGAGCCAAAATAACCCAGCTGTCTGAAACATGTTATGTACTGTAGGCAAACTGAGAAATGGGATCATATAGGATTACTCTGAGATGAGAGTCCCACTTATATCTATAGTATATACACTGTAGTCACAACATGTCGCTATTTAAAGCCTGATGTGCATTGATCAGATTTGACTGATGGCTGGCAATATCTGCAAATCACCTCTCAAGTTTCGGCTGATTTTGATTCAGATATTGTTGTAACTAATTGAGCCCTGTGGAAAAAAGACAAAGCTAATTGAACCTTGGCAGAGCATTGTATTCTTCATGCTGGACCCAATGTCTCAGAGTTAAAAAGTTCATTTGAGAAAAGGGCTTCTGTGTCCTTTTATTTAAAGTTTAAAAAAAAAAATACATTGCTGTTTAATTCTTTGACTTTAGCAGTTAAGCCTCATGTGGTGGTGCCTATACTTTATTGTGTCATCAATTTGTAATGGTTGGAAAAGGGAGACTTTTGTGGTTCCAAAGAGCCCATTTGTATCCATGTGTGACAATGTGAGGGGTTTAAGCAGAACTTTAAACTGGGTAACAGTTTTTGTGGTTTTATCACTGTGTAAATTGACTGCAGTCACCTCAGGGCCTTGTGAATTTTTATACCGAGAAACCCTTTAAAATATACGCAGTTCATATGTACAGTACATCTTTTAGCCACAAACAGAAAAGAGGCGCTCACTGGCTTCCAGACTCCATTATCTTTTCCACATATTCACAGTCACTGTAATTTTTTTTTGTTTACGTCTTGCAGGTCCTGCAGCAATTTCTGCTGTTCTGTGTTCCACGAAAACTGACTAGAAGTGACGCAAAAGCCAGGTAATTGATTAAAGCAAAACACTTAATTGTTCCACACTCTGCACCATCCTTTTTATTGTTGTTGTTGTTTTTGAATAGGCATGAATGTGCACTCATTGGACAAAGAAGATGGCTGACATTTCCAGGCTTGATTATAGGATTCTGTTGACCTTGTCATTCTAAGAAAACTTTTTTCATTCTCATCATAGCTGCCTCAGGAGATTGAATACAAACATACATACAAAATAAAGGCCAAACGGTGAACATGGGAGAAAAATGTACAGTGCTAAAATGTGGGATAATACAACCCATGTTTTTAGAATGAATTGGGACATGGGATATATGTACTATAGCTAAAGACAAATAATACATCTCTAAGTTAAAACAAACTGATTATGTGCTGTTGAGCTGAGCTCTCTCCTTCACTGAATTGGAACTAAAATGGCCTCCAAGTGTACTGAACAATGGGGGTGAGCATAATGCAGTGTGACTACTGAGTGACTTGACTGAGATCCAAAGTGAATAAAAGGCCTCACTATGTGAGGCAGCGAGGCTGAGCTGCTGCAGTGCTCAGGACTTTGGCGGGTGACATTAGAACGCTTCACACACATTTAATTTGCCAATAACATCCTATTGCCATTTACCACATGGTCTGTGTCATCAGAAACTACCATGATCAAATGAGCATCTATGACTGCTCACATAAGCATCTGAATATTGTCTTCAACAGGATATGATACAAGATAATACTATATAAAAACCTGAGATATTGCTAGTAAGGGAAAGTGAAACGTATTCTTTTTCTTTGTCGGTTTAGTGTTGGTGGACAAAATCCCAATAAAGAATTCAGAGATTTTAATATGATTTTAATAGATTTTAATAGCATGTTGCAGTCAAATAAACAAGTTCAAAAGTTAACAAAGGGTCGGGACTCAAATCTGGGACTTTAAAGTAATTTCTAACCTACATCTTGTTTAATACTAACAATTAATCTAGGGGCCTCCACTTTGTGATTTAATAAAATATTGAATTGAATGTTTTACATCCATATGAGCTGCACGTCTTCGCAGCGTTATCGGGTATGAAACTAATTATAAAGCTTAATCTCCAGAAAGCATCTGGCTGTCACATCACATTTTCTCATCTGTTTCCACTATTACCTAGAAGAAAATTACAACACAGAGAAGAAATAGTGGGTGCAGAGTTGAACGGTCTTGACAAAATCTAAATGTTTAGATGATAAAACTCAGATTGCATTAAAAGAGTTACTTTGAAAATTGATTGTTCTGAGACAGAAAGATTTCCAGTACCAGAGTCAATCGCCGCATATTACTGACATAAACATCACTGTTGGAGGCTTCATTAACTCTGAATACCTTGGATGACATGCTACAACACACAGTTCTCTAAAAACAATGAAAGTCCCTGACCCCGATCCAAGTTTCAGCTTAACGAAACAAAAAAGAGACACTTTTCCTTAGCAGCCATGGGGCAGTCGACTGGGGCACAGAAACAACCTAATGCCTCATGATGTTGTTTATCTCCCTGGAGCCAAGTGCAATACGTAGATGATATGAACACATGCATTGTGAAGTTGAGGATTATTATCTTGCATGTGCGTCAACACATTTACACAGGACTGGAAGGGGAAGGTTAAGGCAGATATCTGGATGAGAACCTTTATCTAAAAGGTCTTGTCTTCTCATATCTTTATGAGTTTGATGCATCTTTTCAAAATATATGCAACCAGCGAATTAAAAAATAAATATATATATAATATACAGTGTTGTGCGAAAGTTTGTGAACCCCTTGAGCCTTTTGGAATTTTATTTATTTTAACCATTATTAATTCATTTTTTTCAATAACAGTATTTTTTATATGAAATAACAGATGTTTGTTTATCAATTCAACATTTTTCTTTTCCAGAAATCAATTGTTAAAACAGTTAAAACAAATTATTTGATAAATGTTGTATGTGCAAAAGTTTGTGAACCCTGAGCTGCATTGCAATACTGTTATTGAAAAAAATGAATTAATAATGGTTAAAATAAATAAAATTCCAAAAGGCTCAAGGGGTTCACAAACTTTCGCACGACACTGTATATAGGGGATAACGGGGTAATCTGAGCCACTTTTTACATTTGCTCCCCTCTAATGGAGCTAAAATGATTTATCACTAAAATGTACACATTTCCCATTAATTCAGGATGTTTCCAAGAAATGGGCATTAGCAGAATTTTTTCAAGACAAAGGGCAGTGAAAATATGATTGTTTTAAAAAAAAGTTGTCATGTGGCTCACTTTACCCCAGCTGTGGGGTAAACTGATCCACTTACTTTTTACACTCGGAAACTATCATAACAACACATATTGTGACAGTAAGAATCCTGAAAGCTAGCCACACATTCCAGAACTAATGTCGGGCTAGTAAAAGAATGATGGGGTTTGTTCAATTAAGCAAAGCAAATATTCTAAACACTTGAAAGTAACTGAACAAAATCAAATACAACATATTATAATTCAAAAGGTTTGAATAAGATTCAAATGAAAGATAGAACCAGTTAGATTAGAACACAGTCTGGGGGTCAGAACACAGGACCCTTAGAGCCAGCTAGTGTCTGGGGGTCAAAGCATAGGAAAATCAGAACCAGCGAGAACAGCCTGGGACTCAGAACACAGGAGAAGACCCAACTGGATTATAACATCAGCCTGTCATACTCTACAACTAGGCCTACTCTACATTCCAGCCCTGAAGGTTACAGGGAAAGATGAGAAGGTGCTCTTTCCGTGTGGTTGCCCCAGGTCGTCTTCCTGGTGTATTTCCTTGGCATGATGGCTTTTTTACAATGTGTATGACATTAAAATAAAACATATGTTATGTAATATTACATTAAAATATGTTTAAGACTAAACTTAACTTGTGCCTCATGGTGGGGGAAAGTGAGACAGTGGCTCACTTTCCCCCACAGCATTTGGCTCACTTTCCCCCACCACCACAATTTGAGAAAAAACTACCTCTCTTAGCATTTCAGGCTTATCTTCAGTTATCAGCATCACATGGTTTCATATGTTGGTAGTTCATCAACACGTATGATATACATTTTTCTACGTGAATACATTTGCATTGGCACAACAGTTGATTACGTTGACAGCAAGAACATTTACTTTTCCATGCAAAATACCTATTTTGGTGAATAGAAACATGCTTACCACTGCACAATGAGGTCCTCTCTTTCAGGGCCATGGGGAAATGAGAGGGGCTTTAAAACATATATCTCACATGACCACAAATGTTTTCCGTTGCCTAGATACAGGGGGTGGCTCACATTACCCGATGCCTCAGATTCCCCCGTTCTCCCCTATATATAAAAATAAAACTTCCCAGGGATTAATTTTGCTAAAATGTAAACCCACACTAGCAATGTATTGCATTGAAAGCAGTACAAAAACAGCCAGAGCACATCACCCTGTCATTACAGAGCTTACACAGACAGCCACTCATTCACCTATGGGCAGCTACGAGCCATCAGCCTACTTGACTTGCACATGTGTGTGATGTGGGAAGATAACCCACATGAGCACACAACACAAAAGAGGGGGGTTGGGGATATAGAATTAAATCTGTCTTGCTCTGAATGCCACTGCGCCACTGTGCTGCCTCCCTTTACAACTTTTATTCATGAAATGGGAAAATGTGATAAATATAAAACTGCATAAATGACTCATCCGAGTAGTACATCTATTTAGGATTTCATTGTGTCAGTGTGTGTGTGTGTGTGTCTGCTGAAATGCCACAATATGAGGGAATGAGGTATCTGTCCTTTGTCTGCATAATCACCTTAAATGGTGAAGAGTTTTAACCCTTTAAAGTGTTGTTATGCTTAGTCTATGTAGAAAAAACACCAACACTGGTGGTGGGGCATTTCAGTGGCATAGCTGGAGAACACAACCTCCATCCCTGTTTTTGTTCCTTCTTTTTTTGATGTGCTCTGAAGCCATCCTCTACCAGGAAACTGAGAAGATCAAAGACAAGCAATTTTATCAAATGGAGCCCTTGTCGCCTGTTTGTAATGCTTGATTCTTCATCAGGAACACCCATTCTGTCGCTGTGATGCCACCAGAGACATAGTGCTCTTTTAAACCCAGTGGTGATCTCCTCCGTTATCCAGATGAAAACGGATTTATTCAAACCTCCCATCAACTGACCCTATAAATAGAAAGCTTGTGGAAAATCTTCCGGGAGAAAAAAAATAAGCCGTGCTCTTAAGCTGTTATTAACATGCTTGATATAAAAATGGCAAATGTTATTTTGGAGCAGAGAGTTTTCTGTGAAAAATAACGTTATGCTTCCTGGTTATATTTTTTTCAATTTTGTCCAACTTTGGATTCAATAAATTATGAAATTATCTGATAAAAATACACAGCCAAGCTATACTTTCTGATTTTAAAATGCACCCGCTACTTGACTGCAGGCTGGGTTGTAATGGTAGTTTGCTTCAGGAAATGTATGCATTATTGCTTAAGGGCTCAAGCTAAAGAGCAGGCGAATGATGCAAAAAAAAAATAGTTTATCATCCAACTTGATGGAGGCTGGCCTCCAATTTGGAGCAAGAGCATAGAAAAGCTTTACAAATGCCTTGGGCATGCTCGTATCTGGGTACAATATTTCTAGAAAAGGGCATCCTGCATTAGTATGTCTCAAAAACTTGCCCAACAATGATGTAATGTAACAGGCATTCAGCAGAATTCTACCAAACAGCTGAACTGCTGCAATCAATGTTCACCTGTTCTTCTTGATTAGAAAACTGCCACCTGTTCTCCAAGGAGCTATTATAGCGACTTTTATTGTGGTGAGTGCCACGAGGGAGATGGTTCCATAGCAATGAATGGTGGTATCATTATTTCATCCCCCTAAATCTAAAGGTTGACTCATTATTTTTGGTTCACTGTGCCATGATGAATGCCCGTCCTTTGTGTCTCACGGTAAACGCACCTCACCTCTGAAGTATGCAGGATATTCCTTTGGGCTTTTTCCTCTGCTATCTGTTACAATGCAAGCAGCTGTGTCAAGTAGCGCTCCCTTTGTAATTCAAAGAGCTACACTAGTGTGGGAACTACAACAACTCCCACTGCTACCTGGTGACACTAATGAACACAATCATTATGACCTCATCATAACCATTTACTTTTTTTGTCTGAGTGTGTGTGTGTGTGTGTGTGTGTGTGCGCGCGCACATATGTGTGGATGTAAAACACGTTCCTGAAAACACCATTTATTCCGGTTAGCTCTTGCCTCAACTAGCTTTTAATTATTGCTCAATTCCAACACACACAGCAAGAACACGTTGCATTGCTCAATGGCAACACTGGACAAGTAGCACCCCTTATAGAATACACTAACGCTCTTTTATTCAACTATCTCAAGCTAATCACGATAAAATGATTTGGTGCTGCAGATTTGACTGAGCATTGACCTCTTAAAATCTTATTCATTAATTTTGAAATGTTGCATTGCATGAGCACTGTGATCCAATCTGACGCTGCTGCATCCATGGTCCCATTTGTTGCATGTGACGCAGATGCCATGTGTCGTGTCCATGTTGGCCAACGTTGGTCTTAGTAAGGATGACACTGATATAAATGTATAAGACATGAACAAATATATCTTTGGAATTTGCAGCCATCTTAAGTCTGTGCTTATGTGCAGAAAAAACAGCCATTTTAAATTCACAGAAATGATAGTGCATTTTGAATTCAGTCCAACCAAATGAAAGACCCCCCTTTAGGTGATTTGGTTGGTGCTGCTGTGGTCTTTACTTCATACACCCAACTCCTGTGGCAGCTTTGGTTTCCCAAGTTGACGCATTTCTGAGCCAACTGCAGTCTACAGAATATATATCTATGTGTGCTCTTTGTTTCATCGGCCATCACACTTCAAACATGCAATAAGTGCAGGGAAAAGGGACTGATTGACGTGCACATTTTGATTGACAGGATTGCTTTGTCTATGCATACAGTATAGTCCATTAAGTCTCTATCTATTTCAGCATAATATAAAAGGAAGAAGACATGGATACTCACCTTCTTTAGGGGGCCGTTTCACTTCTGCACTCAGATTGCACACCTGCCCAGCTTGCAGTTGGGGCGACAAGCAACCCTCCGTTTGTGGATTTAAAGGTAACACCACATTGTTGAGCATGAGCATACTCTCTGACTCGCCATCGCCTAAGTGCTGAGGACAAGTGCATTTTGTATACACGATCCCACACGTCTCCACTGTCGCTTTCTCTAACTTCAGGCAGTTCTCCAGCCACGTACAAAGCACTTGACACCCAAACTGGCTGGGGCTGGCCTTATTCAGCACCAGAAACTCCACATTGGACTTCTCCTCCTCTTCCAGCTTCTGCGGCGTCAATCCATTGTAATCGTAGGGGAAAACCCTCCGCAATTGAACAAAATTCTTGGCGTACAGCAAGAACACGTAGACGTTCTTGGAATCGCACAGGTACACTATGGATTCGTTGACCTTCAGCAATTCGTTGATTTTTTCGTGCGAGTAGTGGTCGAACTGATAAGCAAGCAAGGAATATTCAGAGCAGCTCAAGTCTGGCTTGTATAGCTTCAGGTAGATGCTGTATTTGGTAGGGTCTGGGTTCTCCAGCGTCCATGTACAGTTTGTATAGTTCTTAGGAAACATCTCACTCACCGAATATGATCCATAAATGACCCCCTTGACCAGAGTGGAACACCAATAATCTTGGGCACCAGTTAATCCAAACATAACCAGAAGATAGGTGGAAAATATATAAATCAACAGGTTTCGAACAGCCTTCATCCTATGTCATTTGGCCTGCAGGGAGAGATGGAGGGGAATTACACAGAGGCATTTTTAAAGGCCAAGGACATATGAAATGTGATGGATGATCTTTATCAAGTGTGATTGATGTGCTCCACACAATTCTTCCCGAGTCCTTCTATGAAAATGAAAAAAATATATAGACCAATTCACCTCAGCAACATGTCTTTTGCGTCCCCATCCTGCCTCCATCATTACTGTACTTTGTGCAAACATTGCCACCTTGTGGTTGCTTCTGCAGTTATTTATTTATTTATTTATTTATTTATTTTTGAGAAGTGGGTATGGGGGGTGCAATAATGTGAGTCATTGAGACATTTATATTTGGATCGTAGTTGGTGTGGCACAGTCCCTGGAGATATGCAAATAGAGCTATTTGAAATATCCGACACCAAAAGACAATACGGTGACAGAGTTATCCAAGTCAGTGCAGTGGTCACGAGCTTGCTCATTTTACGCAGTAACCAGGTTCCTTTTCAAATCAAGCCGTTTAATTCGGGATTTAGTCTGTCTCCTCAACCGACAGTTAGATAATGCAAGGGGAGACTAAATTCAGACTCAAAATGTCCACATGCACCTGCCTGGTCACCATGGCTTCCCTCCTCTTGCGCGCTCTTGGGTCCAACCACCCAACCTGCATGTCTCCGAAATTCAGGGCTTTACATATCTGACAATGCAATTTGATAAAGAGCAGTGTGTGAGCGTGTGTCCCCTGCCTGCCTGTCTGTGTGTGCGTTTGAGCCTGCCTGTGTGCGTGCGTGCGTGCGTGCGCACAATGCGTGTGTGTGTGTGTGTGTGTGTGAGAGAGAGAGAGAAAGGGAGAGAGAGATAGAGAGAGAATGCAATGAGATGTCCTGATTGCTTTAATCCTACAGGCAATGCAGCTGTGAGCAGTGTCACAGCAGACCGTGCGTGTGTGCGTGCGTTCATCAAACAGTGTGTGCCTTTAGCCTGTGTGTGTGTGTGTGTGTGTGCGTGTGCGCGCGCGCGTGCGTTTGTGTGTGTATTTGTGTGTGTAGGCGTTTATATCCCCAGGAGGCTATAGGTAGGCTACATTTGCACTTATCTCTTCAACTTCCTCCCCTATCTTTCTTTCCGAATGATACAAGCTGCGTTGCAATAAACCACTGTAGGATAACGTGCGTGTTATACATAAAGATTTGTAGATGCATCGCTGAGTGAAATCAGCTTTTGGTCACGATAAATCCAATTGATTCCACATCCTTCCGCAAGATTCATGGCCAAGGCTGCGCGTAAAATAAAATAAGGAATACAATAAAATAAAAAATCAGTATTCTGGAGATGAAGAACCGGTCGTCAAGAGACGCTGGTTATATGCCAGGGCTTGTGAGTGCAAATTTGGTCCCGAGAGGACATCTGAATACAGAGACACTGGCTCCATCTCACGCAGTCAGTTCGACGCACGGCGCTTTAAAGTGATTTTTGCCTCTTAGGAGGGAGATCAGCTCCTAAAAAAAAATTATCTGTTAAGCACCCTGGACTAATACGAGCGGATGAAAGCACCAAATCCATCGTGTTGAACAGACAGGACAAATATTTAACAGGCGGCGAGGCTAAACTTTAACTGACGGATGATGACACATGAACATGAGCTTTTCCAGGCGGCTTCAGTGGCTCCATGCATGCAAAAATCACAATCACGGTGGTAGTTGGTAATATTATGTCTTACCTTACACTGCGGAAGCTATGGCTATTTTTCCATCATACTTGACCACATCCTTCATAAATAAATCGTGCAGTCCTCCGGTGAATCAATACTCTCCATTCCCTGACTATAGAAGGTTGGGCGCAACAAGACGGTTTCGATGGATGAAAATCAAACGCGTTACACTCCGGTCTGCCCGCTCATATCCTCCCCAGCGTCTGAGTCTTCTTCTGGGCTTCTCCCATCCAAACGTAGCGCAACAACGCACGCCAGCCGCCGAGAACGAGGGACGGGTAGAAAGGGAGAGAGTGAGAAGAAGAGAGAGAGATAGAGGGAGAGAGAAAGAAATTCTTGGAGTGACGAAAAGAAGGGAGCAAATTCTTACAGTATTACCATAAAAATAATTCGGCGGACTCCACGTCTCTGTTCCCACTGATATGGGCTATGTTTTCCCCGGTAAGTCGCGCACAAACCCCCCCTCTAGAAATACAAAAAAAGGAGGGTGGAGGAAAAAAAGAAAGAAGGGATCCGTATAGTGGGTGGATGCGAGCTGTTGGGGGGCTAGTGAGTTACAACAGAGATAGAGATAGAGAGAGAGAGAGAGAGAGAGAGGGAGGAATAGACGCGCTTCGCTCGGTGCTTGTAGAGCTCCAGGAGCAAGGCTGCAATATCACGTCACACACTCAACCGCTAAGATAAAGCACGTACGTACGCGCTCCTTACCGCCGCTGCGTCTGGCACCGCCAATACTTTCTTCCCTGCACTCCTCCTTGCTTTTTTTCTCCTCCTCCTCCTCATCAATGCCTCCTCTTAATTCAAGTCAAAAGGGTTTCCCCCCGCTGAACCGGACCCTCTCACAAAACGCCGGCGTTTCTTTGTTGCTGCAGCATTCTCCAAAACAGGAATATTGTATGGGACTTTTGCCTTTTTTTCTCTCTTTTTTTCTTTTTTCTTCAGGGGAAAAGTGGGAGTGCATAAGAGTGACATGATCATTAGTAGCCTACAACTTGTCTGCATTCTCCTCTGCCAGTGGGACCGACTGGCTTGTTTGGTCATTTTTCTTTTTCTTCTCCCCATCTCCCGATGGGTGACAGCTGCTGCTTTTATGATTTCTTCACTGTTATTGCACTGGTGTTTGGTGCCTTCATGCTGTAGGAAGAACAAATGCTTATGAGGGGGCCAATAACTTATGTGCTCCCTTTGGAAAGTTGTTCCAGTGTTAGTGCAGGTGCGAGTGACTAGGCTATACTCAAACCTGCTGCTGTTGTTTTTTTTTACATTTATTTCACTCTCTCTATGGCCTCTCAGGGGAATGTTTATTTGTGTATTCAAGGTAAGGATCATGTGTATTTATTAGGGGTGGGAATCTCTTGGCACCTCACGATTCGATTCGATTCCGATTCAGAGGTCAACGATTCGATTCAAAATCGATTTTCAATGCATCTCAATGCAAAACATTTTTTATGTACATACCCATGTGTGAATTTCAAAAATATATTTATATGCACATCTGAGTTTGCTAATCACTTCCTACCTTTGTGATGATTATTAAAGACAATCAACAGATGAATTGCCTTCTCTAATATTGTATTAAGAGAAAAGCTTTTCTTGTCACAAATATGACTTTCTATGAACAGTGCAATAATCAATGCAGCTTGCATTTCAACACAATATGGAAGTATGTAAAAATTAAACCGATTCAGTTTTATTTTATTTCTAATCTCGTAGATCATGTTTCTATAGGATTTCTATTCTATTATCTATTATTTTCTATGTCATTTCAACACATTGTACAAAAAGTATGGCTTGGAATTCAGCTCTCATACAAAAACGTAAACAGAGATAAAGCCGGTGCAGGTCATGGGTTTGCTGCTCTCAGCCCTTTTGAAGCAACTTTGGACACAACTCGCACATGTGTGGTGTGCATGCGCAATGGCGCAGGAAGTTTTAGTATTTACAAAAAAAAAAAAAAAAATCGATTATTAACTTTTCTGAATCGATTCAGAATCGTCCGAGAGAGAATCGATATTAATCGGAAAATCATTTTTTTTCCCACCCCTAGTATTTATGGGCTGCTTGACATGAGAAGACAGCTTCAGCGTTTGATGCAACCCCCCACCCACCACCCCCTCTTTGTTTCAATTGTTTTTCAAATGCTGTGCCCTGGCCTTCATTTAACGATCATCAGTCAATTAGATCCACTGTAACCTCAAGCCTGTAGCATGTGGCTGACAATGGCTCTGCCTCTGCAGAAGCCTTTCCATGCCTATTGGCTGAATTCATTGGGGGCAAAATAGTTATTATGGGTATGTGGAGTTACACAGTCATCTAAATGTGCCTTCCCATTGAAGGTGGCGGGTCCTTTCTTTTTCATTTCATAATTAAAGGCCTTCAATCTCCTTATGCAATGTAATGAATGAGGAATGAATGTGCACAGCCTTCACATGTGTTTGGAGCGCAATTGATTTGCACATTCAGAAGTAGTTGCCTGTTCAAAAATGGGTCAGTAGCCTACAGGTTAAAGCAAATGTTCCCCAGTACAATTTCACCTTGGATTTTTTTACCTTTTTTTTGGAGGAGTGGGTCAGCTGCTCTAATAATTTTTGCTGTGAGCAGTTAACTCTCATTAGCCCGGCTGTCTCTTTCGGGCCTTGACTGAATGCGTTCCATCTGAGCAGATGCTGCATGAAGAGCCTGTTTGTTTATGCTGTTTGTTTATGCTGTTTTCCAGGGAGTTTTCAGTTGTGAAGTTTGCGAGACGGACAGCCCTTTCCAACCGAATTCTCCAGAACTATACACAAAGAGAGAAAGAGAGAGAGAGAGAGAGAGAGAGTCAGCCGCAGCAGTGTGAGAATCTGAGAGGTGTTTATATCCCCCGCCATCCCGTAACCCAGCAGCGTTAACAACATTGTTAATGTGCTACCAAACTTCTAAAAGCCATGAGAGCCATTCCACACAGTTGGGCTGCCGTGTGGCCTGTGATTGCAGTTAGATTTCCAATTCCAGTTTTCTACAGGCAGCCATTGGTACATCAGGGAATGACCTCAAAGAAGACAGCTTTTCCAAGGCCAAGATGGAGATTTTGGCATCCGTGTTTTTGGCACTTTTGGCTCAGGAGGCTATGGTGGGGGGTAGACAACAAATTCACCAACAGCCTTACTGAACAATGAGAAAACAATAAGCATCTCTCTACTGACTCGGCCCATTGCCAGGCTTCAGGAATGCTCCCACCGCTCTCCCCACTGCAAGGACTTTTCCAGATTCCAAATGGAACCATGCAATGTCTGTGGTAATTTTGCCGCCTGGAGAAAAACATGCAATTCATGAGAAAAATATGGCTCCATTATCTATCAAATTAGAATAAGAAGTGGAATGAGTATGTCGTCTGACCTTACAATGGTGGTGGGATATGTCCTGAATAAGATCGATTCCTTGCAAAGTCTTCAAAAGTAAAAAAAAATAAACAATAATAAAGTAAAGAAAAAAAAATGTGTTGTGGACATGTACATGTCAAAGGAATGTCAAAAGGCTACGTATACAACAGATTGAAAAGCTGGGGGACAGGAACTATATTTTTAGAAACCTGTATATATTCATAAAGCCTTTTAGATTTTCTGAAATACCTCAATATTGTATCTGGTCAGAGCTTACTTCTACCACGCAGATGCCTTTATCCTCCCGAGTCTCTAAAACAATTGCGATATTTCCCATCTAATAGCAGTTACCGAATCTGTTATATTATTCTGTCAACTCAAGAATCTGTTTCAGCACATGGATATTGAATTATTCATGGCCTCGCATAAAGAATAGCCCTATTATCACCTGCTCTTGTTTGTGTGTGTTTGTGCGACTGAGCTTGCACTCATACATGTTTGGGTGTGTGTTTGTGTGTGCGTGGGTGCAGAATAGTACGTCTGTTTGATATAATGGCTGTTTTACAGCATTCATAACCATTATAAAAATCTGTATATTGATCTATTGATGTGAACCAACCATTATGAATCATTACAGTATGGCTGCTTTAAGAATATATGAACTGTCGCTCTTCTAGAGAAAATATGGATTTCCTTTGTACTTTCCTTTGCATGCAGGCACGCGGGCTCCTGCACATACATACTACATAGGCGCGTAGGGTAAATTCTCCAGACACCAGTGAAATGTATTCAGAAGCTCAGCTCAACTCAGTCACCACCAGGTAGTCCATATGTTACCTTTGACAGAGCACAGTGATAATGGGCTCCTCACTGTTGGCATCTCAGCTGTATGTCTTATTGGCAAAGCCCAAATGATCACGTCTGAAAGAAGCTTTTCCTGAAGTGTGGAATTGTTTTGTGTACCCTCCTGTGTTGTTGTGCAATAGCTCGTTATGCCATTTGTCACTGCAGGTGTTATATGTTTATTTAACGGTCAGATCTGGGAGCATTTTCATGGCTCTTTGCACTGCTACATTTTCAGGCAGTGGTGGCGCAACTGCCATTCCCCACTGCAGCTGTGTAGGTGTTGTGATTCTTGTGTACTTCAAAGATGACACCCTTCTGTTCTGTTCTGTTTTTTTGCCACAAAAAGCAACACAGCTCTGTGAATGTCAATGTCGATCACCACTCTCAACGATTGTAGGATGGAACATGCCTTGAAATGTCATACACACTTTCATGGCCCCTGGAGATTAACTTCGACTGACTTTGGCGATCCCTTGACCTTTCCTTTATCACCACCGACAGCTCCACATTTCGACAATGTACAATGGATTGCTCAGAAGCTTATTTAACAAATATTCATTGGCCCCTGAGAATTAAGTCATGTACACGGTTATAAAGTGATCCTTTTGACTTTTGACCTTGTGCCACCAGCAGGTGACTTCATCAATTAAAATATCAACAGCTAACATTTAAGTGAAATGTCTCTACAACTATAAAATGGTTTACCATTACATTTGGTACATTATTTAATGTTGTCCTCAGGGTGAATTGTACTTACCTTGGTGATTCTTTGACTTTTCATGAAGCACAATCATCAAGTCAAAAGCTAAACATTTCCATTCTTTGGTTTATAATCAAATACAATTACGTTCCCAATCAGCCTTAGCTTTGCTTCGTGTTTAGTTGTAATGAGCTATCATTAGCATGCTAACAGGTTAACCTAAGACAGTGAACATGCTTAACATAAAACCTGCTAAACATTAGCAAGTTGGCATTCTCATTGGGACAAGTAAGCATGCTTATTTCCAGCTGACTCTTAAACTAATGGACCTTTGTCTTGAATGTTTGATGTAAAAAAAAGAAAAAAACACTCAGAGGAAGAACTCCCAGATAAATCATACTATTTAGAGCAACATGATTAAATAAGGAAGCTGCAACCTACCCTGGGACACGACTAGAAGTGGATAATCACTTTCACACACAGGCTAATGCCAAATAAACTTGTGGAAATGTCTAGACATAGCCTACTGTGAAAGTGGGGGTATCCTGAAACACCTCCAGTTTGACTAATTTAACACTCGCAAACGGTCTGCATTATGGATTCCTGCTTACAGTACAGTTCTTCATGTGCCACGTCTATTGGGTGTCACTATCAGTATATATACAGGCCTGCGTCTTATGGTTCGATGCAATCATTACACTAATGATTCACCGCTCTATTAACAAATTAAAGTGTGTGTGCACTTTCCCCGCATCCCTTCAAGGGCTGTTTTCCCATTTTTTTCTCCAAATTTAATTAAAAACTGTTGTAAAAATTGCAGAGTGCTGTAGTCAAGATGAGGTTAAGTGGTGAGGGCAGTTCTTTCACTTCTTCTTGCATGGCAATCATAAACACTTCAGGCGAGTGCAAAGGGAAATGTATGTTAACCATATAAAATAATCAATGTCTGTCAGAAAGATGCATAGTTGAGGCCCTTTGAAGATATACCGCACGTGCAATCAATGTATCAAAATGACTTCCCATGTGTGAGCTATGAGCCCTTTGACTCTCGAGCACACATGATCCCTGGAAGTCAATCGAAATGCATTATTAACCACATTTATTTTTGCCAGCGATACAATTTGAATTTTAATACAATGAAGGCACCTAGTGTACACGCAAACACAATGCTGAGAAAAGACATTGATAGTGTTATTACATTGATTTTTCCTCGTAAACACCAGCATCATTGTAAATAACACATACATGTATAAGCATTTATCGTCATTTTGAGTGATTGTTGCTATCTCTTGAGCCATTCGGGAACATAAAATGCCATTAAAAGTATCCCTTTATTATTTGACATGTTTGGAGATGATATTTTTAACATGCACACACTGGATAGTGTTTTAACAATATTTATCAATAAAGGAAGGTTTCAACGGTCCATTTTTATCAAAATGTTAATGTCTATGAAACATTTAATATTTTAAACCTGGAAATTATGTGATATGTTCAATTTGTAATACCCTGAAAATATATTTTAAAGCTCCCATATTATACACTTTTCGGTTCTATTATACACCATATTATATGGTCTTAGTGGTCCCTAATACGTTTTACTTTAATTGTTTGCTGAAAAAAAACTTTCAGATAATTTATTGTACTATGCTGATGTTCAGTTAATCTCACAATGGCCTATTTTTTAAAATAAATTTAAATCTTAAATATACAATCTTTGAGTTCCCCTCGCCCCCTGTCCGGAAGCGAAGCCAGATACGCCACGCCCTCTGTCTGTCGGGGCCGTGGACCAATAAGAAATAGGGGTGTGGGCTGCACAGTGGAAGCTTCTGGCTTCCCAGTTTGTGAGGTCAGAAACTGGGAGAATTCTGACTGGAGTATATTGGGGGGGAGGGGTGGGGGTTTCAGAAAGGGGGATTGTGAGAAAAGGAGAGTGTTATTTTTTTAAATATTTTGGCAGTCTCTGGACACATCGTGGACCCATGGATATGTTAGAACACATTTAAAAAGTGCATTTAGCATAATATGTGACCTTATTATGCAAAATCTCGGTTTTAAATGTGTATTTCCAAGGTGTACTAGAAAAGGTTTTCATGGTGTATTGTTAAGGATAACAATAAATTCAAAAAACCCAATAGTTTTCTACCATTTCCCATTTCTTCATCGCCTTTTCCAGCCTTCTCTGCCTTCTATCTCAAAAGGTTGGTTTTGACAGCTTACCTCCCTTTGCAAAAATACTAGTCTGCTCTGACTGGTCAGATCTACATGGGCGTGCATGCACCGCCCTGCTCATTTACTTTATACCTACCTACATGGGCATGGCACACGCCCAGCTGTCAGTTTTGTTTACTTTTGGCCAATGCAGCATGGAGACCAATGTAAACATGTTTAGCTTCATTTCTACCACAAATATCAGCACACTTACCAGTTCTAAACTAAAAGATGTACAACTGAACCTGTTCAGACAGGAGTCTGAGCTGAAAACTGTGAAAATGGCATCAAGATTTCTGATTTCCCTGACATTATCCTCAGGTAAATACTGTTTAATTATGTCACAGTCAATAGCATAATTTGAGCTAAGTATTTATGCATACACTCTCTAAACTGGTAACATACACCCTGTTTTACGTTTGTCTTTACAGGTCTGTGGAATGATGTACAGCCCAGTGGAGTGAAAAAGCTTTGGTTGTGAACCGATACTGAGTTGACATGTAAAAATGTACAGTAACCATAATGGAAAAGAATGTATCCTGAATCATGTCAAGATTCACTGGAAAGGCATTATCTTTTCTAAAATATATGGTTGAAATAATTATTGTTCTGGAGGAAGTAGCCATTTTGAAGTGTCAGTCTACATGTGGCATTCTAGCATGATTCCCAGCTCCACAATCTTATGCCATCCTTCGATCTGGTAGCTGTTAGACACATTGTCTGTAAGTAGATGTTTAAGTTGGAAGTATATTGACCTAGAAAACCCTTTATTTCCAGCTTTTAGCGAGAATTATGTTTCTCAACACGTTTATTTTGTACATCTACATGCTATGTTATACCTCATGCTTAACCGTTAGCGTCATTAGGCTTTTTGCTAGCCTCTTAATTCATGTTCATTTGTTAGCATGTTCACTTGTTGTTAGCATAGCCTCCATTTTGTGTCCTTTTCATACTTAATGTAGGCTGTATGCTTTGTACACGTACTTCTTCGGAACTGTAATGCCAACATTTCTTTTTATTCTTGTGTTACAGTTTTACAATCTACGAGCTTCAGTAAAAATACTCAATACAGAATCCCGTTCTCCTCGAGTTATTGAAGTTCATGTTTAACTGACTGGATAGCTGGATGTTCATCTAGTGAGAACAGTACAGTAAAAAGACAGCAATACAACAAGTTGTACACATCGGAGAGCATTCACGTGGAACATCATCCATCTCAAAGCAGCCATTAGCCACCTTTAATCTCAAGATGAGTCAGAAAAGTTCCAAGACCGTCAAGGAGCGAATAGAAGCCACGCACAGCGAAGCTAACGGGGAAACCCAGTCTCTGAGTACTCGTTCCAGAACAAGTACTTCATCTTCCAGTTCAAAGGCCATTTTTGCCGTCGCAAGAGCGAGAGCAAAAGCCGAAGCAGCTGAAGCCAGAGCGTCCTACACTCAACGGGAGATAGATTTAAAGGTCGAACAAGCCCGCTTAAAAGCCACCTTCGAAGCCCTTCAGGTAGAAAAAGAAAGAGATGCTGCTAATGCCGAAGCGGAATCGTTGGAAGCTGGCTTAGCTGAGAGCGAGCTAGGATCTGCAGCCAGAAAACCCATTCCTCTCTCACCTCAAAAACGGCTACAGCATACTGAGGAATACGTGAGGGAGCAGGCCCGCATCAAGTCAACACCCCTACCCGTTGTGGACGATTTGGAAGGAGAGCCATTCCACTTACCCCAGATTACAGGCCGAAGACAAACTGGGCCTCCACGTGATGTTTGTGTCGGACTTCCCGTTAAGAAAGAGCATGAGATGGACACCATGAGAAATCAGCCTTACAGTCAAGAAAAAGCTCCCACTCCCTTCAGCCAAACCCCATTTAGGGCACAGTACAACAGAACACCCACCAACCATGATCTCGCCAAGTGCCTAGCCCGCAACCAGCTAGTGACGTCAGGCATAATCACCTTCAATGATAAACCAGAGAACTATTGGGCCTGGAAATTGTCTTTCGAAAGCGAGCCCTTTTCTCTAAGCTAGAGCACTTTCCAAAGTTGACTAACAAAGAACCGCAAAAGCTCCGCGAACTTGGAGACCTGTTGATGGAGGTTGAAGCAGCGAAGCTAGACGGCTACCTACCTGGTCTATCATACCTGGACACATCCAGGGGGGTTCACCCCATCGCAGAAAAGTTACCATATAATCTGCAAGAAAAATGGATGTCGTTTGGGTCAAAATACAAACGCAGCAAGAACGTCAGCTTCCCTCCATTCACTGTGTTCGTTGAGTTTGTGTGCACAGAAGCTAAAACACGTACTGATCCCAGCTTCAACTACCCCGTGTCTCAAACACCATCAGACAGAGGAGAGAAGTCAGACAGGTTTACGAAAGCATTTGCATCTGTCAATAAGACAACTGTGACCCCATCTCACCAGTATGGAGGCGAGAATAAATCTGTCGATCACAGTAAGCTCTGCTTCATCCATGGAAAGCCCCATCCGCTGAATAAGTGCAGAGGCTTCTGGGAGAAGACCCTTGACGAGCGCAAACAACTTCTCAAAAATAACTCCATATGCTTCAGATGCTGTTAAGCCACAGACCATTTTGCAAAAGACTGCAAGGTGGAAGTGCAATGCGGAGAGTGCCAGAGCGATCGTCATCCGTCAGCTCTCCATCCAGGTCCTGCACCATGGTCTTCCAGGCGCTTCCCGTCCTCTCCAGAGAACGGCGGGGAGGGAGACAGGGTCGAACCTCAGGACGTTACTGCAACATGCACCCAGGTATGTGGACAAGGAGTGAGCGCAAGAGCATGCTCTAAGATATGTCTCGTCAATGTTTACCCAGTCGGCGAAGTCTGCCTCGGGGGGGCTCACAAGCCATCTGAGGTGAACACCCTCAAGACTACCATATTGGAAAATGGTCGCCCAAGCTACCTGCAGCCCTGCGAGCTTACACGTCTACTTCAACCAGCAATGCTCAGCTCAGGGAGCTATGCATCTTTGCAGATGCATCAGTGAAGGCAGTTTCAGCCGTGGCCTACGTCAAGGTAACCAACCATGCTGGTAACGTAGAAGTCGGCTTCGTCTTCGGAAAGGCCAGGTTCGCCCCAAAACCGGACCTTTCTATTCCTTGATTGGAACTCTGTGCCGCAGTGCTTGCCGTCGAGATAGCGGATATGATACTGGAAGAAATGGATCTGAAGTTTGACAGCGTTAAGTACTACACCGACAGTAAGGTGGTACTTGGCTACATCCATAATCGTTCCAGGAGGTTCTACGTTTACGTGAACAACAGGGTTCAGCAAATTCACCAGTCCTCTACTCCAGAACAGTGGCAGCATGTTTCCACCGATCACAACCCAGCAGACCATGGTTCTAGATCCGTACCAGCATCGCTTCTGGGGAGTACGACATGGCTCACAGGACCAGCCTTTATTTGGAAACCATCCTTACTCGAACCAGCACCTCAAGAGACCTATGATCTGGTCAATCCGATCTCAGACGCTGAGATATGCCCACAAGTTGTGGTTCACATCACTTATGTCACTAAGGACATTCTGAACACGGCACGCTTTGAGCACTTCTCCAACTTTAATACTCTCATTAAGGCAGTAGGACACCTACTTCACATTGACCGGTCCTTCACTCAAGCTCGACGAGGAGACAACTGCCATGGGTGGCACATCTGCCGCAAGAGTCCGACAGAGGAGGAGTTGGAGAAAGCTAAGGAACTAGTTATCAAGAGTGTGCAACATGAGTGCTACTCGGAAGAGCTAACGTGCATCGAAACATCACTCAACCTTCCTCTCTCCAGCGGTCTGCGGAAGCTGCACCCTTTCCTTGATAGCACTGGAATCCTCAGAGTTGGAGGTCGCATCACACAGGCACAGTTAAGCACAGACGAAACCAACCCCATCATCGTTCCAGGCCGTCACCATCTGGGAACCCTCATTGTGCGTCATCACCACCAAGCCGTGAAACATCAAGGCAGGCATTTTACTGAGGGTGCCATCAGAGCGTCTGGAATATGGCTGGTTGGAGCTAAACGAAGCATCAGTGGTCTGCTCTTCAAATGTGTGACCTGCAGGAGGCTCCGCGGGAAAACAGAGCACCAACAGATGTCAGACCTGCCAGCCGAGCGACTACAGGTGGCACCACCTTTTTCCTATGTGGGAGTCGATGTTTTCGGGCCTTGGGAGGTGCTTTCCCGCCGCACCAGAGGAGGGCATGCCAACAGTAAACGTTGGGCCGTGTTGTTCTCGTGCATGTGCACACGAGCCGTGCACATCGAGATCATCGAAACTATGAGTGCGAGCAGCTTCATTAATGCACTCAGAAGGTTTTTCGCTATCAGAGGACCTGCAAAACAACTACGCTCAGACTGCGGCACCAACTTCGTGGGTGCTTGCCGAGAGCTGGAAATGGATGGGTCCCACTCCGACCCGCAGAACATTGAGAAGTATCTGGAGACCCAGAAATGCACCTGGGTATTTAACCCACCTCATTCGTCTCATATGGGCGGTGTGTGGGAGCGGATGGTCGGAGTTTCACGTCGCATCCTGGACTGCATGCTTCTTGAAGAGAAGTCACGTTTAACTCATGAAGTCCTGACAACCCTCATGGCCGAAGTCAGCGCCATCATCAATGCAAGGCCTCTCATTCCTGTATCTTCTGATTCAGAATCTCCTGTCATCCTTTCTCCCCTGGTACTCCTTACCCAGAAAACTGGAGCTCCTCCACCTCCACCTAGCGACTTCAAGAAAGGAGAACTTCTCAAGGAAGAGTGGAAGCGAGTCCAGAGTTTGGCAGACATATTTTGGACTAGGTGGCGCCGGGAGTATTTGAGCACCCTGCGGAAATGGATAGACAAGAGGCCTAACCTCAAGCAAGGAGACGTGGTCCTAATGAAAGATTCTCAAGCGAAGAGGAACGACTGGCCCATGGCCATCATCACAAAGACCCTTCCGAGCCAGGATGGGTTGGTAAGGAAAGTGGATCTCCGCGTGATCAAAGAAGGCAAGCCAAAGATTTACTCTAGACCTGTTACGGAGGTGGTCCTTCTTCTGTCTCCGGAAGACTCTTTAGATTAGTAGGAGTTATATGGAGTCTTTTCAAAGACCCCAGGCGGGGAGTGTTCTGGACACTGTGTGGTTTTATGTTTGTTAAATCCCCTAGTGGTGTTCGATGATAGTGCAGCCTGCTATAAAACAGGAAGTAGCCATTTTGAAGTGTCAGTCTACATGTGGCATTCTAGCATGATTCCCAGCTCCACAATCTTATGCCATCCTTCGATCTGGTAGCTGTTAGACGCATTGTCTGTAAGTAAATGTTTAAGTTGGAAGTATATTGACCTAGAAAACCCTTTATTTCCAGCTTTTAGCGAGAATTATGTTTATTTCTCAACACTTTTATTTTGTACATCTACATGCTATGTTATACCTCATGTTTAACCGTTAGCGTCATTAGGCTTTTTGCTAGCCTCTTAATTCATGTTCATTTGTTAGCATGTTCACTTGTTGTTAGCATAGCCTCCATTTTGTGTCCTTTTCATACTTAATGTAGGCTGTATGCTTTGTACACATACTTCTACAGAACTGTAATGCCAACAATTCTTTTTATTCTTGTGTTACAGTTTTACAATCTACGAGCTTCAGTAAAAATACTCAATACAGAATCCCGTTCTCCTCGAGTTATTGAAGTTCATGTTTAACTGACTGGATAGCTGGATGTTCATCTAGTGAGAACAGTACAATTATGCTTTAGGTTTGTCAGAGCTGCAAATTATCTGACAACATTTCAATATCTAGTAGATAATGTATCATTTGTATTGTGATCACTCATTCATAATAAAGTTTTACCGTTAAAAAATGTATTGTGTTGCTTACTGTCACTGTTTGCTACCTGTAGTAAAGGATTACTTGAAACTCACATTTTCATCTCGCTGAAGATTTTCTCTGATAAAACAGTATCATTACATTTTAAAAGACCAAAAACATCCTTAAAAATAAAGCAGTTTATTCATAGCCAGTGGAATGAAAATATGAAGTGTACATATCAAACAGAAGCAAAGCCATAACATTTATGTAATTGTCCAGTTGTTGTTGGGCCCTGAAGAAGACCACCTGTCCCACCCAGTGAACACATCCTCCTCTGAAGGAACGGATAGGGTGACGGTCTTGGTGGCTCCTGTCCGGCTCCATCAGGTCACTCAGACACCTGTAAAACATGGCACATTCAATGTTACATCATGTAGCCTAGCTGACATGTATAGGCTTACATCATACATCTGTTATGGCAAAGCTACAAAAAATTCAGTATAGCCCTGGCTCAATAAGCAACAAGTTCTGAGTGATACTGTGTGTTTTTTGAAATATAATGGACAGGAAACAAACACCAGCAGAGACAACTTACAGTATTCCTGTCTATGTGTACATTACACTGGAGATCATGTAATAGGCCTACTGCTGCTTGTACTACAGGTTTATTTTGCTTAAAAAAATGGCACTTTGTCCCGCATTCTCCCGCACAAACGTAGTCTTTGTCCCACATCTGGTGAATTGGGATCTGGTCACCCTAACTACTGTCCGCAGACTTATTGCGGTGTGTACTTGAGCTATACAATCAGACAGCTTGCAGGTAGCAGGATGAAGTTGTTAAAAAAATACTCTTCAGTTTCCAACACACCCTACAGTTTCACCGTCTGTTTTTCACACAGGGGCTGTCACGGCAGGACTAACGTGAGCTCACAAAAGTGCCAAATAACAGTCACTGCAAAAGACTCACAGCTCTAACCGTTTGCATAAAGCTAGCGGGCGCTAATGCTAATGACTAAACCCCGCATTCTCTCATTTCAGTCGGTGTTGGTTATTGTAGGAGGGATAAAATAAAGCACATTACAGACATTGAACTAACAAACGGAAAGAATTATTTTTAAAATAGGACTACTTACATTTCGGACGGATGGTGTCTCTCAGTCTTCCTGGCACAGTCTCCTCCACACTCCAGTAAAAAGGCTTTGATCACACTAACAGATTGCAAACCTTTGCTGGAGATAGCCTAACAAAAAATTAAGTAAATCCATTCAGCCCTAGTGTGCTTCGAGGCTGGGGTGTGATGGTAGCTTGAGGTTGAGCTCACACTGCAGCTTGCTTCTCCTCTGTTGTTGCATGAGCGAGTGGAGGCTCAGCCAGGTGTGTGTGGTACCAACGGGTTGTCTTGATTTGCCAATCAACTGCCGAGTTTCTGGTGAGCTTTCCCGTGGGAGTATTTATGATAATGAAAACCGACCGATTTCGTCATCAGTCGGTGTTTTTTGGAAGAAACCTTCAAATCCCCCCTTTTTCGAAATAAGTGTCCCAGAAGAAACTGACATATTTGTCTTTTTGAAGCTTGTGTGTGCTGGTAGGGACACCAATAGCCTGAACAGTGTGCCCAAACACCGTCAATGTTTGGTTTTTCATAATATGTCCCCTTTAAATGGTTTCTACAGAGCTTGTATTACCTCATAAGCTGAGACATGCTCTTTCAACTTCCACCCCACTTTTACATCTAAACTTGGAAGCACCTTGCTTGATTAATGTAGGTGTACTGACACCCATGGAAGCCTCTGCTGTAAGAACCCAGTCTTGAATCGTCTCTGCACGGAGACATTAGGCCAAGGTCTGTCTCACATGGTGTTTCTGATCTAAATGTAACTGAGCTTATGACCCTGCAGCGCTTTCATGGTAATCAGGGAAATCAGGAAGTCAGTTAGTCAATAGCGCCAAGAAGCTTTATATGATCTCATCTCCTAACCGCAGTGCCTGAACTGACCCTCTTCACTGGTGTTTGTTGTCAAGCAGACGCGATAAAAGCATTGACGAACCTTGAACTTAATTAAATGCGTGAGTGTGAAAATGAAAAATCAAGAGCGATAGAGCTACTGTGCAAGGGGTAAAAACAAACAAACGCACCACTGATCTGAGGCTATGTTTGAGGGCGGCATAGTCATGTTTAGGTGGCTGTTTATTTTTTTATAGGATTGATAACGTTCTGCCAACAACGGAGCGTGTCGAGTCAAGACGATGAGGCTTAAAAATGAGCTCCGACAGTGTGGATGCCGTCTTTAATTAATCACTGTAAGGCACCTTTAAGTACACAGTTGAGTGAGCAGTCAACCCACACACATGGGGTCAGTGTTTAAAAAGAAGCCCTCTAAAGCTGGGGCTGTAATGCTCAAAGTCGCACTGAAAGCGATGCTGTCTGCTTCAGCGGTTTTGACATACTGTATTTCTGCAAGAAGCGGCACGTTCAGATGGAAATCCTCCTGCTTTTTCAAAAAAATAAATGCCATCCAGCCACCAGGATACAAACATGGGAACTTGGTTTTACACATGCAAACCTACACATCTACTGTATGGCCTCTTCGAAGGCTGGTTTTATATGATGGGATGGCTTGAGCAAAATGGACAAGTTCAGGAGTGTGTATTATAGGTGTCATTGGCTGTAATTTCTTATGAGCACTCTCTGGCACCGTTTACTAATGGGTTGATTTGATCATATTTCTGGTATTAATTGATGAAAAATGTACATCATAGTATGGATCATTCTGAAAACAACACTTTTTTGGGACCCTTTAATATTTGTGTGTTATATCATCACTGGCCGCTATCTCTACAAGAAAAAGGCAATTCAACATCAACAGAAATGTATAATCCCCATGATGACGAGGTTTCTTTCTATCAGCATCTTTCATTACTTTCCCTTCTACGTTTTTTGATGTTAAATATACCAGTGTGCTGTCTACTCAAAGGAATTTGCTTTTCAAATGTCTCCTCATCCACCTGACCGGACCAAATCTCTAAGCCACAGAATGTCTTGTTTACCATATGGCTGGATATAAATATTAATAAATTCACTTTCATATTTTATACATGTGTAAGAAAGCGGACATAATTTGGATGATTCTTGTGAGGATGAATATACGAGCAGAAATTGAACGCGAGAAAAACTGTTAGTGAGCTTTGCAAATCGTTTGCTGGGCACTGCCTTCCATGGACAAGACACCACTAAGCCTCAACAGGGCACAATTTCTTTAGATAGTATTTATCATCCAGGTAAAACAAAAAAAATATATATATATATACAAATGTAGGACCTGTCATGCATATGTGACCTAAAGTGTGCCAGTCTGGCGCATACAGCTCTGCTTTGCATTCCCCTCACACTCCTATTTGCCTTTTTTTTCCAAGCCTGGGTTTAAAACTGCATTTTAAATCATGGTATTTTTTTCCCCCAGCATTGTTCCCGTGTTTATATTTTTATTTATTTTTTTGTCAGAGACAATACTGCACGGCATGAAACCTCAGGGCCTTTATCCGGTTCCCTTTGAATGTGGTTCCAACCGGTAGTAGGCCACTTTCGCAGCAACCCCCCTTCTCTGGCTGTGTAAATATTCCATGAAGCGCTGCCCCCACACTGAGGATTGACGAGCATTCCAGACTTGAAAAAAAAAAACTTCCCATCTTTAACAGTGGGTTGGATGGCAGACTTAAACTGACAGTACCCGTGCTTTTCTTAAAAAAATTGGCTTGTGTTTAAAAACAAACAAAAAACACTTTGCTGTCACAAATCACGTGTCAATTAATGCAAAACAACCCACGCCATGCCTTGTTGTAGGTGGTAAAATTCCATCAAGAAAATTAAGAAAATATCCATATCATTTTGTATGATTTTTAATTAATTTATTTACTCTGCATAGGTAGGAAAAATATGCATGACTGCTTATCTGTGTGAGGCATTCAGTAAAAATAAAAGGCAGAGAAATCGTGCTGACACAAAAGCCTCTGGAAATAACCCCTGCAGTAGCTAGGCGAGCGGGCCGGTGTCCTTGTTAATCAAGGAGATCACAGGTCACCTTGGCAATTATCAATTCTGAATACACACAATAACAAACAATCTTTCCAACAAATCACCTGACACATTGTCATTGGATCCTCTCTATAATTTATTTTACCCTGATGAGGGGGCGGGGGGGGAAAACACACACATACACGACAATCTTGAAACTGTGTGGAAAAAAGGGATGCTTAGTCATTAATAACAGAGACTAATATGAGTTAACCCCATAATGTTGTCATTGGCTTTAGTGTGCGCTCCATTGTCATCTGACGGCTGTATAGTCTCACTAATCAATCATGAGCCACCGATCAATCTCTGTCACCTTCGCTGTTTAGACCCTGATATCTACTCCGCTGCTGTAAAATGATTAACTTTGAATCGCCGGCATCTTGCCACCTGATCTGAACGAGGCGTGACGTATTTATTGACGTTGTCACTTTTGTTTGCACAATCCTTTCACCACATTTTATCTTTTTACTGTGAGCAGAGTCAAGGTTCCAGTGGCTTTTTTCATGTAAGACGTTCACACAACCACTGACCGTTTCATGAAATGGGCTTTAACAGTCATAGTGACTCCCCTTCGAAGCTGTACTGAATGCATTGTAGAATTTCAAGCAATGTACTATGGACTGTGTATCCTACACACACACAGTCCGTAATGTCTCTGCCCTATTTAATGTGAAGCATATCCTACCAATGAAAAGCCTCACGTAGACCATTTTGCTCTATCTATTGTAGCTTTTGTGGCTCCGTGGACAACTCTGAGATGCAGCTAATTAAAATTCTGTGATAAAATAATTAGCCTCCGCTGGCAGACAATGGAGAATGAAAGTCGTTCCTGATCATTAAAAATGAACTGATAAGGAACTTTTCAAGCGCCTAGCATTTCTCTGTCCACAGGAAGCCACAACGCAGGTTATTCATTAGCACTCACGAATATGATTTTATTTAGTTTAAAAACAGTAGGTAACATTATGGACCTGGATCGATGGCCACTTGCCTGTGAGTGAATATGAAGTAGTTTAAGTCCTTTCATAATGAAGTGGGTTTTAGAGAATGGTCAATTTCAGTTAGACAGAATGACTATCAATAGAAGAACATTTCAAAATTGTCAGAAAATGAATGTTGTCCCATTGTATGTTGTCACATACAAGGAGGATCCAAACATTAAGTTGACCATTAGTGACCACTGCCTTTTGGCGGTTTGCATTAGTACACAGTAGATGAAAAATACAGCCTCAGAATGCTTAATTGTTCACTCAGAATTCTCAATTGATTCATAAAGAATGTAGTAAGTGAAAAGTAAACATGTTTCAGTTGAATACCCTAGTTTCTTTGGCTGATATCTGAAATAATTATTAAGAATAATGGTTTTAATGAGCAAAATAGGGACACCTCAATCGATACTGAGTGTTCCACTTACATTTTGATTGAGGTCATATACTTTGATTTATTAATCTGTGTAAAATGAATTTTTTTTCTCTTTTTCAACCCCCCACTATGACCTTGAGAATATGGTCAGTGATTCGAACTCTGCTTTGGCTCTGCTGAATAATAAAGATTTATAGTAGAAGATGATCCTCCTGCTATGGTGACTGAGACACATGAGCGAATGCTGAAATGCCAATGTACCGTACATAGGCCGTAATTGATCTGATGCTTTTATGTTAGGATGTAGACACGCATCAAACAATGCACCGTTATACAAGATGTAGTGAATGGGCTAATTGCGTACAAGATCTGTCCTTTATTACCATAATTGCAATTTAAACACACACATATCAAATAAATTGCCCATTCAGTTTCACTTACATATAGGAATTTGGTTTGCATAGCACAATACATATCCCCAGACACCTCAGTGCATCCTGCTAATGATAGAGTTCGCACATTCCTTTGTCTTGTTCAGGTAAAAACAAACATTGTTAACTGTATTTTTTTTTTACTCAAGGGAACTATCATAATTGTCATACCATACTGCATTAAACAATCAGTGCTTTGGAATCAACCTTGTCTCAGGAGCAATTGCCTGCATCTACCTGTCCGCTGTAATGAGGCTCACTGGAAAGTGCCTGCACCACTGGTTTCCTGCAGCTCGGCTGTCCCTTGTGATATCCATCTCCTGAGTCCAGTCTGGCTTGTCAATCTGTGCTGGAGGGAGACAGTGCCTCTGCTGATCACATCTGCCCAGAGAGCTGCTTTTAACAGCATGAATGGTCATGGTAAACTGTGCCTCTGTCATCACAACCAGACAGTCCATTTAAAAATCGCACCACACAATCTTCTCAGAGCATTTTGTTACACCAGCATTTCAAATCAGTCCCATTATGACAAAGTGAACATTTACATACTTTGTCAGAGTGGGTGGCTGACTTTTGTACAAATGTACCTCTCAGAAAATAATTTGATTCAGTAACTATTGAAAAGTATTTTTCAATGAGAATGTTAATAATTGCCCCAAGTGTTACATTTACATAAGCCTAGAGCTGTTCAAATCACTTGTTTCGCTATTGCTTAGTTTATTAAAGCAGTAATGATAACCGAAACAAATCACTCACCGTGCAATATCGAGCAGGCCCTGTCGGACTCAGCCCATCTAAAGAAATGACAAACAGGGAGACAGCTCAGCTGCTGGATGCCAAACATTTAAATGCAAAAGTAATTTCCATTAAAGCAGAAATCCACTTTAAAACATAGTTTATACTACCTCTATAAACTTGGACAGTGAAATCTAGGCTTATGTCTGAGACAATTTTTCCACTAAAACAGATGAAAGCCAGCCAAAACTTCAATTTGCCATCAAAGCAAAACCGTCTGCCCTGTTAACACTGACATAGAGTCAGTATCCATGGTGACGTTGGGAGAGAGAGAGAGACACATCCCCTAGCTGTGCATTGTGAGGAAATTAAGCTCATTAAAGTATAGAGGCTAAGGGGAATATCCCCATGAGTCCACAAAGTCACCCCCTTGGATGATAGAGCAGTCCACGTCTCTTCATGATATTGATTTCATGCATTCGGTTTTGACCTTTTTTAAAAACTAATCAATGCTCATAAGTATAGTGTTTATTGATTGGCCTGAGATGTTTAGAATAATATAAGGGGCATATTTTAGTGGATACTGACTTAATGATGACCTGTCAAGAAAAATCCTTTGATCAACTCGAAAGCATTCGTATTAATTGAACTAGAGTGAAGATTAAAAAGGTTGTTGTTTTAAGTAAAAAATATACAATTGGTGGTGCATTGCATGGTATTGCACACAAAAAGGGAAACATTGATATAATGGCTGGCAAAGAGCAACAGTGCACACAAGTCTTCCAAGTCCACCAAACAAACAAAACTGAGCGGAGGAGCCCAGAGATGAACACCCTTGGGTTATTGCCTCCGTTGTGAAGTGGAAGGCCACCTGTGGTATCCTCGATTTGTGAATTGGAAGGGGAGCTGCACGTTCCCCCCAGTGAGTAGTGGGATATATTAACAGGGTAATCTCTGGTGTACATCTCAGAGGGAGAGCTGGTTAGGGGAACACCACTAAGAAGTCCCATTCTTTTCTCTAGGGGGTCCTGTGCAGGTGTGCTATCACGATATCGGGAGCTGTCTGGAGCACTTACACTGCCGAGCGATGACTAATACCGAGATGAATGAACTAAAAGCCCCCCCCCCCACTCTCTCTCTCTCTCTCTCTCTCTCTCTCTCGCTCTCTTTAATGACAAGCCCAATTCTCTCCATTTCTCAGCTCTCCAATCATGCAGACAAAACTTGGTCCGCGGCTTGGGTCCAGCCAAGGCCCCACAGCGTGAGGATGACCCGTCAGTCTGCCGTGTGTTACATGAGCCAATCTAGTGGGATGATAAATGATAACCAGGAGCCCCGTGCCACTGGCCCTGCTGTCAGAGATTTAGGTTGGGGGAGGGATGACGGGGGTTGCCACACCGAAAGCGTGCTGGTGGTGGTGGTGGTGTGGGCTCTCACAGCAGGTACAGTGCAGAGGCTCCTGTGCCACCAATTAATGTTTGTCTCTTAGTTCACCCACGGATAAGCAGAGCACAACCGTACAGCACGGCGGGCAAAATAGCACTGCCCCCCGACAAATAGCAGGCCAGCAAAGTGTGTGATACTCCTGGGAGCATGAAGGAGAAAAGCTGTGAGGCATTAGGTAAGTACGAAAGTTGGCAACAGCAACAATTAGTCTGGCGGTGCTCCTTCAGGAATTATCACCTGGGAAGAAGAAACTTCGAACAAAAAAAATAATAATATTTTTTTTTTTACTCCAACATTGCTTTTGTGTAGAGAGGACGACTGCGGGGGAGGAGGGTTAATTAGAGCATATTAGCGCTCCAAAATCCAAACAAGCAACCGTTTTTTCATCGTCCTTTCTGTCATGCTGCTCTGACCCTCCTCCTGCCCTCTGCCATGTCTGCATCACTACAGCAGGTGTGTGTGGGTAGCCACCATCTGGAAATGGCTTTAACAGCAGAGGGTGCCAAAGCTTTTCAGTTTTACATTTCCTATGCACACTATCCCCACTGCCTTTAAATCTCCCCATTAAGGGCACGTTTAGAATAAATACAATTTGCACATTCAAACTAAATCAATGTGGAGGACTTAATGTGATGGCAAAAAGCTATCGGGACCTACTTACTGCGTCGTCATCGTCAAAATGAACCATCAACAAAACATTACATAATCCCTGCTGTGAGTTGCTCTCTATCAGCATATTTCACTTGTAACACTCCCAGGTGCTGTTAATGCTGATTTACCAGCTTTGTGTCTGCTTTATAGGATTTCTGCTGTTGTTCTTCAGGAGGTGAGAAGTCCAATCTGGATGAAATGGAAACATGATACGGATAATTGGGTTTAATACACTGCTGTCTCTCTCGGATTCTCTCTTTTTTTGTATCCCTTATCTCTCTGCCATCCCAACTAATTTCACAATAATACTCTAATGAGAACAAGCCCAGGGTTTCACATGCAGAGACACCTGTAATGCAGCCATTATCACGCAGCATTCACATCCGACCATTAGAGCTAAATGCAACAGTTATTGCGCCAACATAACCATGTCAAGTGCTGCTAATATCACAGGCTATCCCATTAAGCAAACATTTTGTCCTTCAAATTGAGAAGTTGTGAAAATGCAAAATGTCATGCACTCTTGCATGACATGCACTGCAGTGAAGTGCATTGAGTTGCTACTGTACACGCTACCGGTTCTGCCTGTGTGCATCTGACCCGGGAGTGGATCTCTCTTACCATCTGTTACGAGAGAGAGGCAGGGAGAAACACAAAGAGCAAGAGGACGTGATAGAATATAACATATGTTTTGAGTTTCCACAATGCTAAGTGTTTGTTTTGAGGTCATGGCAATGCCACATTGTTACGGCATCTGCTCACATCTTATTTGTTTCCATGGTGCTGCAGCTCAGGTGAGTTACATTATCTCGGGATGGTGCATCCTATCATTTGGAGCCCCCGCGTGCTGAGCTGACTGTAAGTTAATTCTGTCGGTTGGAATGAGCATCTTTCTGGCATTTAAACCACAGGGAGCTCCTGTTGTGTTGGCAGCCAGAATGGAGTGCATGCACCAAGAAAGTACAGAAAGCAGATATATATGGCGGCATAATCTAAAGATTGTCTCGGAAATCTTTAGTTTAGTGCCAAATGAGCCTGCGAAGCAGAAGGCTGGCCGGCAATGCAAGTGACAGATGTCTGATATGTTTGGCATGGATTATAGCTGAAAGCTTATTCCTCCACCTTCTCTGTCACTGGAGCTCAGACTCCTCAGACAATTCAACAGTTTCCAAATTTCCAAATGTAGACTGTGAAGCATCCAAGCATCAGAAATGGAGGTTGTCCAAAATATGAATACAACATTTCAAGGTCATAGAGTAGAACATTCAAATAATTGTCAGAAGAGATCATTCTTCTACAGTTTGTGTTTGCTATTTGTGAATAGTTTTGTGAAAGTATAAAAAAGACCACCTGTCAACATAGATGATTTCAGTCTCAGTCTCTTTGTCGAATGTCACGTATTGATAAAAGTCAGATTATTAACTTATTCAATCAAAAGGTGGAATATAAAGGTATACATAGTAGCATTAGACCTATGTATTTCTTTCACAGCAAAGTCCAAACTGGAAAGATAAATCCCTTTCCACTAATGCAGTGTAAACAGCTCTATCCACCTCACATAATGTTCCATCCAGCATCGCCCACAGTGATGGCCAGTCAAATTGGATTAAGCTGAGTTGGCTTGGGGCTTCTCTGCAGCTGCTGCTGTTTGATATGGGGTTTAGGTGTGCAAGTGTTAACTTGGCCGGTTTTAAAAGACTCCCAGAAACACATTAATATTTTATATGAAACTACAGACCATGATGCCAATGTGTCCTTGGCCTTACAAAAAAGGGAACATTATAATTTGTGGCGAATAAGTTGGCCTACAAGATCAGTTCTGCACATCTGAACAGTGACAAAATACATTTAAATTCAGTGTATTTTCATTAAAAAAGTGTCCTTGCTGAACATTTGCGTATTGTGACAAAAACATACAAGAACAACACTATTATCAAACTACAATATAACATGTATGATTTAATGCAACAATGGGTAGTTATGCTTCAATGTCCCTACATTCAAAGTTGAACTGATGTATATTGATTGTATGTATTTACACATGTCAATGACAAGAGCTTCATTGTGATGGAAGGCATGAGTTATGTATAGCCTGGATTCCAACGAAAGGCAGTAAGCCATGTAGCCACAACCAAAGCCAAAAGTTCAATCCATTGCCAAATTGCCTCAAGGTACAGTTCCCCAAGTGGCCTCTGGAAGCTGTCCCCACCACAAAAACTGCAGTCTGGGATATTTTGTTCCAAATGCTTTAAAGGATTTATTTAAGATTTTTTGAAATGCAGTCTCTTGAGAATGTACTGAAGTTATAGTGCTTTCCTCCCTTAATGGACACAGCACTTTATAACTGATGACAACAGGGCTGCCATGCAAGGCAGTGTCTTGCACAAGCAGGAGCGAGGGATCAATCACTTGATTGAGTTGTAGTTGTACAAATGGACCATGGAGGTGGTATATCAGGAAATGATTGAAAAACTCCTAATAATTGTTAACTATTTAAATTTGGGGGGAAATGTACTATTCCATTCATTGGTTCGTGGTAAGTGTGCTACTGTTTTAAAAATATTAAATCAGTATTATTGAGCTGGTGTAGCTCAAACAATAGTAGTGTTGTAATGCAATCCATTAATGCTAATGATTTTTGAGATATTTTATTATTATTCTAAACTATAGCTCACAATGTTATTTTTGTTCTTGTGTACCTATTATTTTTTTTTTTTTTTCGCTGGAGTATTTCTTGTTTGTGACATGCCTTCTCCTTCTCTCTATGTTGAACATTCTTCAGGCACATATTTAATTTTATATATATTGTACCACAATCACAACACAAATAATATTGTTACTGTGACAGTGTCCTCAGGTCACCCAATTGTGTTGTTTAGGGATAGGAAGGAAAACTTCAGAAATTCAGGTTTTCAACCAGTGTGTATTTGCACTGGACCACTTATCAAAATGACATACTTCTCTTACTGCCATGGTGCTTTTGGTTGTGTGGAACAATGGTAACCAACTGGATGGATTTTACTCATCTTCTCCTGTTCAAACTACCTTATATGGGCACAAATGAAAAGATTAACAATGACCTATAAATGTACTTAGATTACAGATTACACTTCTTCTTTTTTTAAATCTCATGATTCTTTGGATTATTTATGTATGTGTTAAGAATTTGCTCGTAATCCTCTTTTGCTGTATAAATTTTATTTTAAAGGGGTCGTTAATTTGGAGGTATATTTTATGGTTTCTGTAATCCATCTCTGTATCTTATGAGGTGGCTTCACGTTTCTGCAATAAAATCCTAATGGAATCCTCAGGGGCTAATCAATGGTACAATTTCTGCTCTGAAAGAGAATGAGGGGGGAGGGGAGGTTGGGCTACAAGCTTGAACGTGAAGTGGAAAAATAAGAGTTGACATTGCCATGGGAACAGCTGCATCTTGAACATTAAAAGAATGCACCGCTGTGAAAAGGTGCAGGGGGCATCTGACCACACAGATGTTGTATGGGCGGCCCTGCGCGCAGTACAGTATATCGTTTTGGTAAACCTACATATTATGAAAACGTATTGCTACAAGTCAGAACTTGCCAGCAGTCAGATGCTTAACAACTGGATTGAGGAATGGAAAAGGGACCTTTATTTATCAAATGATGTCATTACTAAGAATATGATATACTTATATTAAAGATATGTGTGACACACATTCGCCCCCTAACTTTACACTTGTCAACTACACTAGTACACTGAGCACAAATCAATTTAATATCTGTACATTTTCTCCTATTGTTTATATGTGCAAAATGCATTAATCTACATATTGCTGACCTGATAGCAAAGTCCACCGAACATAATTCAATGTGGGATGTTGCAACACTTGAATTGACATCATTTTGACACAATATCTTGTTATTCCGTTCTCCTGCTTTAAGGTGAAGCTGCATATATTCATATGCTTTGAGGTAGTCGTGCATGAAACTTCAGTGGAGGCTATGAGCATCACATGATAAACAAAATCCCTGTATGTCACTGATAAGGTCTTACAGTGATATGGATCTGAAGGGCATTAGAGTCTGCTGGATCAATAACTGCAGATGTTCTGCCTGCACACAACCACCAATCTTTAAGACTGGGGCTTACTATGGCACAATTGACAAATTAGGTCTGCAGGGCTTAATGACAAAGAGATAACAGGATAAAAGATGACCACGGGTTTGCTTAGTCTAGATGTGAGACAATTATTATGCATTGTAAACTTCTCTGCCTTAAATAAAACTAACATTTAAAACAAGCTTAAAATTGTATAGTGACATCATAATCAATCAGATATTTACTTCAACACGGTTGCAAATCACTTTGAATTCAGAAAGTCTTTTATCGATTGAAATCATCAATGTCAGAATCTCTTCCTTCTACATTGGCCATTTAGAAACAATCATGAAATCGATGAAAGGCTGGGCAGAGATAATAATTCCTCCATCGATAGTGAACTGCAATTATCTCGACTGCAAAAACTCATATGAAAATGATATATGAATGGCTATTTGCTATTTATATGGGCACACAAACACTCACTCACTCACTCACTCACTCATTCAGTCACTCACTCACTCACTCACGCACTCACACTCACTCACTCACTCACTCACTCACTCACTCACTCAATGACATCTTATCTGGTGCTGTAAAACTATAATTAATTTCACAAAATATTACACTATTTTGGGGCGGCAGTGGCGAAGTGGGTAGGAAGTTCGCCTCTGGTGTGCAGGGTCGGAGGTTCGATCCCCCGTCTCCCCGCCACATCTCGAAGTGTCGGAAAGCCTACCCTGCGTGGTAGCTGCTGCTATCGGTGTATGAATGTGTGTGTGATGGGTGAATGTGTACAAAAACAATGTAAAGCGCTTTGAGTCTGTGATAAACGGAGATATAGCGCTATACAAGTCCATTTACCACTATTCAACGTTAAACATTTGTTATTATAATCCCTGTCAAAACAATTGAATGTTCAGGCCATTATTTTGACCAACCTGCGCTTTAACAGTGATGGCCCAAATTAGACTTGTCAAAAACTAATTGAATAATATAATAGCTCTGTCTTACATTTACATAATACTAAAACATCCAAGATCAGTAAAAAACATTGACATTTCCCAAATAGGCACATCTTTCACTAGCCTGGCTCCGCCCGCCTACTTACTTCCGCTCAAATTTCATTTTCAAATTAAATTAAGTACAATGGTTTGGTTGGACCAGGCTAATCTTTCACATTGGTACTGTTTTAATATTGTTATTATAAATGCAAGATACATGTTTTCAAACTTACACCTATGGGGTGTATATGTGCAGATAGGTTTACTTTGGTGTGATGACGTTTTGACAACAGCCTCTTCTACTGAACCCCCCCTCCCCAATTTAGTCCTCGAATATGCCAGTTCCACAAAACCTTTAAGAACAATTGAAAATCAACACACACAGTTGTGCAGCTCTATACACTTCCTTCCCCTCTATTTCAAGTTTGTTTGCAAGCAACTCTGTCCATTATAGCGACAATGGGTCACAGGGTTAAAAGAGTTCAGCATTTGATCACAGCCTGATTTCTCGGTAAATGATGCACGCTGTAACAAAAGCAAACCTTTAAATAAAAGTGCACTTTTAGCAACTGCTTTTTTATTAGTTGTCTGAGTCAATCACAAGAGAGTCAAAATTGTTGCTGTGAGGAAATCTGTTTCTCTACTTATTGCAGAAGAGTACACATAAACAATTTCCTCAAGTCAGTCCAGTATAATGTTCACAATACACATTCTGCTTTTTATTAGATGAAAATGTTCTATTTTACTAACACTTAAACTGCTAATCCATCTGTGTGATTTAGTGTTATTATGGGCTCTACTTTTGTACCATGGGCCGGTTTTCAGTAGCCTGGTTCTACCAGACCATCGTACTTCATTTCATTTGTACAGAAGGTCTGGAATCGCTCAATTGACAAACGTTAACTCACTTGAAGGCGGGTGTCTGTTGAAGTTTAAAACTATTGGATCTGCCCAGTGTCAGCCACTCCTTCTGTTCGCTGATTGGACCGGCAGAAATCTGTCCGGAGAAAACCTAAGAATATACTGCACACCCAGACTGACTACTGAAGGGAAATGAAAATTGAGCGGAAGTAGTAGGCGGGCAGTGCCAGGCTAGTTTTTCAGTTGTGAAAAAAATAAATCCCCTCTTCTACTCCCCTTGAAATTGTATTCATTCGTCTAAACCATTTGTATGAATTACCAAAAATGTTAGAAGTTGTTTTAATAGGCTGTTATACAAATAAAAACCACAAGACTTTGGAATCTGACTGAAATCTAAAAGCAATTGTTGGTGCACCGAGGACAGAAATGTCTGAAAACAAGCTAAACGCCTACTGATGCTTACACTATGTTTTGTTGTAGTGTTTTTGTGCATTATGTCAAAATTCAGATCCAAGAAAATCCTACAATTTATGTGGAACCTTTCAGGTAAAATGTCCTATTTTTTCCCGCTCTAAATTAATACTGCTCCACTTTGAGGTAAAGGGTACTTAATTGCTCTCATTTTGTATTTGATTTATCCGGAGAGAGTTATTTTTCTAACAAAACCCCTTTATATTTTTATCTAAAATATTTGCCGTACCCACAGCCTCAGTGCTGATCATCACGGAGCAGCTGGGGGTCAAGCACTTTGCTCAAAGGCACCTGGACAGCAACTGTACATTCCAGGTTCTCATTAATGTTACACTTAGAAGCTATTAAAATGTGTAAAAAGGTGGTTTTGAAAGGCAAACCCCTCTAACTAAGCCATCTGGCACGAACAGGAAGGAAACGGTGACCCATATGAAAGATTTTGCCATAGAGAAGTGCTGAGTAGCATCTGTTTGCTGTGAAAATGCCTTGGGTCCTTCACATGACATGACAAATTACACTGGGCAGTTTACATTTAATTATCCACTCCAATGCTCACCACCACGAAGAAGTACAGGAAATTGGATTTAAAAAAAAGTACATTACTCCCCCACTCTCTCACCATTTTTTAAATTGTTTGAATGGGATTATCCCCGTTTAGTACCTGGATTGTAAACATTGACATTCATAGATATGACACATGACACATAGTGGGTAGATTTTTTTTTTTCTTCTAAAGAATGCATTTGAACTTGAGCATGAGCATTGTCCACTGAGGTTAGCAGTCTACATGAAGTATTTAAAACAAACTCAGTCAGCCAACTACAGTAACACTCAGATGCACAAGTAATACTAATCCAATAATATAAGATCTTAAACTGTCAGGAGCCATTTAGTTATATCTATCAACTAGTCATATGAATTGTCTAAATGAGATTATGTTTACATGCTGTGTAGATCTACATTCATATCACATTATTGGAGAAATATCTCAGTGTAGGAATTTTATGACACTGGAATAACAACACTGAACTTCTTTAAAAGAAAGCATGCATTTGATACATATGATTATATAGATACATATGATGTAGATATCATCAGATATTATTAAAAGTAGATAGTTGCAGAAATCCTTTTGTTTTTTAATGGAAAAATGTCAATGTCCATGAAATAGAAATACTCTTTGTTCCTTAAACCTACTATTGTTTTCCACGTGTTCCCTGTTCTTTGAGGAAAGAGATATTCAGTTGCTGTAAGTGCAGTCACTTCAACAAGCCCTTTTTCGTTTATCAGCATTACATGTGGAGAATTTTCATGAAATTCCCCTATTCATTCAAGTGCAAACATGCTTTTTTCTGCAGGAAGAATATAAATGTGGGTCTCCATACATCTATTTTTTTTCATGCTATAGCTGTGATAGGCTCTACAAAGAGATTCGAAGAGCATACACCGACAGTATAGTCTTACGTTCTACTGTATGCACAAGACAGGAGGTGATTCACACAGCAGGCGCTACCACTGTTGCCCAGGATGTAGGTCAGCCAAGACACTCCAGGTGGTAGGGTCCTTCCCCAAGGTCACAGTGTGAGCCTGTATCTGGACCAAGGATAGCAACACTAACCCTGGGGGATTTAAAAGCCACATTAATTTTTAATGTAAACTAACCAATCTATAGTCATGGGCAGGAGGTGACAGCCGGGCGTACTTGACTCTACAGTACATGCACTTGTGTAAAGGTTGAGGTGTCGCCGGTTGGTTTATATTCCTTGTTTAGAATTCTTTCCTAGAGATCTAGTGTTAGCGAGGAGACGAAGGCCTTTATCAGCCCTTTATCCTCTGAAAACTGAAGCCTGACGAACAGCTTAGAGGCAGCAGTATGCTAAAGTAACAATATTTACTGGGTCCCAGGAGTGGGAGCGGTAAACAGATAATACCTGTTGAAAGGGGGGATAAAAAGCATAAAGTCAGAATGGGGACAACACAGAGGTTTTACGGCCTCTTTTTTTCCATTGGGAGAAGTGGTTAAAGTCTTCATTATTTAAAGGTGCTACGAGGAACCTTAAAATATTTCTGAAACAGTCTAATTACTTATGATGATCATAAGTCACATGTAAAAGCAAACAAGACCATCAGTGCAACAAATGCTATTTTTATATAGATTTTTAATGCCTTTTTCATGGGTACGCTCACCCAAGAACAACATCTGGCATAGTAAAAACACTACCGCTTTTGTCAAAAGGGGGTACAAAAATCAATACAAACTGAAAGTTCCTCAGAGCACCTTTACAGTGATACTTAAAAATGTGTAGCATTCCCAAGTATGTGTGTTATTGTAGTTGACCTTTCAGGAAGGTGCTATACGTGTAGCATAACGTAAAAAAAAGTCCTTGGTGGAAGTCTTCCACCTTATGCATTTATTTCAAAGCTTCAATGCAACTGCAAAGTCTTTAATTTTTTCTTACCAGTGTTTTTGAACTCCTGGTGAGGTGATTACAAGAGCTAGGTGTACCTGCTTAGAGGCGTGTGTGTGTGTGTGTGTGTGTGTGTGTGTGTGTGTGTGTGTGTGTGTGTGTGTGTGTGTGTGTGTGCATAACGCATAACATTCAACCATGATTTGTCAACAAAAACAGAGTGAGCCATCTCCTCCTTTCAAGCAGCCAAAAGGCCAGCAGTGGTGACAGACTGCTCTTTGAAGTGACTTAATGGTGATAGACATGTTTCCAGTGTGTGTTCCCTTCTTCTGCCCTTTTATGATCATTATAACGTACAGGATCTCACCTATAAGAGCTGCTTACAAGCTGTTGGCAAAGGAAAGAAAACCACATTAAAGTATTTTAAGTTTACCTCATTAGAAATGAATATTATCGCAAAACAAATATATGTATACGTAAGAAAAAACGTAGGCATTATATTGATGCATGCTGGTATAATTACTGTGAAATGTACTCAATTTCTAATAGGGCCGTAGTTAACATTAGAAGCGAGACTAAGCTATATCAGTTCAAGAGCCAAAACAACAGGATAATGGCACGTTAATTTCATCATCATTACGTGATCTGACTGAGAGGAATGGGACCACAAGCAGGAAACAGCAAACATCTCTCAGGCTTGGAGCGGAATATTAACTTCCTGTTTTACCATTGTGCTAAATCTATTTTACTGTTTATCTGCTACATACTGTAAAATATGGTGTCTCAGTTATGAAGAAAAATGATATTGTAAATTCAGCCTTCAGAAACTATGGTAATGCTTTAATCATTTGGCATACAATATTGAATCGATTTATACTTTCAACTTTTAATTTGTAGTAGTAAAGAATGCTTTGCTTTTTCTTTCTCATGTTGCATATTAGATGTGTTGTTGTTTGTTTAAGTCTGGTTCTGATACTGTATGTCTCAAATGTCAGACTTGAAACAGATTATGTCTTGCTCCACTACCGTTTTTGTAAAACAACATTTCTACGACAATTGAGTCAGATATATCAGTTACATATATTGTTGAACCTTTAAATAAATAAATAAAATAATAAATATATTTTAAAAAAGTGTCAATATTGACATATTTGGTGCCATTTGAAAATTGTCTACCTCGGTATATCTCCTGTCCTTGGCAACTGTCGAGACCCAAAAAGGATCGTTTTAATACAATGTGGCGATCTTGAGATGACACTACATGTAAGTGCAGTGTGACAAACACAGCACTTTTCTCTTTTGTATTGCAGTCATTCGCAGCTAAGAGCAACTGTTAGTCATTCTGCAACTTAATGACACTCACTCGTCTATCGCATTCCCACAATGGCATCTTCCCCTGTCGTTGTCTTGTTTAAAAGGCTGTGACCTAGCTAAAACTCAGGGAGCTGTCTAGAAACCAGAAAGCGCTGTTCATAAACCCGGGTTACATTAATGACATTTGACCTGATAAACTGACCCATATAGAAAATACCAATTTATATTAATGTGTTCTACTCCACTTCCACTATATATTAATGCAGGGTATAAATTTCTTTAGGTACGTGCTTAGGCATTTCATCCGCATTCTGCTAGCATTAAATGGAACTCCTGTTAATTGTTCATTATATACTTCCAGCAAATGATGCGTGATGGACAATGCTGAATACATTTTTTGTGTGAGGAATGATTACGTTACAGTGTTAATAATTACAAAATTGCTCAGTTTATTTATTGGGGGATTACAAACATATTACCACAATGCTTATAATTGGTAAATTAGAAATATTTAACATTTAGTTTTAGTTTTCCAAACAGGATTTTTCCTTTTCATGACATGGTTTGTGTATCGAGGTTGCTGCTACAGCACTTTTGTGCGGTCCATTTACCTGCTGCCTTCGCCAACTAAAAGTGCAGAACAAAAAGCACAGCATCAGTATTTTTTTGCTTATTTGACTGTAGAAAATGGCCGTTTCTTCATTCCCTTCCCAATGTTGGACTAACCCCATTATTTTCCATTATTTATAACCATAATTTAGTGCAATGTTTATCTTTTTTACAAGATATTAGGAGTATAAATATAGGGGAGAATGGGGGAATGTGAGCTATTGGGTAATGTGAGACACCCCCTGTATCAATGGAACACATTTTTGGTCATGTGAGATATATGTGCCCCTCTCATTTCCCCTTGGCCATGAAAGAGAGGACCTCATGGTGATGTTGTAAGCATGTGTTTTTCACAAAAATTTATTTTTTGCATGTAAAAGTAAATTTTCTTGCTGTACTTCAATGTAATCGATTGTTGCGCCAAAGCAACTTGATTCAGGTAGAAAAACTTCTATCGTACATGTTGATGAACTACCAACATGTGAAACCATGTGATGATGATAACTGAAGATTAGCCTGATTTGCTGAGAGAGGTAGTTTTTTTCTCAAATTGTGGCAGTGGGGTAAAGTGAGACAGTGTCTGTGCCCTCTTTCAATGAATCCATTATATTTGAGGTAGCAAGGAGACTAGTTTCAATAAGACAAAAGACAATGTGGGCTGGAGGTGGGGGTTGATGGTTGAAGGGGTGTCAGCAAGGGCATGGTTTGGCACGTATGTATGTGGGGGACAGGAGAGTGACCTTTAACACCAATAGACTGTAAGTAATATGTCTTTATTCAATGAATAATCCCAAAAACAAATGCAGAAAAATATTAATCAAAGACTCAAAAGATGGAAAATGACAGCTGGGTCTAGTCCTGTGTTCTAAGTGCCAGGCTGTTCTAGCTGGTTCTGATTGTACTTTGCTCTGTCCCCCAGACATTAGCTGGCTCTAAGGGTCCTGTGTTCTGACCCCCAGACTGTGTTTTAATCTAACTGGTTCTATCTGTCATTTGAATGTTAATTATTGAATATGAATTATATGGTGTATTTGATCAGAGTTACTTTCAAGCGTTTAGAAAATGTTTTTCTTAATTGACCAAACCCCATGATTCTGTTACTCGTCCGACATTAGTTTTGGAATATCTGGTTTTCAAGCTAGCTGTCAGGATTGTAACTGTTACAACATGTGTTGTTATGGTAGTTTCAGAGTGGAAAAAGTAAGCGGATCAGTTTACCCCCTTGATTTCTCTGGTCTGTCTCAGTTTACCCCACAGCTGGGGTAAACTGAGACACAAGACAATTTTTTTTTAAAACAATCATATTTTCACTGCCCTTTGTCATGAATAAATTATGCTAATGCCCTTGTCTAGGAAACATCCTGAATTAATGGGAAATGTGTACATTTGACTGATAAATAATTTTAGCTCCCTTTGCACACCGGGCGCGTTTTATTTGTGCGATGAATCCGTTAATTAACGAACATATACAGAGTCAATACAAGCTTCCACACCAGCGCCGTAATTTCACACCTCGAATTTGCGTAAAAGCAAATGTAAAAAGTGTCTCATATTACCCCGTTCTCCCCTGCCGTGGAAACAATATTTGCCGCCTTAGTACCAAGGATTTCCATTGATTATCTTTTCAAATCTACTTGTCACTATCTCAAATCGAATGTGTTCTGTTACACTGAACACACAACTTGACTCACTGCTGGGCACAGGGCAGAGTGTTCCAATCCGTCCCTCTCAAAACCTAATTTGTGAATAATTTGGTCTAATCTCTAATGCAATGATTATATGAGGCAGTTTTGATTACAATCAAGCATTCACCCAGGACGTGGAATCAGCAGTGCTAAGTTACTACTATGGATATTGATAACATTTACCTAATTATATACAGTCACTTTTAACTGTGGGATTCCTCTAGGATCTATTTATCCAGTGCACTAATGGCAAATAAATGACAGACTACCTTGTTATCTAGCGTTAGCGTGGTCCTGTGTGAGATCAAAATGAGGTTACGAGTCAGAGAGCTGGAAAGAAAAGACAGTTGGTGAGACAGTAGGAGTCGGAACAACATTGGACGTGTTAAACGCAAAGGCTCGGGCAAACATTGCAGACGGCAAGTAGCCTCATGCAAATGGTATTATAAAAGAGTTCGGGGAAACTGGGTCCTGCATTTTGATTTGCTCTCTTTTATTCATATTCACTTTCTGCTTTTTAAGTGGGGGAAGTTTTTGTGCCCTCATTCTAATAGAAAATATGTCAGCTTCGGCTTCATCCAGATTTATATTTGAACAGAACCTTTACAATATTTGAAATTCAACAAATCTATGCTCTTGATGCAAATAATATGAGGAAGCAAAACAAAATGTTTTTGTTTAATTACGTCATACATCATAAATTCCTTCATTCCTTGATTTTATGGGGTTGTTTTAGGATAAATACCTCATCCCAGTTTTTTTTTGTATTACTTTGGCAAGTAGCACTCTACCACATCTTTGGATGAAGCAGAGACTGGGAGATCTCTGAGTGTAGGATGTGTGCGAATACTGCCACAGATTACACCACAGGCTCATTTCCATGCACACTCCAGTCACACTGTTTGCCCCCACAGTGAGGAAACAGAGCCACACTTGGGCTGCACGGATAACACACTTCATAAATGTTGGCATACAATGATGACAATCAATGCACCTGCCTCACCTCAAACACCAAACACATTGCATTAGATAATAAATAGCAAGTCTCATTTTAGTTTGATGACGCTCTAATTCCAAACAATTATCGGGACCTAATTATTTGTAGAAAACTAATCAATGAAGTTGTATGATTATATGCCCACCTTTCACTCATTTAGTATTGACAATATGTGCTATACTGTATTAAACATCTTTTGAGCTTTTCATAAGTTTTTTTTGCATGGATTTGCATGAATTAATAAGCATGTATTGGAATAAACTTGTTAAATTGCAATGTTGCTATGGCCACGACAAATACATACAGTCCCCTCCATAAGTATCGGAACAGTGAGGCCAATTCATTTATTTTTGCTGTAGACTGGAAACATTTGGGTTTGACACCAAAAGATGAATATGAGACAATAGCTCAACATTTCAGCTTTCATTTCCAGGTATTCACATCTGGATCCGATACACAACTGAGAAGATATCATTATTTGAAAAGGAACACCACATTTTTAGGCGAGCAGAAGTATTGGAACAGATAGACTTTAAATAAATTAAAGTGAATAAACCGTAATATTTTGTCGCAAATCTTTGCTTGCAATAACCGCATTAAGCCTGACATCACAAAACGTTTGCATTCTTCTTTTGTGATGCTTTTCCAGGCTTTCAACGCAGCCTCATTCAGTTGCTGTTTGTGTTAGGGGGTTACTCTCTTCAGTCTCCTCTTTAGCAGGTAAAATGCATGCTCTATAGCGTTTAAGTTTGGAGATTGACTTAGCCAGTCTAAAACCTTCCACTTCTTGCCCCTGATTAACTCCTTTGTTGTGTTTTGGGTCATTATCTTGCTGAATGATGGAGGATCTTCCAATCAGTTTGGTTGCATCTTTCCTTAAATTGTCAGACAAAATGTTTCTGTAAACTTCTGAGTTCATTTTGCTGTTGCCATCAAGTGTTACATCATCAATGAAGAATAATGAGCCCATCCGAGAAGAAGCCATGCAAGCCCAAGCCATGACAGTGCCTCCACCGTGTTTCACAGATGAGCTTGTATGTTTGGTATCATGAGTAGATCCTTTTTTTCTCCAGACTTTAGCCTTTCCATCACTTTGGTAAAGGTTCATCTTGACAACAACACAGTAACACATGATGGCAGCAGCAAAATGAACTTAGAAGTCTACAGAAACATTCGGTCTGCCAATTTAAAGAAAGATGCAACCAAACTGATTGGAAGATCCTTCATCATGCAGCAAGATAATGATCCAAAAAAACTGCAAAAACATCAAACAGTTCATCGGGGGCAAGAAGTGGAAGGTTTTAGACTGGCCAAGTCAATCTCCAGACTTAAACGCTATAGAGCATGCATGTTGCCTGCTAAAGAGGAGACCGAAGGGTATAACCCCTCAAAACAAACAGCAACTGAATGAGGCTGCAGTGAAAGCCTGGAAAAGCATCACAAAAGAAGAATGCAAATGTGTTGTGATGTCAATGGGTCACAGGCTTGATGCAGTTATTGCAAGCAAAGGATTTGCAACAAAATATTACGGTTTATTCACTTTAATTTATTTTAAGTCTATATGTTCCAATACTTCTGCTCGCCTAAAAATGTGGTGTTCCTTTAAAAACAATGATATCTTCTCAGTTGTGTATCAGATCCAGATGTGAATACCTGGAAATGAAAGTTGAAATGTTGAGCTATTGTCTCATATTCATCTTTTGGTGTCAAACCCAAATGTTTCCAGTCTACAGCAAACATAAATTAATTGGCCTCACTGTTCCAATACTATTGGAGGGGACTGTATACATTACATTGTTGATGCACGATAAACATAAGCATGGTCATTTTCCAGCACAAGCCTCAGTCAAATACTATGTTGTCATCTTATCGCTCTCGTAAAACCTCTCATAATAACAATTCTACAGCTAATGACAGAATCATCAAAATAACTGTTCACGGTTCCTTTTTTTATTGAACGTGATACGTTTTATTACAGCATTTGCTGAATACAAAATAAAATGTCTTGTGAAATTCACTTACAGGACACAGACATGAAGGACAGAGAAAATAAAAGATTGCATTTAAAATGCATCGACTGTCGCAGGCTGTTTAACACGCCCACGGAGGCCCTTTAATAGTATGGACAGCCAACTCATTAGAGGAAATCGTTCCCATGACTGCAATGCACTATGGCTTTCTAGCAAGGAATATGAGAATGTGAGATTTTGTATTTTTTTAGGACCAGATGCATTATATTGTAAAGACAGTTTCTTCTCATTACGTTGCCAATTCTGCAGGATGCTAATGCCTCCCAGCACACTGATCAACAAACACAGCAACACTCGGGTGCAGTCAAATACTTTTTAACAGCCCAAAATAATATAAGAATCTTTTTTTACTTTCATGTGAGTGGACAGTGCGAAGGAGATTTGTTTGATCTCCGATTCTGACCTACAATATACACTCACTGGCCACTTTATTAGGTACAATTGTTCAATGGCTTATAAAATCAAAAAGCTAATCAGCCAATCACATGACAGCAATTTAATGCATTTAGACTTTGTCAAGACAAAGTACTGAGGTCAAACCGAGCATCAGAATGGGGAAGAAAGGGGGTGTGGGTGACTTTGAACTTTGCATGGTTGATGGTGCACGGCAGGATGGATCCAAACTTTCATGTTGTTTACGCCACATTCTGAACCTGCCATCGGAATGTCGCAACTGAAATTGAGACTCATCAAACCAGGCATTATTTTTCAATCTTCTATTGTCCAATTTTGTTGATCCTGTCTGAATTGTAGCCTCATTTTCCTGTTTTTAGATGACAGGAGTGGCACCCGGTGGGGTCTTCTGTTGCTGTAGCCCATCTGCTTCAAGGTTGGTTGTGTTTTGCGTTCAGAGATGGTATTCTGCATACCCTGGTTGTAACATAAGTGGTTATTTGAGTTACTGTTGCCTTTCTATCATCTCGAACCAGTATGCCCATCCTCCACTGACCTCTGACTTCAACAAGGCATTTTACATCCACACAAATGCCGCTCACTGGATATTTTTTCTTATTCTGACCATTCTCTGTAAACCCTAGAGATGGTTTAGAGTGAAAATCCCAGTAGATAGGCAGTTTCTGAAATACTCATACCAGCCCTCCTGGCACCCACAATATTGCCATGTTCAAAGTCACTTAAAACCCCTTTCTTCCCTATTCTGTTGCTCGGTTTCAACCTCAATAAGTTGTCCCGTCCAGGTCTACATGCCTAAATGCATTGAGTTGCTGACATGTGATTGGCTGATAAGTTATACAGTGGCTTGCAAAAATATTCATACCCCTTGAAATGTTTTACATTTCGTCACGTTACAACAACATACGTACATTTATTTTATTGGAATTTTATGTGATACACCAACACAAAGTGGCACATTATTGTGAAGTGGAATGAAAATGAAACGTGGTTTTATTTTTTTTATAAATAAAAAACTGAAGATGGATGGAGCCAAATACAGGGCTGAAAACCTGTTAGAGTCTGTAAAAGACTTGAGACTGGGGCAGAGGTTCACCTTACAGAAGGAAAACTACCCTAAACATACAGTAAGATCTACTATGAAATGGTTTAAATCAAAGCATACTCATGTGTTGGAATGGCCCAGTCAAAGTCCAGACATAAAAACAATTGAGAATATTGAGAAAGACTTGAATATTGCTGTTCTCCGTCCAATCTGATGCTAAATCTGAACCTTGAGCTCTTTTGCAAAGAAGAATGGAAACAATATATCAGTCTGTAGATGTGCAAAGCTGGTAGAGAAATACTCCAATAGATTTGCAGCTGTAATGGCAGCGATAGGTGGTTCTACAAAGCATTGACTCAGGGGGCTGAATACTTTTGCACGCCAAACTTTTCAGTTTTTTATTTATAAAAACAAATTAAAACCACTTTTAATTTTCATTCCACTTCACAATGTTGCGCCACTTTGTGTTGGTGTATCACCTAAAATCCCAATAAAATAAATGTACATATGTGGTTGTAACGTGACAAAATGTGGAAAATGTCAAGGGGTATGAATACTTTTGCAAGCCACTGTATGTGGTATCAAGAAAATGAAGCGCTGTACCTAATAAAGGGTAGATGAACATTAAGGTCATCTTCACACCTAGTAGTCCGCTTCTTTGGTGAGCACCAGTGTAGAACGGATACATTGTTTAGTTTTTTAGATGGTTCCGTTTGCGTTCACAAAGGCAAAACTCAAACGGACTATACATTGTTAACAAAAGTCAGACAGTTTGTAGTGAGTACAAATGCAAATTCGAGTTCACACCAGAGATTCACATATCGTTGTGTATTTCCATTATTTTCTCCTCATGTCCGTCCGCTCTTTTGTAAACAGATTTTTCTTTTAATTGAATTCTCTTTCATTTTTAGTGCAGACAAGTCCTGTTGTGTAAAGTGGACGATGATCACCAAACATTCAATATTTCTGTTAGGTGTTATTACAGACTCTTACAAATGAAGTTTAATTTAAATGCACATGTACATCTTAAACCGTTTGTTCCAGAGCTTAACATTTCCCTTGGGAGAAAGAGTATGTAAAACACAGCTCTGTAGGTTAATATGTACTGTATACACATAAACGCGCAGTAGATGTTTAATCTAAACCCCAGAGAAATACTTCCGCCCCAAGCTAAGAGAAGAGATCACCTCCTAAAGGAGCTTTAGGAGCTAATATTGCCAGCTTTCATTTGATCGTCCCATTACGTGGCACCCGAGTGATAATGGCTGGCAACAGGTAAAGAAAATATTGTGGGAAAACAATTCCATCAAAACCTCAGTCCAGCTCAATGAAGCCGAATGATCCCTCTCAAGCTCCACTGGATAAAGTCAAACGCGTTGGTTGCAGACATCAATCCTGTTTATGGCTGTTAGGCTGGAGGATGTTTTCTTGCTCTGCTGTTCGACACAGCCCCTCACAGCGAACGCTTTCGAAAAAGAACAGCGCCAGTCGCCAGAGCAGTTACTCTGCAGCCCGGGGCCATGCAGCTGCCTTCCGCAGCCATGCGCTCATTCATGATTGATGCACACAATCCATCCAAGTTCATCCAAGCTCAGAGTATACATTAGTTAAATATTCAGCAAAAAATGATAATCATTGATTTTTGAAAAACAAAAAGATGCAAAGATGAGATGGTAAAATATTTGTGCCTCAAAGCAGAAAAAAAGGCTTGTGTATATATGCCGCAAAACATTCATATCCTGGGTTTAAGAAATACAATTCTAATGCCGGGCACTGATGTCACTGCATTTTGCTCTCACCGACCGACACTGATGATGCCATTGTCCATTTGCTGCTTGGACAACCAAAGAAAATGATGCATGATCCTGCTTGTAAGGTGTTTGGACATGGGTCAGCTGAAACATGGCTGTGTGCCCCAAATAGCAGAATTCTCCAGAGGTGCAGGTGGATTATTCCAGATGTGTTCAGCCGGAGCTCATCTTGCGATTGGCCAAGGCGCTGTCTCACTGGGCAAGCCAAGACAGCAGACTACCATCAAACTGATTGGGCTAATGTCCTATGTCATTTTCTGCACCAAGTGGAATAAAGCCTTAGGTTTCTCCTTGTTGGAATCAGCATTAACAAGCTGCGGGAACGTGGGAGCAGTGTGGGCAGGACGCTCAGCCCGTACTATAAGGCTTATGAATGTCTTGTAAGAACCATCAGTGCATTGAGATTGTGGGTGTGCTATTTTATTTTTTGTTGGATTGAGCAGTAATATTACATGTTGTAGTTGGATTTTATGGTTGAGCTCCAGGTTGTGTACATTTACAGTGAAATACAGGAGTGAAAGGAATATAGACTCTTGAAAACGTTTTAACCGACCAAAATAAAATGCATCTCATTTGTGTACTGCCAGCATGGCTTGAAATGAGCTTCTTGGCTCACTAGGCACAATAGCTGGTGAGTATCAACTTGAGCGTCACTCACAATTTTTCTCTTGCCAGTTTTACCTCAAATAAGTGGGCAAGCGTGCAAAGCAAAAGGCCGTGACAGTTTCACCGTTTTGTAGTTTGCACACAAATGAAATAAATGGCTCATTGTAAAGATGTGATAAAATCAAGATATATAAAGGAAACATAGTATAATTATCTTCTCATGACACATATATGTAGGGGAGAACGTGGTAATCTGAGCCACTTTTTACATTTGCTCCCCTCTAAGCGAGCTAAAATGATTTATCACTCAACTTTACAAATTTCCCATTAATTCAGGATGTTTCCTAGAAATGGGCATTAGCAGAATTTTTTCAAGACAAAGGGCAGTGAATATATGATTGTTTTAAAAAAAGTTGTCAAGTGGCTCACTTTACCCCAGCTGTGGGGTAAACTGATCCACTTACTTTTTCCACTCTGAAACTACCATAACAACACATATTGTAACAGTAAGAATCCTGAAAGCTAGCCACACATTCCAGGACTAATGTCGGACAAGTAAAAGAATGATGGGGTTTGGTCAATTAAGCAAAGCAAATTTTCTAAACACTTGAAAGTAATGCTGAACAAAATCATTCATTTCATTTTCATTTAACTTTATTTATCCTCGAGAGACCAATTGAGGGGTGACCCTCATTTACAATGACGTCGAGTTCAAAACAAATTCAAAGGAAAAACAACAATACATAAACAATATTCAATGCAAAAACATCAAATACACAACAACAGGTGAAGAGAGAAAAAAACAATTGAAACATTTACATAGTGGTGAAGAGTGGCAGCAATTAAAATTAAGTGGGTGAAAGTACAGTATAGCCTAATTAAAACAGTTACAGGTAGAGTTTGGCAGATTTAAGATAGTTTGTTTAAATTGGTTAAAGGATATGAAGGTATTTAGTTTAATTTGTTGCTGTAAGTTGTTCCAGGAGTCGGGGGCACTGAAGCTAAAAGCTGTCTTTCCCAGCTCAGACCGGGCTTGTGGGACATACAGCATAAGCATGTCAGTGGAGCGGGTCTGATAAAGCCCATCTGAAATTTGCAGCATTTCTGTTAAATAACGAGGAAGCTTCCCGGTCAAGGCTTTGTAAATAAAAATGTGCCAATGTGCATCACGTCTCTCTTTAAGGGAGGACCACCCAACCTTTTCATATAAAAGACAATGGTGTGTGTCATGTGTGTCATAAGCATCTCCTGTGATGAACCTTAAAGCAGAGTGAAAATCAAATACAACATATTATAATTCAAAAGGTTTTAATAAGATTCAAATGAAAGATAGAACCAGTTAGATTAGAACACAGTCTTGGGGTCAGAACACAGGACCCTTAGAGCCAGCTAGTGTCTGGGGGTCAAAGCATTGGAAAATCAGAACCAGCGAGAACAGCCTGGGACTCAGAACACAGGAGAAGACCCATCTGGATTATAACATCAGCCTGTCATACTCTACAACTAGGCCTACTCTACATTCCAGCCCTGAAGGTTACAGGGAATGATGAGAAGGTGCTCTTTCCGTGTGGTTGCCCCAGGTCGTCTTCCTGGTGTATTTCCTTGGCATGATGGCTTTTCTACAATGTGTATGACATTAAAATAAAACATATGTTATGTAATATTACATTAAAATATGTTTAAGACTAAACTTAACTTGGTGGGGGAAAGTGAGATAGTGGCTCACTTTCCCCCACAGCATTTGGCTCACTTTCCCCCACCACCACAATTTGAGAAAAAACTACCTCTCTTAGCATTTCAGGCTAATCTTCAGTTATCAGCATCACATGGTTTCATATGTTGGTAGTTCATCAACACGTATGATAGAAGTTTTTCTACATGAATACATTTGCTTAGGCAGAACAGTTGATTAAGTTGACAGCAAGAAAATTAACTTTTACATGCAAAATACCTATTTTGGTGAAAAAAATATGCTTACCACAGCACCATGAGGTCCTCTCTTTCAGGGCCATGGGGAAATGAGAGGGGCTTGATAACATATATCTCACATGACCACAAATGTTTTGCCTAGATACAGGGGGTGGCTCACATTACCCGATGCCTCAGATTCCCCCGTTCTCCCCTATTAAAGATGTTAAAAAACGTCACTTTTTCCTTTTAAATGTGTACATCTGAAGATAGAGCACAGCCGCAGAGTAGACATCTTCTAACATTTATAGTGCTATTAGAATTGGAGTTATTTATTTAGAATATTGCCTGTCAGTGTAGTCAGACCACATGGTGGGTGCAGAGGAGAGGTTGGGCTTTTGCTGCATAAAATGAAGATGGAATCAACATGAAAACAAACCAATCAACTGTGGTTCCAACTGTCACTCAGTCCACCTTAGACAATATCTCTTTTTGTTAGCTCTATTTCATAAAGCTATGGCATTAAATGGGGTTAATGCAAGTTGAAGCCACTACGAGTAACATGGCACGTTGGTGGCCCCTTTGGACAAAAGCGGTAGTATTTTTACGACGCCAGCTGTCGTGAAGCTGTTTTCTAGCTTGTGCCGGGCGTGCGAGATTCAAATGATCAGGAAGCAATATAGTGCATGTCCGTGTGTTGAAAGTGTGAGGGCACCGGACTCTTTTCGGCTCCGTGAGAGTGGTTAGTGACACAACATCAACTAATGCCAGTCAGTGCTACACACACCTGATTGCAATGAGTTGATGCAGTGTCACCTCTCACGGAGCTGAAAGAGTCCGTATCCTCACACAAAGCGAATGAACGAGAGACGACAGTTAGTATGGATCACGATGAGGTAATGTGTTTATGTTGTTGTAAATAATGACTATTTCAGATGAATAATGGTCATCTGATGATGCTGGTGAGGCAAAGTAAACTTTGTTTTAGTAGGCTACCGCTCATTCATTTAGGAGTAAACACTGCAGTCTAATTCACTCCCGTGAAATTGTGTATACGTTGCTTGGCAACGCCCTCCCGCCCGCCTATCACTCTCCCTTTTAGCTTTCCTTCATTGCATTTTCTTTTTTTTTCTTTGATGGTTCAGCCCCGTTATCAGTCATTATGACGACAAATAACTGTCTCAAACAAGGCTCCCGCTCCCCTTCCCTCACCTGGAGGGATAGGCTTCTCAAATCGTGTTTCTGCGCCACACTGAAATCTGCGACCAATACGAATATGTGACCACAGAGCATGCACGCGTGAACCGAAAATCGGACTGGGTGTGCGACCAGACCAAACGCAGTAATAAAAACTATATAAAAACATCTTTCTTTGCACTGATGGCCTCGTTAGCTGGTAAAGGTAATTTATAATTATGAGAGGAAACATGAGGCTGTTTAAAAGATATTTAAATGTTACTCGGAGCTGCTTTAACTTAATTTCTATATTAACCACAAACCAAAGTAAAATAAAAGATTCATAAACATTATAATAAATTTGTCACTCTTTTACTATATATATATATTTATTTGGGGTGAAATCTTGAGAAAGTTGGCCATATCTGCCTCTTGAACAAGCCTGCCTGCCCTTAAATCACCCCAGTGCTCCCCTCTTCAGGGGAGAAATGAACTTCCTTTTATCCTTAGTGGTTCCATTTCCTTTTTTGCGATTCTGGTCACATAGCGAGCAAGACCCCTGAATTGTTGGCATATATTAAAGTTCCAATATCTAATAACTCTTATCATACAAACAGTTCCTTATCTGATGAGGGACAAAGTGAGACGATCAAACCGTTGTAATTTCCAATGACCCCAACATTTATCTGGCCCATAAAGTACCCAAATCCAACTCGATATCTAGCAGGCAATTACCACTTGTCCTTAAACTCTGTCCTGTGGTTATGAGCTGCTTTTATCAAATGCTGATCACCGCCGTATCCGTTAGCAGCACACAACTAAAACAAAGTCGGAAGAGATTTTAACACTGCATTATGATAGTTAAACTATACTGTATAAACCGCAGGGAAATAAAAGAAAAAAAACAAGATAAAAGGAAAATAACATATCCCAGGATGGGGTCAGCGAGACCGCTTAATGGGTGTCACAGTTCCTGCTGAAAGAAAGGCCTTTGCTGATGTGGATGATCGGTCTTATGACAATGATAGATGGTGTTTCCTGGAGCCTCGCAAGCTCCTGCTGTGCTTGCCAGTGACACTTGGGACACATAACTAAATGCCTGTGCCCATGTCGCAGACCCACAATGAAAACCTGGGGGAAATGTAGGGGAAGATAATCCAGTGACACACATCCCATCAAAACTTTTACAGCACTGCGCAGCGGAGAGTGACAACGGCTTGCAAGGGACACCTCGCTCATACCCTCTACACAGTTTCCTCCTTTTTTTAACTGAGGCACATAAGAGTGTTTTTGCCAAATGTATCTGTCTTTGCCTTTGTAGGAGATATCGTTATCGCACAGAGTTTCTTATACTAATTGGCTACTTGGGAGCCATTAGGGCTGGCTTTCTGGTTTATCTTTCTGGCGTTCAGCATAACCTGACTTAAATCTCAATTAATGGGAATATGAATAAAAGCAAATCATAGGGCACTATAACTGTTCTGTTGTTCCTCAAGCTGCTCAAGGAAGATTTCCCATCGCTGAATGTTAATATTATTAATAGACTCTAATGTAGTTAAGAGGATATGTGTTCGTCTGTCATCAATAAATTCTTGATTTTTTTTTAGTATACTGTAATAAAGATCTTCATTGGTACTTCTTACACAGGCTCGGTTCATAATGAGTTTTAATCAAAGTTTCCTCCTGTCCCCCATCTAAACCTGTGAAGGGCGCCATTAAAAAGGAGGTTTTGCTGAAGGGGGATTTTCTTAATTCATTTAGACGTCAAAGAAACCCTCAGCAATGGCAGACACAATGGCGTGCTGAGTAATGTGAGCCCACAGAAGAAAGATGGATCTCCCCAAGGAGTGAAATTTTTACAATTATTGGGGTGGATAGCTCAGCTCTCCATTTCATCCAGGGGCCAATCTTTGGGGTGGCATTTCATTATAGCGACAGGGATTGTCACCATAATGAATTCATCAATGTTGGTAAGATAAATGACCCAACAAGGAATAGATAGGGCCATCTTCGCGATCGTGTGTAGGAAATTGTCTCTCATATACAGTATATTGTCTTATTAGAAAAAGGGACAGCTATTTGGACACTGCGACCACATGAGCATCTTTTTCCATTTAGCATTTTTGAAATATTAATGGCGACATGATTTGACCTATTCTGGAAACACGTCCCGTGCAATGACAGAGTTAGCACATTTAGATAGACAGGACCTTTGATCTTATTGCGGAGCCACTGAATGAATACTAAATAGAAAAGTGGAACGATCTTCCTTGTAAAATCCTGCTCAACAGAATACTCAACAGTTGATAATATTTCTGAAAGTGCAAAGGTATGTTGTGTTTCCAGCCTCAGTCAAGTATTCTAGTAAACCATTTTTGGTGTTGCTGAGAGCATTTCTCTTATCAAGACTTACTGGCTGCCATCTGTTGCTAGGTTGTGTTTTTATGAAAATCCGACAGAGCCTACAGGATAAGACAACACTTGTTATGCGGAGGGAAATGAAACATGTGCAGACTTTATCAGAAACAAAAACAAACTGAGCTCACCCTTCCTCTAAATTGCTAAAATGTTGAGTGATAACACACTTGCTAAAGGGAATCATTTTGGAAATAATGCTCATTTGCTTACTTGCCGAGAGCGGGATGAGACGATGGATATCGCTCTTATGTCTGTACACTAAATATGAAGCTTTCTCCAGCAGTCAGTTCAGTTAGTTTACGCTTGCAGGTAACACATTCTACCTTCCAGTACTTCCTAAGCATGTTATATGTTTACTCAATTGTTACAAAGACCAAAATGTTTTTTTAATGCAGGGTTATTTCAAGGGCTGTTTGTCTTTGTGCTAAGCTAAGCTAACTGGTAGCTTCATAATTCACTAAAAGTGGTGTAAGTATTCTCATGTAACTGTCAGCGAGAAAGCGAATGAAGAGTATATACCCCTAATGTCAGACTATTCCTTTGAGAAGATGGAGAAATTAGGCTTTTTGTAATAACCAAGCAATTCTTCCCCCAGAAACATGTTAAGGACTGCTTATCAGTGCAGTATCATATTCAACAAAAAGCCTCCCACATGCTGAAATAGGCAACATGCCATATTTGAAAAGTTGATTGTTAGGCATTGCAAAATATATCAGAGAAGAAAAACTTTTTTCAGTTTGAAAAAGGCGTAGCACTGCAAAAACAAGTACTATTGTAATCTACACAGCATTTTGCCAAAGTCAGATTTCAGTGTTCATGTCCATGTGTGTTAGCGGGGCTTACCATGGCAGGGAAGAGGATGCTCAGAACTCAAATCTATTTTTGTGTCTGTGTAGAGGGGGGGGGGGGGGGGGGGGGGTGTTGACTTGCATTTGAGTAGAACTATATAAAAGTGAAGGACAGAGTTATGAATTATGGAGGAGTAAAAGAAATCCTGCTGACAAAAAAATAAAAACAGACTCCTCCAGCAGAGCTATACTGCAGCAATAGTGCATAAAGGCTCCACAAACTCCTCCACTAAGCAAGCAGACAATACTCATTTATAAATCAACATTGTAGTGTTCTTATTGTTCTCTTTTAAAATTTACACACATCTAATACAACACTCCATGGCTTGCATAGATCCTGAGAAAACACAAAGGTGGTTCGGTTATTGTGTTTCTCACACTGTCTCAGTGATGTTGTGAAATTGCCTGAATGATCATGACCAGTGTGTGTGTGTGTGTGTGTGTGTGTGTGTGTGTGTGTGTGTGTGTGTGTGTGTGTGTGTGTGTGTGTGTGTGTGTGTGTGTGTGTGTGTGTGTGTGTGTGTGTGTGTGTTTGTATACTGCACCGTGGTGTAGGTTCTCCAACAAAGGCATGACAAAAGCGTTTTAGTGGCTGAGCCTGTTTGTTGTCAGCTGCATACTGAGCTGAAAAAGGTCTCCTTGGATGCTGCGGTCATCTCAGTAATTACATGTGTATAGCGCTCTTCTTAACCTCCGCAGCGCACCATGCGTCTAATCCATGTCAGAAAAAAATGACTCGTCATCAGCAAAAGTGTGTATGTTCACTGTAAATGTATTATTTCGATATTATGCATGCCAGGTCACAGAAAAAGAGCCTGGAAACAGCTTTGAATAATTCATTTTCAAGCCATTGCATACACACGGTTTGGAGACAAACGTATTTGCCTGTTATCGTTAATTGTTCTCCCCTTGGTGTTCGGTGCAGCCAATGTCTTTGTCTTGTGAGAGACATTTATATTTGCAAAAGGTCACGTTGGTCCAATTCCTGCACATATTACTAAAAACAGTCACACTTAAAGTCCTCATAATAGTTAGTTGGTATAGGTGAAGCTCTACCTCAAATCAGATGTTGGATTAATTTCAGACCACTGATATTCAACTATGTATTAAAATATTAAACAAAATGAACCATGCTGATATACTGTATATAGCCATGGTAGCATTTACTTTAGTCTTGTTTTAATGATGAAGACTAGTAACAGTAACTGATTGGAGCATGTAAACCAGTGTCAGATGTAATTGTAGTGACATCTTGATTTTGTGGTTCAAAACCTTTTATTAGAGAGCTCGGAGAATCAAAATATGTCATGCCCCTTTGCATGGCCCCTTGCGTGCTCAGTGCCTTGCAAACACATCATTATTATGCATTTGTGCTAACCATGCAATTTTATCTAATGTTATACGCCAAACTGTGTTGTGTCGCTATGAGCAGTGTTTAGAGCAACAGGGGTTAAATGACCCATTGTTCCGAGTTCCTTCACATTTACATAAGTCAACCTTTCTTTCCTTCTTGCTTGAAGGGGAAGAGAGATACAAGGTCACTGGGAGCAAATGCCAAATAGCAACAAACTAAAATAATAATGTAACAGCTACAAGCAAAGGTTTTTTTTAATTAATTATGTTTTCACAACATGAAACAAGACTAAGAGACTCCAGCCATAACAGAAGCTCTGTGAAGCATTCAGTGGCACAGCAGTGCTTTGGGCTGAATACAAACATCAGCATGCCAACATAGTCACAGTGACAATGTTACCATGCTGATCAGCAAAGTCATTGAAATTCTAAAATAACCAAATAGTTATTGAGACATTTCACCAAAACAATCACTGTGGATAAACCCATGTGTATCTTTCATGTCCAGGTGCGGAGTCTGAATTGAATTCTTTAATTATAGTTTTGTGATACTATTAAACCCTTCTTTTAATAAAAACGCTGGTTTTGATAATAGGATTTTTTAAATGTGCTTGTGTTTTTAGCAGCAGATTCTTTCATCTATTTTGACACAGCTTCTTCTTTTTTTTACGCTGTAATTTTAAAGTGATTTAATAATTTTTTTTAGTACTCCCCCCGTGGTCTTTAATAATGATTTCTCTTATCAATCTGTGACAGAAAAATACATTGTATTCAAAACCACTAGAGGAAAGGGAAGGGAAGAGCAAAAGTAGGATTCCTTGTCTGGGAGCCATGCATATCCGTACAAAATGTGATGCGGATACATCATGAAAGATGTGAAGATATTCCAGTGGATAACTTTGACCAGGTGACACTAGACTAGGGCAATTCCAAAGTTATTAGGATGTATCCTCTGGGGTAACATGGATATCTGTACCACATTTCATGGCAACCCTTGTAAAAGTTTAGATATTACATACAAACATAAACACAAATGCCAACCTAAAAAATTCAGGATATTAGCTAAGTCAGTGGGCTTGATCCAAATATCAAGGCAATCCCCCTAATAGTTGGTGTGATATTTCAATCCAAGACTGCCATCCCTGGAGCCATGCCGCTAGTGTTGCCAAGTATGTATACATGTTTTTTTTCTTTGGCCACTGTCCACATAAACAATGCCTCTGTGCTGAAAGCTCCAGCCTCATCACCTGTGCGGCTGTCAAAGACCCTACTGCTGCATGTTTTGTCTGTAGCGATAACCCTAAAAAACAATAACAGAGTGAGACCTGAGTTTACACCTCAATATGCACCGTATCAAAATTGATCAACAGGGGGCTCTTAATTAAAGGTGCTGTAAGCTGAATGGTTCTTTTAGCTAACTTCCTGTCAGTTACTGCAGTTAGCAGTCCCCTCGCTCGTCCCTACGTCACCACATTAATGCACTGCGGTCTTCAAGCAGCGAGTTATCTAGCATCATCTCAGATCCATATGTGAGATGAAACATGATAAAAAAACATTAAAACTGACATTGGGAAGGATTTGTACCTGCTCCGCCATTGTAGGCAAATAAACATTCACCCATCTGTCGCTCTGCGGGTGCACCGGCAGTGAGATGGATGCCGGTTTGTAGCCTTCTTTCTTCTGATTGGATACCACTTTCGGGATCCCCGAACAATTTAATTTGCCGATTACATGCAGAGCGGGTGACTGAGAGATCGGAGGTATGAAACGCGCACACTATATAAGTGATCACTGTATGAATATAGAGCGATTTAATACTTATATTAACCTACATATATCGCTCACTTCACCTTTAATTACACCTGTTTACATATCATTCAGTGCATTATGAATATCTGAAATAGTATTTCATCCCGTTTTAAACTGCCATCTCAGTTTGTTTAAGTTTATCTTGGTTAATGTTAGTTCACTTAAATCCAGGTCTGTAAAATAAAAGTGGTTTAATTCAATATGTTATATTTAGTATTATATTATATATCTTACACTGCTTCAACAATGGAGGTATTTGGGCACAGTGTTTCACAAGAACATTAACTACAATCATACAAAAGCACAAGTCGTAAGGGCAAGTGTATTTATTCAGTTATAGTGTAAAAATACTGGTAGGCAGGTAAAAGTGTTTCTACATTTGATGCATGGGCTTCTATTGTTTTCCTGTTTAGCTTAGTAAGTGGATAGCCTGAGGCAGGTGGGAGGCCCGAATGTGTAACTGTTGTCCACTCACTCAGTATTGCAAAGAGACAGAAACCCAATGGGAGCAGTTCACACAGGCAGCGTGGGGGCAGAAGATATTTTCTGCACAACACAGACTCCTAGATCAGAGTGATTGAGGGTATGCTGTCTGTATTCCATATGATGCTGGCTGTGCCTGAGTGCTCATTCTGTCAGTAGTGTGGAGGGTTGAAAAGCTTTCAAAATCCCACCCTTATGTTTGAATCACTGCAATCTGAGAGTGGCGATGCAGCCATTAGAGCTGGTAACGCAATAACACCGGAGACACTTTGTGCTGAAAGTGAAATGGTGCAATATAAAGCAATTAGCTAAATAAGCAACACTATTAAAGTTATGTCAATTCCATATTCCCTATAATCAATCTTCTTAACCATTGCGCCAGCAGCCTTTCTGTGCCACTCAGGATGACCTTTAAAAGCTTAAAAATAAAGTAGTGGTTTGATTGGATGAAGAGGTGGGGTAATAGGTTGGAAACACTACCTGCTACTCAGCCTTTTGAAAGCCGGGTAGCCAGTTTCAGAAGCTCTGTGAGCTATTATTAACAAGGAACATTTTATGCAGGAGCCAAACATAGCAGCTTTTGAGGAGGACCCTCTTGTCCTATCTGCTTTGCAAACATCAATAAATCATATGACCATGAATTTAAAAGCACATCATTCCACAAGGAATTTTCCCAATGGAAACATTTGAACTTGCCTCACTACGGGGGCTAGAATTCAGGGTCAGACTCAAATAGCGGTTTTATGTCTATACCATTACAATTGCCATAATCATGGCCACAGAAAGATGTGACGGATCAAACATTGAATATTTCTTGTGGAACCTAGCTCATCCGACAGTTCTACTCCACCTGCCTGAGACCAACCAAGACAGAGTTTTAAACTGGGTGGTGTGAGATGTGTATCATCAACTCACGTCAAGGTTTTGGCATTATTGCTGCATGTATACCTAGCAAAGCCAGCTTACCGTCTGTTTGAAAGTCCCGTGTTGGAGCAAAGCCAGCACACTGCCTCACATCCTTGCACTGCTTCAATTGCTCACACTCCATTATGTTACATAAAGCAACTGTCAATTGATCTGCAGCTTTTTTTAAAGAATATTTGTCTTGTAGGGGATTAATGGCGCAAATGTGCATTTGCTGGCATCACTGCAGCGTTTAAGGCCTTGTGTTTAAAGAACATTTTTCAAATGGAAGGAGGAGGAAAAATAACATCCATTAAAAGTCATTGAAGGTGTCTGCAGTAGCTGTCTGTTCCCTCACCTTTACTGATCATCAATTTGGCCTTCGATTGTTCCAATGCACCCCAATTTGTTTTGATTTGTGATATTACTCACTTGAATTCTTCCCGATAGTCATCATTTTTTAAGGCAGCAGATAGACTGTGAAAACAGAACGCAACCTCAGTGTATTTATTCCTCTTGGCTATTTGTTGTCTATCAGTGATTTGTTTTGACACTTTATTTTGGTGTGAGAGCGCATTACTATTCAGCCTCTGATCCATGAGGTTGTGAGGAAAATCTACCTGCAGCTTGTGGATTGTTACACGTTATCATTATAGCAGTTGATCAATTACCACGAGTGACCATGGGATCCGAATAGCTGAATGTTTTATTTTTCATATTGTAGATTTGAAAAGATTGTTTAGCTGAGCTGCATCGTCTGCCCTTTCAGTTTTAATATTGTAAATCAGAAGTAAAGATTTGTTGAATAAAATATACATAATTGCAAGTCAAGAGAAAAAACAATTACAATATGCATATATTGCATAAGATCATTTGTCGGCCTCCAAAAAGGAGGTCAGTCAGTTTTCATTCATTGTATTTTGGTTTATTTTACATGACAGTGCATATGATTTGCAAATGTTGCATTGCAAACATATAAGTAGGTGTGTTAGGCTGGCATCGAATCAAACAAAATATCTTTAAATTCAGAAATTGATATTCTTCCATACACTATTTTGCTAGGGAACAGCCTCTTACTAACAGCTATAAGGCAGAATACATATGGTTAATACTAAGGGAAACCTGCTTCAGATGGAGCACACATTCTGTGGGAAACTTTTTTTTTTCTTAGTGGTAAATGAAAACACAAACGCATCCAGAGCAAAGCCCACATGAGAAGCTAACCTTGAGCACAGGCAGCAAGGAGAAAGGTTCCTGAGAAACACTTCTATTCCTGAAACAATAAGAAATATCTGCCGTATTTGCATGCCAGGCACACCTTCCTCCATGCAATGCCAGGTCTTTGTGCAACAAAGGCAAAAAAGTCTTTAGAAAACGGTACATGAGGATGGAGGTTGCGTTGTTGGTAAGGCATGTCAGGATGCCTGCTAAGTATAGCGAGCAAAGAGAAACTATTATGCAATGAGTGGAGTAAATCTCCCCCCTCCGAGCACAGACGCGGAGCAATGTTGCTGTCTGTGCAAATAAAGTCTGATTGGTAAATGGGTCAAAATGATGGCATTTCAAAAACATTACGGCATCATCACTTTTTTTTTCAATGCCCCACAGCTCGGAAACGATTACTTTACTGAGGGGGAAATATTGACATTGAAATTCATGGCTCTTGATTAACCGTATTAAGTCTCAAGAGCGATGTAAACACCATTTTATTTATATTATTATTGATAACATTATGCATAAGTAAATAATGCAACTCTTTGAACCACTCACTCTGCAGCTGCAAGGTTGAATCATGCCTTTGATGATACATGTCTTTAGGGGATTGCACTGCCTCACACAAAAATGCAGCACAATGTAATAGAGAAAACACATTATAGAGGCCAAGAAGAAAACAAAAAGACAGAAATACTCCACGCACATGGGCTACAGGGAAGACCCCCAGCCTCCACAGCGCTGCACAAGGTAAAGACCAATTGCAAAGGGAATTTCATACAGACATTCAAACAGATATCAGCGCAGCATTATAATCTCTAAATTATTAGCACTTTATTCCATGCAAAACTTTGCCATATATTCAAAGTGGGCAAAGCAATTAATTCACTGCGCACAGACACAACTTCCTCTGAACAACATATTATGTGAAGCGCCAGGGGAAATATAACAAATAACCCACAGCGCACACAGTATAGAAACAGGATATTACATCTAAGGAACCATTCTGCTGACTAAGGGCCTTCCATGGCATGCAGCCTCTCATCATCATACCTCACCAAGGCACAATTGATCTGGTCTAAGTACCTTAGTTGGAAAACCAACAGCTGGAATCTGGTTGTGGCAGGGTCTGGACAATGCAAAGCACCTAGGATTTAAAGCCCCTTTTAGAGATATGGTCACACCCATCGTTAGAAGCTAATACTGTTCAAGAGATCCTATTAATTACTGCTTTACTATACCTGCGTTCACAAATACAAATGCAGAGGTTGAGAAATCCATGCGTGAGCAATTTGTTGACCCGGACTTTCCATCCTCATTACACAATCAGTAGCTGTATGCCTTTTTTCTGACCTCAATAAAACCCAATATGTAGAAACAATGGGAGTAATTCCCTATATACCACCAAATGGGCTTATACATTTATATTTTTAAATTGTAGTGCAGATAGAATGAGGAAATATGGCAGGTTTTAAAAGTGACATGGGTTACAAACAAACACCTATATTTTCCTTTATTACTGTTAAGTCATTCGAATCCATTGTATTTAACAGCAAACAGACAATAGACACCAAACAAAAGAAAATACTTATTTGTTTTTGAGTTTCTCCTGGACCCCAAACAGAACATTAGGGTAAATAAAAAACTACAGACAGCAGCCAGTTATTTGAGCTCAGCATAATGACTGGACACAGGAGAAAAGACCTACCAGCACCTCTAAAGCTCACTAATTAGCACGATAAATGTGAGGTTTTCTTGAGCTGAACTGTAACTGAAGAGTACTATAGAAACGTTGTGGTTTAACAGGGGTTATGTGCCAGACCATTACTTGGCATGGGACATCAAGGTTTCGATCTTCTAATCTAACTCTCGGCAAGAAAGCCAATAAGTATACTTCCCAAAACCAAAAACGAATTAATTGACAAAAACACGACATCATCATCTGTAAGGCAGGGGGAATGTCTATTGAAGGGCCTTGACATTATTTACTTTCTTACTGTATGAGTCAGGTGCAACAAGACCGTGACAATCAATCATAACATTACGGGCTCCTTAAATAAACATTTTGCACATTTTAGGCCATATTCACACAAAGGTTTGTGCTGCTTTTGCCCATGCAAATGAGAGAGAAATATAATATCCTATTCACAAAGCACGCACAAAGGGGAAAGTATACGGTATCTACGGTAAAGATCCTCTTTGTGGATATGGTGCTAAAACATGGCAGATTGCTGGCATACTCTGCAAATCATGGCCCTATTAGCGCACACAATCCATTCTGTGTGAATTCTGCCAATTGTCATGACAGAGTTTGTGCCGAGCCAGCAACAGTGTAAGGATGCAGCACCGGATCAAAAGCTTCTGGCATAATAGCGTCACTGTGCACTTTGAGTACTGTCTACATCCATCATAAAGAAAACCGTGCCTATGGACTTTAGGAGCGACCTCTTAGGTGTCATCATGTACAAAAATATGCCCTGTCCAACTTGGAGTCATGGCTACTCCCCATCCAATTACCATTCCATAATTCATCAAGGAATTTACAGCTAGACCGGCAAAAAGTCATAAGCAACTTGAAGACACCTGTGGGTAATGGACAGCAGTGGCGTTTGGTTGGGATCAGACTGCAATTGTAATGATTCTGTTAAAAGGAGGTCAGGTCGACTGATAACTAGGTCAAAAAGAGGATGAGCTTTAATGCCTTTTTCCCCCTGATCCTGTGGCAACTACTTGGCTTCAATGTTTCCCCCTTTCCTCTTTAATAGAAAGACAGTTAAAAGGAAATATTTTTCTTATAACAGGAAGGGGGGAAAACTCAAGGCTATCAGAAATCATTCTTGCTGCTAATGGGTTACTTGAATTAATATTCATTAGATCATTTAAATTGGTGTATTGGATGTGCAGGTCAGGATAAAAGTGTGAGTGATAATTGCACATGGAAGCTATTAAAAATATATAAAACTTCAAAGATGGACTCTATGTAGTATATGCCGTGTATTTACTGTATATGTATTATAGATAGTCTGGTACATCTATGGAGAGACATTATGGCCAAGTATAGATACATGTGTAGAGGCATGATTCTTTGAAACATCTGCAAGAAGTTTCAAGACTAAGCTGAAGATAAGACATTTCAAACAAAATCAAATGTTATTTAAGTTTCATGGGCTACGTTTTCTTTATTCAGATCCATTTTGACAAGATCTCAGGCTGAAATGTTGACGATGTAAATGCCACCCTTACTTTCTGTATGAAGCAAAGGTTTCAAACTTTTATACAAACCAGCATAAACTTTAATTCTCCATTATCTTTTCCCTTCTTGCTGTAGTGACTAAGCTTCCAAAAAAAGAATCACAGAAGTTGACTGAGGGCATGTTATGGTGAAATTAAAATTGTTCAACCTGTAGCTAATGTTTAACTGCATATACTTGCAAATATAAACTGTTAGATTAGTTCCCTTTTCTGAATCTCAGTTTTAAGTAGGTTCCAAATACTGACCTCTGCACTAATGAAGTGTAGTCTGGCCTGTACCAAAATACATGTATGTGTTTTGCATTCAAATCTCTCACCTTTTCAAGTTCACTTAGAAAAAAATGGTAGTGAAGTGGTAGCTTGTGCAACGTGAATATCTGAACTACTTGACAGATGAATAAGTTATCTCCTCGGAGCATCACTTACTGCGAAATAAAGATGAATAAACAATGTTCACTCAGCCAACAGCAAAAATTACATCCCATGACAACAACATGGAGGCTTTCATGGATGACTGACTACATATTTTATATTATTTTGGCAGCTGAAAACTCCGAGCTCACTTAGAGTGCAGTGCAGAAGGAAATGTGGCCAAGCAAGAGGTCACAAGGGAGAATAGCCCCTACAGCAACACATGAAAGAGCCACTGTCCCAATGTGAATACAGTCGCAAAGCTAGTTTGGCTTTTACGGGTGACTGCTGGAGTGATCCCATTTTAATCACTGAATTCCATTAAATAAATAAGAAGTGTTTATGCTGAACAATGAAGTGGCTGCCAAAACAAAGCAAGAACATTACTTATGAAGCTGAGGTAAAAACATAAATAAATAAAAAAGGGAGAATTAAGTTGTTTTGCAACCATTGTTTATTGAATTTAGAGGTATAGACATGTCTAATAAGCAATTGTAAGGAATTAATTTCTTAATTATTTTGTCTAATTAAAGTCCTAAAAAGGACAAACATCTCGCAGCCATTTAATTGAATTGTAAAGTGAGCAGCTCATGGTTTATCTAGATAACACAAGTTAAGCACAGAAGGGAGTAGAGCAATTGGCCTATTTACCCCTCCGACCTTAAATTACTGTGCTGCCTCTGCTCATGTTATGGATTATCATTTTGATTAAAGGATTTGATGTTATATTATTATTTATATAATCCATACTATATACTCTTCTTTCTGGGTGGGTCTTAAGAGATAAGGCACTGTGTCAAGCAGACTGGGGTACACACTGCATATTCCGTGTGCATATGTGTGTGATGTGGAGCTTAGATTGAAATTATTAGGTAGATGAAGCAATTGAGATACTTTGAAGGATGCAGCACAGAAATCACACCAGGTATAGTGACATTTTTACTTCACTGATTTTTTCCCAGCGTGGAATGGACTGAGACTTTCATGTGAGTGCAGAGCTCAGTTACTGATACGTCTAGTGTGCCTCTGTGATGATTTATTTGCCCGCTTTGAGGATTTCTCATAGCTCTCTTAGGACACTTACAAAGTTTGATACATGTAATGTGACGCCTCTGACACTGCAGATGTCGTTAAAGTAGCATGAAATCCATCAGCCGTGCGTGCTGATTTCAGTTTTTTGAAAACAAGTTTTTTTTTTGCCAAAGTGGTTTGGATTATTACACAACTCTGTCTATTTATGGTCACATGCCAAAGTCGAGTCTCTAACTACATATATCCTCTATCCTATATTGTCGAACTTAAAATAACCTTTTCATAAAAGCTATTGCTTTAAAACTGCTTTGGACTAAAAGTTCACACACTCTAAACTAAGAAAATAGTTTTTTTGTATTCCCTACAGTTGCTGTGAATTTGAGAATAGGGTTATACATCTGTTAAGATTTACGGGGTATAAGGAAAGACATACATTAAATTGAAATGCTGAGTGGATTGAATGAACCCTGGTGTGTCAAGTCAAGTCCTGTTGTAATGCAGAATGAATACTGATTAAATGGGCCAATTGAAAAGTCGGAAAGTATGAGCTCTTCCTGGAAATGTACAGTGTTGGCACGTTTAAAAAAGGAGACTGTGTAGTTGGGGGGGGGACGATGTTCTTACAAAATGCATAAAATGTAGGTGTGTGTGTGATGCTGCTTTACTGCAGAGTTTAGGACAGACTTGAGTCATACAGAACCCAGCTCTATGATAATGCAGTTATAGGACCATGTGTGACATGTACTCTTTATACCCGGCGTTCACATGCAAAAAACAATCCATTGGCTTTAAGTTGATTGACCTCTGAGTATTGATTTCTTTGTCAATTACTATGAGCTATATGTGGCAATGTTATGATTTGCTGGAAAAATCATAATGTGTGTTTCAACAGCTCATCTCCATGTGTTGATTATGCTGCATTTGCCCACACACGTATACTGTAGTAAGATGACAACTTTGTTTAGAGCACACAAGCATTCAGTAGGCCTAAATCACAACTGGATATGGCAGCATTTTGATCTTCCCACTGATGTTATGAGCATTTTAGCAGTGAAAAACAGGTTAAGCATCAATACCGAAAGGGTGTGCTTTTTTTCTTTGTTGTGTTTTAACATCATTTTGTGAACTTTGAAATAGCTTTTTGAAAAAGCTTCTGTAGTTGATGTTAAGATGTTGAATTCGGAGAGAACACAGTTCTGAGCTTGATATTGTTTACTTTCTGTTGCTTGAAATCATAAGCCAACTCTACAATGAGGAAAATATAAAAAAGCAAGGGCTGAAAAGAGACATTTTAGCTTAAAACATCAGAGAATATTTCATGTTGGCTTTAAAAGAGTGGCCCAAGAAAAAAGAAAAAACCCTATGGTAGTCTTTTACATAAACACACAGAATAACTGTTTCAGATGGTAACCAATTATTGAACTGTCTATGGAGATATGTTTTGTCCCTTAACTCGCTTGCCTCGTAAAAAAAACCCTGAAATCACAGTAATCACAGCAGATACTCGATGGCACGGTTAAACCATAATATCATTGCTTGAGGCAAGGTGACAGGGATAATAATCTGCCGTCCTTCATGTTTAATATTTAAATCCCACAGGGTAAAGAGAAAAAATGGTGGCGTCCTTGTTTCAAGTGCCCTCCCTACTCTATCAACTCAGTCAAGGCTAGTGATCAATCAAACAGCAAAATGCACTCTGCGATCACCATTCATTATTATCAAAACAGAAATGATGTATTACTGCTAATGGGTTTATGGAAATCAAACATTTGTTTAGGTTAGGATTAACAGACAACATTTTGATGCAATTTCCATTAAAATTATAAGGATAATGATACTTGTTTGTTGTTGTTCATTTTATATTGTCAACCTGTGTCCTATTTACCAAGTCCAAGTAATCATATTGCCCCTTTCTATTTGTGATTAAATATGTTTGCTGTGCAGCTGTTAAGATTTTCTCAACTGTGTTAACATGTATTTTTTTCCCTCCCTCTTTTGCAACAATTACTCACTTTGTACGTGTTTTCTACCTCCGTGCCTGATGGGAAAACATTCTTTGTGGGTCAATTTGGGGAGCTGCAGGATAATATATTGCATTGGTATTAAATGAGCATACGCTACATACAGTACACAGGCGTTTACCCCAGAGCTCTGCTGCTGTGTGCAGTTAGCAAATGGGGAAAAGGTCACCTAACTCAGGGGCAGAACCAAAAGTGGCTACGTGTGAATGTTGATTAATGCCTACAACTCTCAAGGAAATATATGAGATATAATATTTTAATTTTATCACCTTAAACATTTAAGTTGGGAGGCAATTACCGTGTGGCATTTGGTCTTTCCATCGTTTTAATTGATTTATGAATGTTTTTCTCTGACATTTTAGTAATGCCTGTCTATATTCATTATTTTCTTTTTTCAGATTTGACATTCTGCGTTGTAAATAATGGCTGCGTGGGTGTTTTTTTATGTTGGCAAAAAAGAATACTGATCTGACACATGTTGATAAACTGAATTGTAAGAATTTCACATTATCATGCCATTAACATCACAAACAAGCAACAATGTGCGGTCCTCCGAATGGCAAACCTTGTTTTTTTTTTACTCCGGTGGCACTGTTTGGACTGGAGACTTCAGCATCACCCATTCGAGTTTAGTGAACCGGCGGTGTGCGCCTGAGTTTATAATTCAGCCAGAGAGATCTTGTGCAACAATCTAATTATATCTATATTCAAAAGGGATCCAAAGTATTTCTCAGCGGGCTCCACACAGCTGACTGTGTGTGCATAACTGTGGGGCTTGATTAACAAGTTGTTGAATCAGCACATGCTGTTGTAAAGTGCTTTAAGCCCAGAGACTTCCTAACCTACAACAAGGTGCTAAAAAGGTAACAAAAAAGACTGCTGATAAATTATTATCGACTAAATACTTTTTTTTTAAAGAATCGCACACTATCATTACATTTTTTTGTGTTTTTATTATCCTTTTATTTCTTGTTGCAGTCAAAAAAGGTACAATGGTTTTGTGGTTTCAAATCCACATACAATGGTGGTAAATTGATTTTCTTATCGTTTTAAAGTGACCCAATTTAGGAACAGGAACCAGATGTAAAAGCCATTCTTCACATAAGAGCAAGAGCAACACAGAATAGCAGCCTTGCACAGCACTGGCAGATATGGAATGATGAGACTAGTTTGCAGAGCTATATAGATAAATGCTTGATTTTCTCTGTTGTACATTCTCATAAAAAGGACTGAAGGTCAATATTTCTATATCTAATGAAGATACGTAAAGCCGCTGGAAATATGGCCCATGCTGCAAACAAAAGGGCACCTCGTTAATCTAGTCACAGTGGGGAAGCAAACCAAATTTCAGAACTTAAATGTCTTTCACTGGGATAAGCATAGGAGATAGGATGTGTCAAATCTTAAGGTCAGACAGGTGCTTCACACTGATGCATGTTGATAGGAACAGTCATCTTAGAATTGATCCAGAAATTACTAGAAACTGACTACTGGAGAGACTATTTGTAGAGCTTCTGTGGGGACGAGAGCTTGAGGAGGGCAGAGTGAGTATAGAGCATTTACAGTACCACAAGGGAAAGGTATAGAGAAAAAATATTGTGTTGTGAGTCCCCACTGTGAACAAACAATCAAGAAAAGTATAGGTGTAACAGAAGCCAGTGACCTTTATGGAAACATGTTTTCATCACATTGCTCTGTGTTTCTCCACTTGTGTGGGGCCTAAAAGTGGGTCAAAGAATCATGTCAGTATCACTAGACATGTGCCTATTAAATATCGCTGCTTCAATTTCATAGTAGTAAAAAATGACATAGTCAACAACTTTAAACAGGATTCTGATGTGGTTCTGAAACCAAAATATTTCAATGATCAAAAAAGACTGTTATTGCCTCGACCTGCCTTTGAGGTGTCAATGAATCCAGATCCCTTATACTGTTTACTGTAACTGCTGCCTTCAAATGAATGATGACACATTTCACTGACATAGTGAAACCTGGGTGCCACTGCAGATTACAGTAAGATGGGGGATGTTACTCTGAATAACTAAAGTGACTTGCCAGTACGTTGTAGTGGTAGCGGTCCAGTAACAGGCTCATGAATGGACAGCCTCCAGGTTAGATCCCAAGCAACCCTGAGAAATCTGGGCCAGGAAATGAAATGGCCGACACTCTCCTCTCCTTTGGCAAATGCCGAAATGCCCTGGAGCAAGGCATTTAACCCCCATACTTATATTGTTGCCCAGCAACCGCCGGTACATGACTGATTGCAGTGCAGTTCCTTGGTGTGAATGGAGCTGTACAGTGAATAGCGATATACTGTAGGTCATAGCAAAGAACATCAGACACAAGTTGTCAAAACATTCCCTGTGCAATTAAACATAAAATATGTAAGTTCAATAACACAATGGAAACCCTATCCTGCTGCCTCTCTGTGTGTGTGTGTGTGTGTGTGTGTGTGTGTGTGTGTGTGTGTGTGTGTGTGTGTGTGTGTGTGTGTGTGTGTGTGTGTGTGTGTGTGTGTGTGTGTGTGTGTGTGTGTGTGTGTGTGTGTGTGTGTGTGTGTGCGTGTGTGTGTGTGTGCGTGTGTGTGCGTGTGTGTGTGTGTGAAGAAAGAGGATGATGTGAAAAAAATAATTGCAAACTGTGTAATAATGCCGAACTTAATGTGATTTGAGTCAGATAGCAATGTAAGCAAGTACTAAATTTGGCTCCATACAGAGTTAGCCTAGGAAAATCAGCCTACCTGTAAATCCGAAGCTCCCTTGTTATCACTATTTATATCTTATTTCTTAAATTCTCACAAAAGACGACTTTGAGGAGTCTTCGCTGGCTACCTGACAAACCTTGTAGTGACAACTCCAGGGAAGTGCAGGAGCCCCCCAACAAAAAGATAGTCGAGCAAACAACCACACATGAAACGATGAATTGTTGTTTTCTCACTTTGGTATTTGTGCGGATTAAACAAATGAGATAATGATATGTGGATCGTATTCATCACACTGGTAATGTTTCAGAATGGTTACATTATTGATCATCTTATTCTCATTATCAGCGCATGCAATTGAGATGGCTCATGCAAAGTAAATAAGCAATTTGTGTTATTTACTAAGCAATGCATTACATAGCCTTCAGTTCATAACCTCAACCAGTTATAGCTCGTTGGATTGGTGTTATTTTTTTTATTTAAAAAAAAATATTATTAAATGTGTTTCCTTAAAGAAATACTTCACCCATACTGAACCGGCATTCTAGCATTATAAAATTGCTATTATAATGTAATGAATGAGGTTTTTCTTCCCTCAGTCTTTCCTCAGTCTTCCCTTGGCCCAGCGGTGCTGTTAATCATAACCCTACTAGTGTGATGTCACACTAGTAAAATGTAGGTTTAGACAGTGAGACCATAAAACACTCTTTCTGCCTTTTCTCAGGCTAGGATGAACCGATTTCAAAATTGTTTGCACATTTATACTACATAGTATCTCAGAGTTCAATACACCTTCATATTCCCACCGTGAAGTAGGTCTTTAAAGAGATCTGCTCTGGTCCAATTACACCTAAGGGTGTAAGGGCAGGGTGTCATATTGTATCATATTGTATCATATATCATATTGTATGAAATGTAAAGCCCGCTATACAAATAAAACTGATTTGATTTGATTTTACACCTTTTAGACAGTGCAGTCAGTTTTGTTTTTAATTTTCCACCACCCCTCCATAGGTATCATAAAACATTATTTTCATTCACTAAGCGAGCTTCAGTTGTTTTCATAAGATAATGACTCGGCTTGGATAACGAATATTTAGTTAAGCCTAATTAAATAATCAATCAGGCAGGCCGCATCCCCGCCCTGCCCCACGGGGCCATCTCCTAAGCAGGCTAACACGCCCCCTTCAGCGTCTCATCACATTTCCTTAGCAACACGTTTCCTCCGGTGTGCGCTTAAAGACGGCGCAGCTGTCACACAGTCCCCCAGAAAGAGAGAGAGCGAGAGAGATAGATCTCAGTTCTGAATGTTGCGATTCGCCGTCCCAGGGGGGACCACCTTTTCAACTTGATGGTGAGCATGCATCCTAACCGGCACACGCGGTCTAAACCTCACAGTGTAATAGTCAGTCAGCAGAGACGTTACTTGTACCGTAGTGCGCCAGATGGCCCGTGCGTACGTGCGTCAGATTAGCCGTCCATTGTAGTAAATCCTAGGCCTAGAAATGGGGGCTGAGTTGAATGCTAAACTGTTGTTTGAAGCAGCAGCGGACCCTTTGGCTGCAGGCCCTGCCTCAGCTTTACGTGTGTGAGAAGATGAAGCACTGTGCACGGGTCAGTCCCTGTCATTCCTCCCTCACACCAACAGACAGGCCAGGGAAGGAGGACTCATTTGGAATACATTACTACAACTTTCTTGGGCTGTGCGATACAGACTCGCCTGCTCACACCATTTTAAAACCGTACGAGCAGTCTGCTACTGTGTAGCTTTTACTGACAAATTCTTGTAAGCATTAGCCTACTGTTAAGTAACACAAGAAACACAAATAGCCCCGACTCACCAGACACTGATGTGCTGGATGTAAGGGCCTGGGCACCTGAATGAATGAGGCTGCCTCCTATAGCCTACTGCCAGAGTCACTCAGAAGTCCAACACTGTAGGATACATTTACATTAGCCTTCTTCATCTATGATGCCAATAGAGCTCAGCAGTGACACATGGCCTACTTTTTCTGGGGAAAACATTCACCATCTTTACATATATTCATGTCATGTGCAACCGTTATTAGAACATTAAATCGAGTGAAACAAGAGAGCACACAGTGATACTCTCTCCAAACAGGACGGCCAATCTATAATGATTTAGATAGATAGATAGATAGATAGATAGATAGATAGATAGATAGATAGATAGATAGATAGATAGATAGATAGATAGATAGATAGATAGATAAATATGCATGACTGAAGCACACAACCTAAATATTATGTTGCTCTACTCTCACTTATTGAGTGTGTATGTATGACTAAAAAGAACATAATCTATACATTATGTATAGGTTTATCAAGTGTAAGCAGATGGTAGCTTGTTTGTGTTGAGCAGCTTCAGTTCATATCTGAGCAGAAAGAGAGATTGATTGATTTTTGAATGAGTGCAGAGAGCCTTGCAGGAGAAGGGGGATTGGGGGTTTGGTGAACGATGTGTGTGCTTTTCCTCATTTCAAGTGAGCTGAACAGTTTGAAACTCCAGCAACAACTGCACATGTTAACACCCAGGTGCTGCCAGCTCCGAGTTGGTGAACATGAAATAAAATCACTGAACACAACTCTTAATTTCCTACACTGACTTATACAGTGAGGCAAGATCATAAAGCAATTGTCTTGGCTGGAGATGCAACACCACACACCTATACCTGCCAGTGTATAGAGGGTTATGTGAGCATGCTGCTTCACAGACCTGTAGTTTTTTTTCATTTATCAAGGGCTCTTAAGGCTCTGTGTGGCTGGGGGGAGGGATATATGCATTCCGCATTTCCTTGGAGCACTGTACAAGTGTTGCAAACAAAACAAAGACACACAGCCTTGCTCTATTGAAGTTCTCCTCCAGAGCACCACATAAACAGGAAACTATGCTCGTCTATGCTACAAAAGGGCGGGGGGCTAGTGACTGATGAAAGTATTGCCTCAAACAAAAAATTAGCAATTCATAGAGTTGATGTCATGCTGGCGATGGCGTGTTGCTGCTGGCTCTGGCCTAATTTAACCCATGGTTATAGTCAGAGTGCTGGGCATTCAGAATGAATTGGCAAATACAATAGAAAGGCCATGGAGAAATGACTGTCCACTATATACTTTTTAGATGTTTAAAGTTTGTTTGTTGATGTTCTTAAGGGAATATGTAATGATAGAAGAGCAGCAGCAGATTTGATAAGTTTAGGACTACCAAGAAACTTGAATTGATATCTTTATTCTACTTCATTTAACATGCTATACCAAATTGAACCTTCCCCTGTCCCACAGTAGGCAAACCAAAGTATTGTGCACTCAGAGTACAACATGATTTCAAACCCCAAAAGCAATTCAGTCAGTGCAGCTGTCAGGGCCTCAGAACTTCTGAACCAAGGAAATCATAATGAGAAATTACCATATACAAGGAGGCCTGCACCATTTATCTCAACAATGTCTGATTCAGCTTACACCTGTGCACCCCCATTGTCGCGCAAGTGGCATTCAAGTGTAACTAGCAGTTCAACTCATTCACTAGCAAACATCTTCATCACTGACGCCGCGTCGCAAACTTTGCTACTTGTGTCGAAAAAAAAAAATGTAATCCTTCTCATATGAAGGCAAGTTAGCAAATGTTTTCAGATGTGGCCTAGTTTCTGATTAAACGGTATACTGTGACCTTTGTTATGCACAATGCCTCCAATTATATTTAATAGAATTAAGCCCATAGGGTTGCAACCTCTAATTATTCTAATCATCTAATAATCTGCTGATCATTTTCATGAGTAATTGATGAATTGTTTCGTTTATAAAATGTCATTTAATAGTGATAAATAGCCTACAAAACTCTCCAGGACCCGAGTTGACTTATTTCAACCACTTCTTTGTCCAAATACCAGCTAAATATGGAAAGATATTCTGTTTGCTGTCATGGAAGACAAAGAAAAAGAGCACCGAATCACATTTGAGACAATATAACCAAAAACTTTATTAATGAAGAAAATACTTAAACAAAAAAAGTTATTTAAAAATGTAGTAATAACTTTGATGTATATGGCCTATTGCTTAAATGGACTGAGCATATCAGCACTAGTAGCCTATTTGTTGTAGTATGACAACAACATGTTACACGTAGGACCAGTTTGATGTGATAATTTGTTGTGTCCTCTCCATGTGTCTGTGAGTCATCAGTCAAGTGGGGATTTACACTGCTACCTTGATCCATTGGCCACCGCACACCTGCGTGGCTGCCATCCTGATGTGTTGGTTTGCCCTCAACCATTTCATTATGGCTGCAGGAGACAATTAGTTGACCTCCATATACACAACCTTGCTTCTGACCCGCATGGCCCTTATTACTTGAACCGTGTGTGTGTGTGTGTGTGTGTGTGTGTGTGTGTGTGTGTGTGTGTGTGTGTGTGTGTGTGTGTGTGTGTGTGTGTGTGTGTGTGTGTGTGTGTGTGTGTGTGTGTGTGTGTGTGTGTGTGTGTGTGTGTGTGTGTGTGTGTGTGTGTGTGTGTGTGTGTGTGTGTGTGTGTGTGTGTGTGTGTGTGTGTGTGTGTGTGTGTGTGTGTGCCTGCGCGTGGTCCACCGTCTTATCTGGACTGATCAATACCTTTTAAGGCGTCTTAATGTCCCAGAAAACCTCTGGGTCGGTAGAGCTAAGTGAAAACCAACAGTATAGATTGATGAAATAGTATGAATTTGTATTGGATGTAAATCAGATTTAAATTGAACCAGCACAATTAGGAAGGATGAATGTACTTTGTGTGTGCAGTGTCAAAACAGCCTCTAAATATCTTGCTTTAGAATGTGCTAAAACAAAAAAGCAGCAGGGTATTGGATATTATTGCAAAAAAACAGAGCATAAGGATCAAATGTTTTGACTAACATATAAATCAGTAGGTTTTGGATGCCTGTTGCATCCTCGCTGCATATCTATGGAAATTAGGTGGGGGAGGGGGGAGAAATTGGCAGTAATTCCTCCTGCAATTTTTTTTCCGCTGGCCACAGTGTTTTCCTCTAGCATCGATCTATTACTCATGCTGTAGGTTGACGTGGCCAGTTTTCTGTCCAATGCATGGTGATATAAGATGCTCTTTTTATCCCAGCTGTCTTCCCATGCTTTGGACTACAGATCTTGGTTAAACAGGGTCACTGTCATTGTGGTGACCAACTTCTCGACATGGTTGTTAGATGAGATATGACACGTGCATTGTATTATTATATGCTTTATTATGCAGTGTAGTATTGAATCGTGGCAGCTATGGAAGCCCAATTCATGCCCTATCTGGAGGTCACCAGTCAAGACCTGCTCCCTATAAATATTGTATTACATTACTCTTTATAGGCAACTGATGACAATCAACACTGGACTTGTTATTACAGGATGACCCATTGCAGCAGAAACTGTTCTGGCGTTCATTGTTTTTGGGAATGTCATATTATGTGTAGTTGATTTGGAGTGCATTAAGGTTTTCTTCAGGAGGCACTTAAGGTTGTCTTGGGGACGTTGTCTTTTGTAAGATTTGTTATTATGAATGATATTTATGATGTCATATCTCATTTCTGTTTAGTCATCCTCTTTATCTTGTCAGTTTTTTATTAGTACTGCAAGTCATTGTTACTGCTCCCTATCTTGGCTGATATTTTGAGTTCGATATTGGCTTGAATCTGAAGAAGTATTTCCAGACTGAACCTGTAATTCCAAGTGTAATGTAATTTATTTGTTTTGCCACTCGCCAACTGTACGTCAAGCTGTGAACACAATACTGATATGACCCATATAAAAGCCTCTAACCTGTAAGTGACCAGACATATTCACTCACCTTTTACCTCTCTTCAGCTGCTAAATGCTACATTATGTCTTTGAGCTATAGCTAACTTTTTCAATGTGCCTTGGGGAGACTGGATGGATTGGTAACGCCCAAGAGCGTCCAACTGCAGACCTCATGTCTGGGGAACTCCAGGTCTGCATGCCAATGGGAAGCCAGTAGGGTCTGCAGCAAAAGTATAAAACGAATGGTCTACTCCTATTTCTACGGAAAATGTAACTCTTTTTTAGTTACAATTCAAGGGTAACTGTATCTTTTATAGTTTCATAAAAATCCCTGAAAGTATTTTATAAAGATGCCATAAACAAGTGTTTACCCGTCAACCAATTGTTTGTTGTCTTAATGTATCATCAAACGGGTTGTGCGTTCTTCGATAATTTAGAATAATTTGGCAGTATTCCCATATAACCTTAAGTGATCACTTCTGTGTTGTCAAATATAGGTTGCATAGAGTAAAGGAACACAGATGTTGATAAACAAGCTGCTTCTACTACAGTACAAGTAAACAAGCTATCAAAGCCACTAAAAAATCTAATTTGGCCTACTGACGCCTTAGTCGTTAACGCGAACCACACTTGCAGGTCCTTAGAGTCTCCCTTGCGTCCCTTTTGGGTTGGGCAGGAGGCATACAGTGGGGTTTGGAGCGTGTCCACTAAACACAGCTGCCTGCTGAAAGTTACATACCTAAGAGTGCTGACAGTGAACCAAAAACAATAAAGTTGCCGGCCATAAAAACAGGAAACGCCAAGATGCTGGAGGCATAATAACTCTGTAGGTTTGTCACTAAAAGGTACATTAGACATAGCAGAGATAGCAGCTTTAAATAAAGCTACATTCAAAATACGTACAGTACATCAACCAATAGTGCTGTTCATTTTTCTGCTGTTGCTAATAATAAATCTCCAGCAAACAATACATAAAGCAAACCCAACAATTTCACATTTTGTCACCTTTTTATTTGATTTTCAATTTAAATAAAATTTCCCTTCGAAAATCAGGTGACAGCTTTGCGATTTGTTCAGTGAAACACACTAGTCGACCTCATCTCATGTAAATGTGATCTTCTGGGTGCCCACACAGCCCTCTTGACAACTTGCAATCTCATTCACTTCATCACTCCCCCGTTCTATTGATATTGGTGTTCCATATTCAGCGTTTTTTTATTACTTATCACCATGCAGTTATTCATATCAGCCCTTGTGAGCTGATCAAGCGGCAGCAGCGTTTTTCTCTGACAGGGAGGCTTCTCTATACTCTCTCTCTCTGTTGTTTTATCTGGTGCACACATATGAAAAAAGGCCTGAGGGAAAAATACAATGCTGTCTGCTTTAACTCATCTAACTGCGAGACACTGAGGCACTGGCGAAGGGAGACAGAATATTTTATCTGACATTGTCACTCTCTGCAGGAACCTGAGGGAGGCAGAGGCCGATCCGTGACACACTTGGTGGTCAGCATCACTGCATATGATTACGAAAGCACTGCGAGACTCGCTGAAGCCACACGTCTGTGTGTTACCATGAGACAAAGTGTTCATGATAGCAGTGTTGCCTGAGTGTCTATTGATGTGTTTTTAAAATGAAGTTTAAAGCTGTGAAAAACAGAATAACATTAGAAAGACGTTATAGGTTTTTGTAGAAATCAACAGTTCTTTTTGGGGCAAAATCATTAATCCCAGTCTTTGTGTTCTTCAGGTTATAACTGTTGATTTGGACCTCTCAGACTACATGGAACCGCGTGCCATGAAGTACGATTTGACACAATTGCCTCATCCATCCTCCAGTCCAGATGACGTGAATAAGGTTTAAAAGAACCAAATCTATTGGATATTTAATAGTCAGAAAGTGGAAACATGGGTGCATCATTGTTTCCCTCCATTGCCTTCCTTGTGGCTGTCCATGTGATCCACTGCCAAACAGTTTGCAACAGACAAGCTTCCCTCGAATGGCACCTTAAACAGCAAACCATCCAAACGAACTGGACTCTCGCCGGAAACATTTGTCGGAACGTTTCTGAGTGTTGGGATTCTCTGTGTGGTGAGGACTCAACCGGGAAACCTTTCCACTTCCCACAGCTATGCCCGCTGCAGCTACAGCATGGGGACACACTGCTGATGTCTGCCGATTACACACTAAAGTCGTATGGCATCAGGCTTGTCAAAGTGTCAGAGGACGACTTTGAAAGCTGTTCCCTAAATGGACCGATCCAAGATCAGTTTCTCACCCGCCACAATTGGAGTGAAAGTGAGCAAGTGGAAGCCAAGTGGCTGGTCCCGGGTCAGCATTACTTCATCGCTCTGCACGAGGGCAGCGACATGCAGCTGTGCGAGCTTGGCTTGAGGCTCAATGTGTCCGTTAGACCACAGCTCTGTCAGGCCTCCCCTCTGCTCCGCCTGTGTTCCAGTAACGGTGTTTGTCAAACAGGCCTCTGGGAAGGGGCGTACCACTGTCGATGCCGCCACCACTACTCTGGCAGGTTTTGTGAAAAGTCTGATGCTTGTTTGGATAACCCTTGTGAAAACAAAGGCGTCTGTTTGAGCAATGGATCCACGGATCCCAACCGCAGAACGTACAAATGTCTGTGTCCTCCACATTTTACAGGTAAGGACAAAACCCCACACTGATCCATTTTTCTCCAGCCCTTAACTTAACTTAATTGAATCAAGAGCTAAATTGAAAGATGTGTTTTCATGTCAGTGATTTTTTACCTCTGTTCTAGGATGAATTTGCTTCAGATCTGATGTTATTTGATGTAGGGCATGAAAGACCTTCATCTCCTTAGAGAAAACCCATCATGCATTTAACATCATTTTACCCTCACTGTAACTTATATTGTAATGCAAACTGCCATCGCAATTATGTATTTAATCTGACACATCAAGCTGTTTTCAGCATAAACCCCCAACAGGTGCATTTAACGCAAACAGAATTAATATTAAAACAGCTTGCATTCCAAATGACTTCTCTTCTTAATTGCTTTGCAGCCGGCGTGTACTCTTTCGCAGCAGCATTATCTACGGTTCTGATTTAATTGGAGCTTTTTCGATTTAGAAATTCAAATAAATAACGCTAAGCTTTAACTTTTTCCGCATCCAGATAAACCTCATTATCCAGGCGTGTGTGCGTGTGTGTGTGTGTGTGTGTGCGTGTGCGTGTGCGTGTGCGTGTGCGTGTGTGTGTGTGTGTGTGTGTCAACTGACTTGCCATTTGTTTAAAGGGGTTAACTGCTCTGAAGTCGTTGGAAAGGAAAACTGCGACAGCATTTGTGAAAACGGGACATGCGTTCAAGTCTTGCCTGCCTCCTTCAAATGCATCTGTGACGCCTCATTCTCTGGTAAGCAGCACTTAGTCAGTTGGCTGTTAGTTCTAACCATCTGCCATTACTGTATGACAATGACAACTGTCTATTTCTGATTCTCATTGAACAGTCTCGCTCCCTTACAGGCCAACCAAAGACAACCTAACAGTTTAGCATGCCACTATTTACAGAAGACAGTGGAGTTGGATAAATCTTGCAGTATTCCAGTTCCGTATGCTCAACCGTTTCATTTTGCCTCGAAGGGGAAAGTTATCTTTGGGAAAGGTCAAAGCTGAAAACTGCAAAGGCCATATATCTTTTAAAGATCAGCATTTCCTTATAGGCTTTTATAAGGTGATCCAACACCATGTTATATTTGTCATCATAATATAAATCAAATACCTCACGTTACGACCTGTGACATTGTGGTTGTAAAAAGCCATGGCTAAACTGCTGGCTAACTGAGCGTGTCGCTGTTGGTAAAACAAGGTTTACGGCGATCAATTAAAATTGGATTTATGATACATTGTTTCTGCTCTGCATATTAAATCAGAACGTCTGATGCCTGCTAGAGGAAGAAGCGACTTGGCTAAGACACAAAAACATTAATTTCATTATTTAATGTACCCTGGTCTAAGACGATAGAGCACATCCAAAAATCTCATTCATGGTAATGTTCTCTATTAAATCACCAAATCACTGGTTCTTATGCTAAGGGGTTTTGGTGGTCTGTTCAGCAAACCATATCCACTCTAACCAATTCAGTGTCAGAGTATGCTAATACCTTCCCCCATGAATCATTTAGAAAAGGGAATCAGACACAATTGTAAGGTATTTTTTCACTGGCATTAAAATTGTGTTCTTGGCCACGAGATTTAGACAAGCTACTGGAGGCCCATGCATTTAGAAATAGGTGAACTTGTTCATTATTCAGTTAATGAGTCTCATTTGCTCCACTAAAGTACAGTTAGGTTAATGGGTATCACACACAAATGGGTTACAAGACCTGGATTGCTTCTCCGGTTGCCCCGGATATTACTGTCTGCTGTAAACACAAGCCTGCAATGAACTTTCGGAGTAAAAACTCCAGGTGGCTCTTCGCGTTGATTCATTGTTTTAGTTTGGAGCATAATTTGTCCTGGCAGCATTCTTGAGGTGTCATAGCTTGGCCTCTTCCAGTCCAGCCCGGGCTTTCAGCTTATTATTATGAAGAAGTGGTTTCAAGGTTACTCCCAGTACCTTCTGGCATCCGTTTTCTGCAAGAGCAGATGAACTCTTTACAGCAGAAAAGGAAAAGTACAGTACAAGGAGTATATGATTGTGTTGGACAGTTCAGAGAACAACTTTGAATTGATTTAACATTTAGGAGTAAGCCACAAGGCAAGACAAATATTGCCTTTTTTCATCCCTTGTATGCAGTGAGGGAACACAAAATACATGTGGATATTTATAATCTGGAAAGGAACATGTATTACTGTATATTCATCCAGAGACTTTGTGTATAGTTGGCGAGTATCAAGTCAGCATTTTTTCCTCGTACATTATGTCTGTCCTAATTTTCTAAAACTCAACATATTTACCTTTTGAATTTTACAGCCCCTTATCCTTTGGATTTCGTCTTCAATGGCCCTTAAAAAATACATTAATGTCAAGGAATTGCATTGGCTAAAGCACTGCTTTATCGATAAGTCACAATGCGTGTCTCTCTCTCTCTCTCTCTCTCGTCAATGATAACCTATCATACTGTATAGGTGAGGGAAACAGAAATGGCTTTTTTCCTGTCCAAAGAATAGGGCGATACATCAGGAAATCTCCATTAAAACCTTCCAAAATAGGTGGCATTGGATTATGTTTTATATAATTCCAATGGGACACAAATTGGGGAGTTACATTCACCCTCTGCCTCTGCAGCTTTTATCTAATATGCTTTTAATTTTCTGCCTGTCTCTGGCGTAAGCGGACCCCGCTGGGTGCTTACGCATAGTCACGGTGTCCCGCTGTCGCATCAGCTTCTTGGGAGTTCTTGTTGAGCGCGTGCTTCCTCCTTTACCTCCCTGCTGCAGTTGCCTCATTAATCAAGTGGAAGTTAGTGGCTGCTCCTGCGCTGGCTGCCCTCATAGGCCAAAGTCTATGCGCACAGAATAATGAGCCAAACTCATGGGACGTTTCAAATGAGATTTTCTTTTTGATTTGACTCTCCTCCGCACTACCTCTTGGGGTATCTGTTGCAAGGCATTACCATCCTTCTAGGGCCATTTCCATTCAGCGTACGGTGTTAATTGTTTCTCCGCCATCCTGTTGGTAGTCCTATCAAATTTTCACAAGTGTAATTTGAACAATAGTTGCATTCATTACCCTTGTTAAACAATTTAATTAGATACTGGCACAATTCCTTTATGTATATTAGGTTGCCGCAGCATTTTATAATCACTGCAATAATTGTGGTTGAGATGAACAGATATGTGGAAGACATAAATGCCATAGCGCAAATACAAATGATCGCATAAAAAAGGGCTGCTTATATTTTACCATTCATTACGTAAAGCAAAATGATAAGATATCAGGAAACGGTCTCTTGAGTAAAAAGAGATTGATTATTGATTATTATCTGTCATACTTGTATGTGACAGCAAAATCTAGTAGTTTGCATTGGTGTAACTTTTAGATGGACCAGTTATGAAAACTCCCATTTCAGCTGGAAAATGTATTGAGGAAAAAGCAAGTCCTGAAGTAGTACTAGGCCTACACAGTAAGATTGATGGCCACAGAGGAGGCTATGAGGATCTTCTGGGACATGAACGCTTGTATCAGCAGGGGGATTAAAGCAAAAATATGCAAAGAAAGATCTCACTGAAAAGATAAATGTGTTGGCACCTTGTGAAGAACACAAAAAATGAAAACCCCCATTGGGGAATAACATCAGATTTGTATTCACCTTGAACCTCCAGCGTATTTGGTCTAATATTATCCTTTTCCTTACAAAACGACCACAGCCTTATCCGGTATCTGGTTAAGCTGGTGGTGGTGTTGTGGCACTGCACTATTTAAAAAAAAAAAAAAAACGGCTACAGCTTAGTTAAGAATGACTTTATCTCTGAAAATGTGTATGCACAGCCGGGCTGCAGCACTTACTACTTAGTTCACAGAAAATCCTCCGTGATAATCATTTGTACATCTTTTGTGGTGACTTTTCTTTTGTAACTGTATTTGGGACAGAGATACACACTTTAAAAATAAATAAATAAATAAGTGAAGTACGTACAGACTCAAGTTATCACACTTTCCAAGTTTGGAACTTGGTATTATACAGTATGCCTGTGTGACCTGATTCTTCATTTCTGTACATGTGAATCATTTATATAAACCAAACTGTGATTAGTAAAAGAATTGTGGTGGAAGCAACAATAATAACAGCATCATCTTGTCATTTTCTTACTTGAACATTCTGTGCTCTGTACTGCAAAGCACATCTTTTGTGCTGAATATGTGCTTTCTTCTGTACTTTTTTCCATCCATGATACAGTATCATGCGATATGTAATACGGATATATATGTCGCGAAGCAAGGCACGTTCATTTGTATAGCCACTTTCAATACAGGAGCAAAATCAGTTTAAAACACAACGTAGTAGTAGATAAACAAAAACAATGGCAAATGAAATGTACTACAAATGTACAAGAATTATACTTCAGGTGTAGTTATAGTAAACGTTGCAGTACATTGCTCATACATTGATTGCATCTCTGCGGCATAGTATCTCAGAGCGCCTTCACTGTGTTAGCTGTGTCATTTGTCATCGCAATGGAAAACACAAGGCCACTCTGAAATCCCTTTTGAGATAAAACTATGGATTTTGAGGTGACTAATATCATATTACTAGCTGTTCAAAAGAGTTGCATTGTTTTTCATTTCGAGTTTGATTTCACTGAAGTGAAACTGAAGTTACCCTGTGAGGCAACAGCTGTACAGTAGAACACCAAAAACTAAATAATGTAGAGACAGCTACAGTAAGCCTAGTTTGTTTGCAGTATATGCATCAATATGTTCCTAGATTGCTGTCTGAAATGGGCAATTAGCGTATGCTCTACAGCATTTAGTATCAATCAGAGGCTAACATAAATGTGTTTCAGTAAAATAGTTATATGTTTAGTCTTTACTTTAGTTAAATAGTGAGAATATTTGCTGAAATTATATCCATGCATATTGATAAGAGGTGGTCCTTCCCATGCCTCCTTCATGTGTAATAATTGATAAAACGTCAATCACCCCTTCCTCCATGGAGTACAACTCATGTCTTTTTGAAACTCAAGTGAAATAACACAAATAATTACTGGGCAAAGGCTTTCAACACATTATCATTTCTAGACATAAATACAACGCTGACCTGAATAAAAGTCCGCCATCTCTTTCGCAGGCCCACCTTGTAAATGGAGGACCGCATCCTGCCATCCAAATCCATGCAAAAATGGTGGTGCGTGTGCAGAGAGCCCCGATGGATTTGTTTGCCATTGTCCAGAAGGATTCGGAGGCCTCTACTGTGATACCCGATTGGACTTTGATTGCATGTCGTACGCGTGTCACGAGGAACGCATTTGTGCCGCTGGGGATAACGTGAGGAGGACATCATTTCCCCTTATTTGTTTTATCTCGGTAGTAAATAAACAATAAGTGGCACATGAAAATGAATATAGTGTCAATTAATATTTCCTCGCAGAGATGAGCTAAGGGAAAAAGAGTGTTTGCTTACCCAAGCATTTTGATTGAATGACCCAGCGCATACTTCAGTGCTAGTTTTTTAAATGGCTTTCATCAAAAGCTTTTTGTAATTGGATGCCTGCTGAAGTTTTCACTTTTCTGCTGCAAATGCTATTGTGCTCATACATTTTGCAGCAGCGTTTCTAATGTTCTCAAGGATACCACCAGAGGAAATGCAGTAATGGTCTAATTGTCTTTCCCTGACCTTTTTGTTTTTGTTCATTACAGTTTGCCAAATGCACTATACACATTTTCACAACCCACCTAAGACACACTAAAAGGGACATTTATCAAAATAATGCTTGATGTTGCAGCCGCTTGACACAGATATTATTCTAGATGCTTAATGTGAAATTCAAATCTCTTTAACTGCAGATTACAAGATCATTAGTGTTAGTGGCCTCTGGTGATACCTAAAAACTCCTATCAAAACATTTTATTTACAGGCCAACTTAGATTAATTTGTTAATTTGTATATAATTGTAAACGATAATAATGTGAGTCATAATGTATGGCACATTTTTATCACTAGCATGAATCTCTCTTTTATTGATAGTGGTCTTACTGTTAGCCATCATACGAAGCCCTGTGTAATCTGCGCCTGTTTTCTCTGCATGCAGGCCTCTCAGTGTGTCTGTGCAGATGGTAATGTGCTCCCAACATGCAGGAGGCAGCAGGACCGGTGCAACCCATCACCATGTCTCAACAATGCCACCTGTGAGTCCAGGGGAAATGACTACGTATGCAGGTGAAACACACATACATGGATCTAATAGAGGCCACTCTTATATAGCCTCTCTCTCTCTCTCTTTCGCCTTCCTTTCTAGATGATTGGAATGTCTTGTGAATATGTCTCCTACACAGAGTGACTGAAAATGTCCTGTCTTTTTTTTCCTTTTTCTATCCCCTCTTAATGTGATTAGGATTTACGCTTCACTTAAGAGCTCCGGGGATAATACATACCTGTCTGGCAGACCTCAAGCCTCATTGTTGGCTGGCAACTCTATTCCTTTTATTTCGTATTTTCGACAAATCCCCCATAAAGACCGAACCAACAATGAGTTGATCCTACTCACAAGGATTGTTTGCGTACATGCCTGCTGCCGATGATTTCTCTGTGCCAAAGAGCTCTATTATTGTTCAACAACTATAAAATAAAATCAAATAAAACACAAACACAAAGATAAACCACATGACCATGAACATAGATAGATGAACATAGATAGGTGAACATAGATAGGTGAACATAGATAGATGAACATAGATAGGTGAACATAGATAGATGAACATAGATAGGTCCTCTGTGATTTGGAGACAATCCTTTTTACAGTGTACTGGAATTATAAATACTGACTTGTGTCAGACAAATATATATTAATCCCCAAACAAAGATGTACTATTTACCTTTTTCTTTAAGCCTTATTTGCTAAAATACTACAGTGCCCAGCTGCTCAGTTTGAGAAATTATGCTGATTTATAAAAAATGGAAAAAAAAAAAAATCAGCCTTTAGTAAGAGCAAATGTGTTGTGCCCAAAGTGTATGGGAAGGGATTGAAAGATGGCGTTTTTTTTTATGTTTTATATACAGTATAACCATCAGCTATTGTATTCCAGACATCAGTTTCCTTTTTCATGCCTAGTATCCTGAAGTTGCTCAGTCATAGGGATACCTTCAAATATAATGTAATATCAATCAACCCACTGCTGCTTGAGGAGAAAGAAAATGTGTATATAGGCTCTAGTGTTAAGGTCCCCGCTCTACCGTACATTATACTGCACTAGCTTGCAAAACGTATTAGTTCTCAAATGCTCAAAACATACGTACATAATGATTATGGCTCCAAGACTCCATATTACAAGTTTTGAAATTTCATATTTTTTGTGGTGTTGCATCAGTTACATGTGAGGGCTTTTTAATTGGTAATGGAGAGAGAGAGAGAGAGAGGATGCATTATTTTCTTAAAGTTGGAAGTAAATTTTGTTTCTCTCATTATGACAGCTCTTTTATTCTAATGACATTTAAATGAAATCAGAATCATGCATACAGTGTAGGATCGTTATAATCTAATTTAATTAAGTCGAGGGGGAATTTGCCACATTTAACAGTGAAATCAGCTAAATTTGAAGATTTCTATGGTTGTAGAACATATATTTTGCGATTTGTAATGGAACTTAATTAGGCCTGATTCTCTAACCGGAACCATTTGTTATTTAAGTCTTAAAAATGGGAATAATAATTTGCTCACACCATCTCACCCACGTCCGTATCGCAAACAAGTCACGTAGAAAGCAAAATTATAAGCATGTGTGCCTTTCAATGCAAAATATTGCATGTCAGTGCTCGAGGCTTCGGGGTGAATTGATTTTGATGACACTGACCTCCTCTTAACAGATGTCTGAGAGGGTTTTCTGGGAAGAATTGTGAAGAAATAATTGACTACTGCAGGGTGCTCAATATCAACTGTCTAAATGAGGGATTCTGCTTGAGGAAAATTGGTGGTTATCAGGTAAGTAATTCAATGTTTCGGTCATAAATAAATACTCCCACTACTGAACAAAACATGCCTCATGCAGCCCCTAAATTACAAACAGAAAGTGAAGACATTCAAAGGCAGAGATATGTTGCATAAAATAAGCTTTTTGTTTCAGCAGCGGTTTTATAGAAAAAATAAAATAAATAAAGAAGAGCAACTTTGCAATTGCAAAATGTTGTAATGATGTGACCTTAACATAAATAACACTATAGCGATTCTTTATTATTGCCCTTGACTGTATGCAATGCAATAATTAGCTATGTTGTGCACTGCTGATGCTGGTAGGTATTTGCTGCAAGATTTATATCGTATGGTCTATCGAACACGGTTTTTTACTTTACATTTTTGGTCTCTGAAGTTTTATGCACAAGACAAACCTGTAATTAATCGTAAGAAAAAAACATAAAAATAAAACAAAGAATAAAATTGGGCAATGGTAGAAGACTTCTACACACAGCAGTATACCAATGCTAACCCATTAATCACAGTTAGCATGTGGACACATTGTTCACACGGACAGGTTCTCGTCTTATTAGCCTCTCCTCAAATGTCTCAAATGTGTTTTTTGCAACACCTTAGATGGGTCCGAAATGTACCATAGCTTCTTATTATTCTTATCCTCTGTGAGTATTGTTCTATTAGAATACTTTCTTTATCCAAAATCCCCTTTTAGATGCTTAGTGTCGGTCGGGGTGTAACATAACCAACACAATTGTTGCTAGCTGCAAATGGGCCATCTCTTTATGTTTTTATTTTTAATGTGATTATTCTTTTGTGTATGAAAAAGCATTGTGTAGTCCATTAAAGGTAGCCTGCTCATTTTATTCCTGCTCCCATGTTGATGCTCTTAACAGACAGAATACAAATGATTTTATTAGTGGATAGACAGGGCTCTTCTTTTGAAGAAGAATTTGAGCTTTTCTTTGGCTCTGTATTCCAGCATATTGGATTTGTGATGAAAAAATGGCAGTAGTTCGAGTGCTGTTTTCTAGCTCCAAAGGGTTGGTTCAACTACAAAGATAGAAATAAATAAAAAATAATGTACTTTGTGAACACCACCAAAACATTCTGAAATAAAATCCAACAATTTCACCATAACCCATAATTGCTTATTAGATATATTGTTTCTCTCATACATACTCTTCTGTTTGATACATTTTATACTATACCCTGATAAAACAAATGTTGTCCTGTTTTCTTGCAGTGTGTTTGTGCCCAAGGATGGATTGGAGAGATTTGTCAATACGTAGGTGATGCCTGCCTAATAGAACCAAACGGCTGTTTGAATGGTGCCACATGCATTACAACAAGTCAGCCATCCTCTCCCCCACAGTACAACTGCAAATGCCCCCTTGGATTCATAGGTGAGTTTTTTTATTTGCTGTATTATCAGATTATTGACCCCTTTCCACCTGTCTGTCCGTTGGCAGGATTTTTCAAAAATATGGATCAATTTTTGTACAAGCCCTTGTGGGAAGGTTAGTCATAGGGCAAGGAATGACTGATTGTTGTTTTGGGAATATCTGAAGTGGAACTGGTACAGCTTGACACTAATGTGCTGTTGGCACAGGTTTTTGACATCTATAGACTTTGTTGTTTTGTAAACTGTATGCACAATGCAATGCGAGTACGTGAGGCAGACATGCAGCACAGTGAAGGCAGCCATTGTCTGAATATCTTCCTCCTTTGAGACCATACATCTGCAGTCTTGTGTAACTTCTATTAACACAAAGGTCCCATGCTGAGAGCAATTCATAAATTATAAATGGTTCTATTTTGTCTTGTTCTGGTGTTTTAAGAAGATGGAATAAAATGGCTTGAAATCTATAAAGAACTCATGAGCACATTGGTCCCCCCTGTAAATTTACTGATTTTACAGTTACAGAAAATACTTTTTTTTTCTAAAAGCTAGTGAGTGTCCATTAAACTTTTATTGCATTGAATAGAAACTTTCTTGTGATAGGCTCAAATAAAATGTAAACATTTCATTTGAGAGAGTTCCTGCAGCTAAAGAGCATGTGCTAGGAGCATCTGCACCTGCTAACTACATGAGGTTAAAGTATATAGGCCTGTGTCGATATTGTTGATACAGTAATATGTTTATACAGTGTGATTGCTAACATTAGTTTGACATATACAACTAGATATATAAAAAATGTAATATACAAATGAACACAAGAAAAGCAATGTAATGCATTCTGCAGTATCCCAAAATAGACCATTATATACAGCACAGTACATGGAGGTTATATGTGTCATTGTCCATGAACTTCTGAACAAAAACGCTCTCTAAATGGGGTTCTTGTTTACTGTATAAAATCCATAGAGACACATGTGGGCAACCAAAGAGACCTCCAATACTATACATTGATTGCACGTGAGCAGGGCAGCATTGTGTTCTTTAACCGGGAGGTTTAGTAACAAAAGCTCCATCTTTGGTAACATTAATGTCTCAAAAGACTCGATCACAGTCAGCTCAAGGGCTGCTGTTCATAGATGACCTCTGACCACTGCCCTGAGCAAGTAAACACAGAACTCCCTACTACAGTCATCAATATGTTTTTCTTATTTGTAGTATTACATGCTAGTAGCTGTTGCTTCACTACTTAGGTAAACCCAATAAAGACATAACTGAATGGCTTAAAGGTTCAAAATTATTATTATTATTATTATTATTATTATTATTATTATTATTATTATTATTATTATTATTATTATTATTATTATTATTATTATTATTATTATTTTTAATAGCTCAAAGCATATTTGCTTGTATGGTATTTCTAAGTCCTGCTGTTGATTGCATTTAATCCAAGTACCCTGGCAAACGGCTTCCTAATTAGCTGCCAGTACAGAACATGGTCAAAACTTGTAACGCTATCAATGACTAAAAAAAACAAGGGAACAAGGGAGAGACACAAAAAGTGTTAAGGGGAAAAAAGTGTAATGCTTTATATTTACTTTGGACTAACCAAATTAACCTTATCAGAGTCGTTTAGTTGATGCTATGCAATGTTTGAAGTATATAGAAATATATTATTATAAAGTTAAGTGCATTTACCTCTATTTTGCCATTATAACATCTCTGTATAACCTTGGTGCATTATCTATACAATGACCGTATGTGATCCTTGCTGAGTACCACCCATGTAAGAGCTATGATGGTACTGGTTTCTCTTGTTTTATTGATTTAAAAATATGGCGAATTTGATATTTTACTCTCTTCAACCAGTGCACTTAGGTTTTGGCATATTTCCCAATCTAGCTTTGTCCTGACATACGGTAGTACATGCCTGTCAGTCAGATAAGTCCTTACATAGCACTACATGAGCGAGATTTCTCATTTCTGTTCAAAGCTGAAATCTGTTGCCACTTCAAGTAATGGAACATTGTGTCTTGCACCATAGAAGGACTTAGTGAGTGATAGACTTCATCATTTTCTGCCATCTTGGGATTTTTGGTTTGAAATTTTGAGCCATGCAGCCAACCAAAAAAAGGCCAATGTTATTTCAAAGGTTGTCCAGAAACCCCACTGTACTCTTATCATAACTCAGGATACATTACTCTAGCCCAGGCATTCAGGTTTTAGAGTGCATTGTTTTTCATGGAACAACAACTGCTGGCGTACATTTTTGCTGGTCTCATTCAAACGCACTCACTTTTACTACTAGTGTGTTTAATAATAGACATAGAAAATGGGCTTGCAGTTAAATCCACACTGAAATTCCAGCGGTGTGCTTGAAGACAATTGGTGAAATTATCTGTAATTATTTACCTGAAATGCATGAGCACATTGAATTTTAAGCTTGCTGGTAAATAGGAATTAAAGAATTGTTGGTAAATAATGATTAACAGGACATTTCTTACCAAATATCATATACAAATTAAATTTTTTATTGAAACTGAAATCAGACGGTTGTTTTAATATTGGATGCATTTTAGACTTTTTTTTTTTTTTTTTTTTTTTTGCATTTATTTTCAAGCTTTTTTTATTGGATAGTACAGAGTTGAAATGGGGAGACAGAGAGAGGGGGGGATGACCTGCAGTAAAGGTCCATGGGTCGGACTTGAACCCGCGACCACTGCAACAAAGGCCGGAGCCAATATGGTACGAGCTTTATCCACTACGCCACTGGAGCGCCCCATGCATTTTAGACTTTTAAGACTTTGCAGTAGAAACATTTTGTCTAAAATTCCATCACAAAATTGTATATGATTACATTTTCATAAAAAAATGATTGAATTCAAAGCCATTAATTGGGCGTAGGCTATTCATAGATCTAAGTTGGATGTATATGTTTAATGTGTTGGCACATAGCACCACATACCGTCTATATAATGACCTGTAACAACTGCCATGCTGATGATATCAATCATAGTGTTTGTGCAGTATAGCATGAAGCTGCCACTGTCAAGAAGGGACTTCCACTATATGTCATTGCTGCTCTGTTATTGATGATAGGACATTTTAAATTAATAACCTGCACTGGAAGACGTTCACCCCCGACCACATGCAGCTGAGCACCAAGCAATCTCCTGTTAAGCAACCTGCATCCCCCACCTCCTCTACTCTCTTGAGGGGCTTATTAAGTGTCCATTTTCCTAAGCCTGCCCAAACTAGGTGTATATTTTCTCCTAGCATCTCACCACCTGGAGCTCTCAATATCTTAACAAAAGAATGTCTGTGGCCTAATTATTCCAGGATACAAGGTGCTAAAACAGTTGGAGGTTCCTAGGGAAATATGCTTATTCATTTTCTTGCCAAAAGTATTTAGAGAAGATCGACACCGCTATTCCTATTTGGACTCTCAAAATGGAGCGAAAGCCAGCAGCAGCCCCTTAGCTTAGCATGTTACATATTAATTAGTGCCATTGCAGTTGTTGGTAGGCCGATTTGCTTGTACTTGTTTGGACCGGACTAGGCTAGCTGTTTACCCCTGCCTGCAGTCTCTATGCCAAGCCAATCTAATCAGATGCTGGCTGCATTTTCATATTTAGCATTGGGACATGGGAGTGCTATCAACCTTTATTATACAACTCACGGCAAGCAAGATTCATCCTGTGAGCCACTGGAAACACAAAGTGAGATGTCAGAGAAATTAAACCCACTTGTTGGAGAAGCTATTCCTTTAACTGAATATGGCAAATAAATAATTTTCTTGTGACTTCAATTCAAGTATTCAAGATTGACTTTTGGCTAAGTTGTATTTTGAATATGCAATATACAGGTAATGGCATTTGTAATATTTTGTAAAACATGCCTCACAAATGTAGCTAATGCAAACAATTGTACCCTTTGTCTTATAGGAACACTCTGTGAGTCTGAGATCAACGAGTGTGACTCCAGCCCCTGTAAGCACAATGGCACATGCTCTGACATGCTAGGACACTACCAATGCCAATGTCCTGCAGGTAAGTTGGGCTATGGCCAAACCATAGAGCTTTCTAATACCATTTTAAGAGGTAGCTGTATTAGATGTGGTAGCAGGTAGTACTGCACACCTTTTTAAATGCATAGTATACAGTGAATGTGGCTTATGATCCCCAGCCTGACTGTCCCTCTGGCCATCTCAGTGAACACTGAAAGCCAAAGGGGATTAGCTTTTGCCTGTGGTGTCCCTAGAACCGTGACACATCCTGCCTGACGAATTTAGGCTAGAGGAGTCAGCATGATTTAATTCATCACATGAAGCATATTTCTTTTTAACTTGCTTGCATCCTCCTTTACTAAAAATATAATATAATATATTATAATATTGTAATTGTCAAAATAATGTGTTTTCTACTTTCCAATGTTACATAAAGACTGAAATGCTTTTTTCTACATGTTTTGGAAAAAAAAAACATTATATAACTAATGCTCACAAACATTCTCCATTGCACCTTTTATAGTAAACAACAACAATGCACAGTCATGGTCACATTATTCACAGTGTCAGTTGTGCAGCCTTGGCTTGTGATTGACAGCTAAAAACTCAGAAGGCTAGATGCCAGAACTCAATCATGCAAACAAACTCTGCAAATATATTAATGGCAGTTTCATAATATTACATTATGAAACTCCCATTAATATAATGAGGGAATTTACATTCACTGAGCGTAAACTGATGGACCACTCACTGGATGCTTCATGATGTTGGCAGGGCCCGAGTTTGGCAATTGCTCAAATCTGACACACTGGAACATTTTACTGCACATACCAATCAAAGGCATTGTGGGCAGAGCATCTTTGTAGCCAGGAGATTTATTTTATCACAAGGACTTGCCACTGATATTTTCTTTCTTCTAGTTATTCTCTGCAAGTCTGTATTGTCTCTTTTCGGGAAATATCATTGGTGTCAATGAAAAGTTATTTTTGTTCACTCTTGTTAAATCAGACATGAAAGGACGTCACCAGTGTTAGTGACAATGGGTCACATACGCTGTCCGCCTCCTCTGTTGCTAAGGCAAGGCACATTACAGCGACTATTTAAGGTGACATTCAGATTTAGTATTGTATTTTTAATCAATTGATGAATTATGTCAGCCCTTGAAGTGTCTAGGGAGAAACTCAGCATATAGTTTAAAAGAAAGTGAAGGATAGCTTGAAGTGTCCATCCATTCCGTATACGGCTAGTCCTGTTCAAGTTAGTGGGGGTCTTCCAGCGTGGATTGGATGAGATGTGGGGAACGCACACCTTGGACAGGTTTGCCAGCAGATCTCAGGGCTTACACTCAGACAAAAAATCAAAGTCATAGCTACAGAGAATTCAGAATTCCAAGTTCACATAACTGGCATGTCTTTGATCATATAGGGCATAAACTTGTGGAAAACTTGGCAGACACAAGGAGAACTTTCAAACTATTTCAATGGCCGGCAGGTTGGAACCCATGGCCTTCTCAGTAACAATAAACACTGCAACAATAATACAAAAAACCATATGTGTTGGTTGTGAAAAGGTTAACATTGCAACTTCTGACTTTAAATTGTTTGAGCTTATTCCTACTTAATTAATAACTTATCTTAAATGTACTTTCTATGACATAATTTGTTTGTTGATATACTATGTTTAGTAAAACAATTTACAAAGAGTTCTCTTTATATCAGCTGGGTTAGTAAGGATGATAGAAGTCTTTTTACAAAATAAAATTGTGTGTCTTTTCTTTTAATGCTCATATCCCTTGTTCTTTTTGGATGAGCCCATATGTGTAAATCTTGCTGTGAGGTTAGAGTATTGAGTTCATGTACTGAGGGCTATGTTATTGCAGTTATCAAGTCATCTCAGATGTCAAGTTGAATTAATGACCAGTTTCACCTGCTAAAAGAGGTCTGGATCCATCCACAAAGGCCTGTCTGTATATTTATGAACATCCATGTTTCTCAAATGTACCTATGAAGAATATATTTGCTCTACAACGACAGTAAGTCTATATAATACATTGTGAACCAATGTTGAAATGCTCCTAAACAAGTCGGACTTAATCATACTGCAAGTAGTGTTGTTTGACCAATTTAAACTGATATTTGCTGTATCTCTTAGATAGAGATATATACATACATAGATGGACACAAACGGCCACAAGCTGGTGCATTTTCTTTTCAGCCAGAGTCATTGGTTGCTCTTTTCAGCTTCCTCTGAAGCTGCCTTTGCAGCCTGCCTTAATCCCTGATCATGAATCCCTAACTCCCTGAGTAAACTGGAACTAGATGTGGCCACAGATCCATGGTAACAAAATCCCACCGGGGGTACCCTGGCTTTGCAGCCTTGCCACTAAATCTCATCTGTTATCTCAGTAAACTTAAGCCTCTTCCGCTCGTATGCCTCATCTGCTGCATCTTCTCATGGTGAAGAGAATTCTACAATGTAAGAAAAGATTGTCTGCCCTGTGAGTCCTGGACCATAGAGCTAGGGAAAGGCTTGAGACATGGTGGGAATTATAAGTTACTGGCCTCTGACTGCTTCCTGCCACTGAATATATTATTTTGCACCAACTCAATAATACATGTTTCCTCAACAACAGTACCTGTGTAAAGCAAAACTCAATCACAGTTATCTTAGCTTCAAGGATACATTTATATTACCATAAAACTATTAGTTATGCAAAATGTCTCATCTCTGGTAAAAGAAAATCAGACATAATTTCCAATTCAAAAAATTTGACAACGGTTACAGGTGAGAGTTCAAATAAAAAAGAGCAAGAAGGGAGTCGAGGGATTAGAATTGTGCCAATTAGAACTTTAGTTACAAATTCAATTAAGGTTCTATATAAAGTCAGTGTGCCCAATACACTACTGGTGGATATGGCACCCCAGTCAACCCACTACTATTGGCCCATTTTACACATTGTTTATTCAAAATATAGCAGATCTGACCTAATACAGTCAGTGACATCATTTAGAGGTGGGTCTGCGACACTCAAGTATCAAGTATTGCATCAGTTATTAACTGACTGTATTCTATGTTCTTTCAGGTTTCTGGGGGAAGAATTGTGAGGTTGACATTGATGCCTGTGCTTTGCCGAACAACACATGTCCACCAGAGACTCAGTGTGTGGATCTCCCATATGGCCTTGAATACACCTGCCACACACCCTGCCCTCAAAACCTTCAAGTGGGTAAAAAAAATCTTAATGGACTATTTGTCCTCATTCGGTATCCACTTGTAAACTTTTCCTCTTACAGTCCTTTTATATTGTTTAAAGTGCTCCCAGTTTGTGGTTATTGCTCTTGAGGCTGTTTAAATGCATTCTCTGCAGGAGTGCAGCGACATATCACATGGACCATAACAAGCTATTTAATGAGGACGCTTTATGCAATTTTCGGAACTATTGTATTCAGAGGAATTTCCACTAATGATCAGGTTGATCTATTTTTTTCTTCCTCATACACAGAACTTACAGTAGTACATATATCTCACCAGAACATTCACTGGTATCTAGTTGAGCTGATGGTACATTCTGAATGCATATCTAAATGAGCAGAGTGACACTTTGGTATACAATACAATATACATATAAATACAAATTTACAAAGTCTGTTATTGGTTAAAAGATTTGAGCATTTATATATTAAGAAGGCAGGAATATTCAGGTATTCATAGTAAACCTCCAAAAAAATGTCTGCAAACTGTCACTACAACCTGAACAATGACATTGAGGACTAAAGTGAGAAAGTGTCAAATAATTATTCAGTATCTCTCATGGTTATTTGTATCCCTGTGTATCACAAAGGATTATCCCACATTTTATAAATAAATCCCAAAGGCAGATAGACAGCAAATGCAGTAATCCATGTACACAGTAATCGACTCGTGCAGATGCTGTTACAGTATGTAGGTTTAACCAGTTTGAAAGATGTTTTAAATTCTTGAGCATTCTTGAATTGATACTTTCCATGTATCTGTCACCTGGCTCACATAAATACACACATGGTTGGTGACTATGAACCTGAACTATATATATTCGCAGCACACTGTATGCTGCATCCTGTATTTGATTCCCCAAAGCAAATTTTCACGTTGTTTTTTGAAATTCGGAATGTGGTGGTGGCACATTTTCCAGATTGCTAAACAGAAGCAGTGGAAGAAGACAAAGCTGGGATTGGGTGATTGTTTGTCAGGGTTTTTTTGCTTTTGGCATGCACAAGAGGGAGCACATTTACGGGATTGAAAAAGGCCTCTGCCTCCTGAAGCGGACGAGTGCCACTGCAAATGTGCAATGTCTGTAGTTTTTGGATTGCATTGGTTTCTTTAAGTGTAGAAGAATGAACCCCTTTGCGTTTTACAAGAAAACCCAAACCAAACCCAAAGCGGATTCTTCAGATGACAGATGGAGAAGATCACTAGCTTGAGTTGGCTTCCTTGCAGAAATGCCATGATGTCTCTATCATACACCTGCCTACAAGCCAGCTCTGCCTCTGGCCCTTTGTTTCCCTTACTACATACACACAGACGAACCAGGAAGCAGGCATATCTCTTTTGTTACAGAGAACACATGGGAGGTTGAGCCCTCAATGACCATTGATCTTGTCTTGTACGACATGATGCAGATGCCTCCTGGAATACTGAGTGAACCCAGTATGAAGCATAAATCAGTATTCAGGAGTGAGTCATGGGGCTGTAATCAAGCTCTTTTCAGAGGCAGCCAGAATCAAGAAATGATTAGGGGCTTGCTTTGTAAAATAATGGTTTTATTTTTCACCAGAATGACATCAGTCTTATCTATGCTATTACCATACAATATGAAACAATTTCATTTCAACCAGCATGCCCGTTATTTTCCTGACATGTGTATCTAACAGCTACATCTTCTATCAACAGTCAGCCTGTGCCAACGGTGGACGCTGTGTGCTGTATAATACCAGCAGCTACGCCTGTCTCTGTACACCCGGTTGGTCCAGTCAGAACTGCAGCACAAATGTCAATGAATGTGTTCGACATTGGTGTCGAAATGGAGCCACTTGTGTGGATGAGATTGATGGTTACAGGTGAGTGTTCAAATTTTGATGGTCTTCGGGGCCATTCAGGCACCGGAATGTCAATGATTGTAAAAGGCTGTGACATTTACGGTTTTTCCTCCTTAAGGGGTTGAAAGAAATTCCCCTGACTCTATATACGGTATAGTAAGACATTGTCTTTAATCTGTTGCTAGCTGCCTTTGTCCCAGAGGATACACGGGAGTCCACTGTGAGGAGGACATTGATTACTGCGTCGGCCACCGCTGCTCCGACCTTGGCGTTTGCCTTGATCAGCGGTATAACTTCACCTGCCGCTGCTTGCCTGGATTCCAAGGGTCGCTCTGTGAACTGGAAGCAAATGAGTGCAACAGCTTCCCCTGCGCAAGCGGTGCCACCTGTGTGGACCTAATCAGTGATTATCGGTGCCTCTGTCCCCCGGGCTTTGAGGGTATGAGACCATTTGATGTGAGAGGGAGCCTATTTACGGATATTAGTGGCTGCCTGGGCCAGCCAAAGGGTATTAGGTCTAGAAGCAGGTTTTTCGAGTTTAAATGTTGATTCAGTATATTAGAAATAAATACAAATATATGCACTATTCACCCAAAGCATTCCCATGAGTTTGCCCCAGGTTTAGGTTAAGGTTTTCACATTTGAAATCAATATGTAAATGTGATATGCAAATAAGCAGATTTGTTACATTATGATTTTAGTAGATAGGACATTTGCATTGACTATAAATAGAAAGGATTTAACGATTGAGATTTGGACATGTAGCGTGAGTTCTTTGTCAATTGTCATAATGCTATTTGATGGTATTTGGAAGAGGTTTCCCTATGTAAGTCATTAAGCACTTAACAAGATTTATACTGACATAAAAATCCTGCCTTTGCCCCGTTTCATTGCATTAATGAATGTAGTAGACATAATTTACTGGAATTGCTGAATAATTATTTACAACTTAACCATATGCAAATGATGGTGACTTGAACGTACACATTCATTTATAACCGTCAATAAAACCGTCAGTTTTTATGTCGTTTGTTAAACACCTGTGCCATGTTTATCAGATGTTTTATGGGGAAATTGACTCAATTAATGTAACCTGTAATAATTACGGTAGTTAATGTCGTCTTTTATATGTGATCCAATTGTGCCAAAATCCAATGCTAATAAATAGTTAAAATAAGTTCCAAGGTAGATTATTTACATTTAAAATGGTTTCCGTATTTCTTTGACATTTGGCATACAGTGAACTGATACCATTGACAATATTTGCTGAGTGGGCTGACAATGTCTTCATTGAACAGGGGTGCATCAATGTGTAAGCAGTTAAATTAATTAATAATGGCTTGTCATAGTAAGCAGGCTCAGTGTCGTAACGTGTGTAGTACAAAGTGGGTCTTGTACAGTGCATTGAGGCTGGAGCGGCTACCTCAATTATGTGATTGTCTTACAGTACTTGATTAGCAGAGCATTTGCCAGTGCGTGGGGTCATGATGGTGAAAGTACAATTACCTTTGGTGTGTAGACAGCTGTGCGGATAGAGTAGCAGTGCCTGAGGATGTCTGGCTGTTAGTTTTCCATGGGCAGAACTAATGGGTCTGAAATATCGCAAGAGGCCAGGCTTGCTGGAGCTTCACATTTTGTCTGTAAAATCTTTAAAATACATTCCATCTAACTCTTGCCCAGAGGATACTAAAAATGAGGTTTTGTGCATACGAACAAGCTGCAACATGCTGAACACATAATCATTCGATACATTTCCGAAGCCAGTAGAGTCAGAGGTAATCATCCGCCTCGTGAAACAAAACCGTGTCTTCAATAAAACCAGGCACGGCTCATTGTTGGGAAAAATAAACAATGCATTTGTACTGCACATGTTCTGAATGTTATCAAGGTTCAACGATGGAGCTTCAAAAATTCCTATAGTTTTTAAATATCAACAGTGATATCTAAATGTATTAGTCGGAACAGTATTCCCCATGTACAATTGATAGAGTGTATTTGTTCCCTCTCTTTATGCTGCAGGAAGGACATGCTCTGAGAATGTAAATGATTGCTCGTACCAGCCTTGTCTAAATGGAGGCTCTTGTATGGATCTCATAAACGACTACATTTGTCATTGTCCTATTGGTAAGTACCGACCACTTTAAGTATTTTTGAACATGTCTTGAAAATATTGTGCATTTCATTCACTGCATACTTCACCTTGGTATAAGTGAAATTCCTGGTTCGCATATGTTTACATTCAAACAGTTTACCTTGATAAAGATGTCCTTCCGAAGATAATTAAAGACAGCAAATTATCAGTTACACTTAGTCTTTGAACAAAAGACTAATACAATCTGTGCTATGGGTTAGAACATCAACATCAGTAAACCTGTAAAGAAAACAGCACTGGTTCTTGTTTAGCATTGATGTGTGTAAACATGATTTCCATAATAAGACTAAGATTTATTTGTCAGTGTTTTCCTTTTAATCAAGCCACACCGTGTTTCACACAGAGCTGTATGTTGGTTTCATTTAACACAAGTTCTACAAAAGGATCCATAATAATAATCACATAATGGAGTGTGGTTTATGCATTGCTCAGTGTGCAACTGATTTTTTTACAATGCCCTCTGGTTTTCAAATACTTAATCACCACTTGATTGCACAAGTCAGAATGCCACAGCCAACCCACTTGGCAATACAAGTCCAATGTCACAATCCATTTGTAAACAGCCACAAATCCACAGAATAGGATTTTCAGACAAATATATGAAAAATAAAATCCACAACACAAAGATATTGACAGGAGACACAAAATATACCATGGCACCTGGCAACGGGTCTGCTGCTTTTTTTTTCTTACTATGTTCCACAATGGCAGAGAAACTGCACCAGTTATGTTGGATATTTTACTTCTGCTTTTTTGTGAAAGACTACCATCATGCAAACTGGTTGAGTACATTTGACAAAGGGTAACAATGTCAACACTGTTTTGCTGTCCTTTTGCATTTTGTTTAAAGCTTTCTGTGCCTTTTTCCCGCAATCTGTGTGCCTCCTATTTTACGGTACAATAAATCAACAAAAACATTGTGTGTGAAGTCATAAAAACATATAACTTGCCTTCAAACATGCACAGCACCTGAAACAAGGTGTCTCTTTATGACATTATGGATACAGCAAATGCATCACTGGAACAAATCTGCTCTGATTATTGTCATTCCCATTTGCTCAGATTAGATTATGGCCAAAACAGAACACCAACGTGTCAGTAAAGCTTCCATTAGGGTTTTGATTTCATTGGCAGATTTATAGACAGGTGTTTCTGATGACTTTATCTTTTTCCTAAATTCAATAACATAAATGGTTTGTTGGGTTTGCTTTGCTTTGCTTTCGCCCCAAGAAACGCACTAAGAATCAGAATATAATATCACTATTTTCCGATCCTATGAAAAGACCCTCTCCTGGCACAGTCTTTCTCTCTTTTCTTTATCTTAGCGGCTACTTCAGCCAAGCTTGCACAATTGTCTACTTTTGTGGTTTTAGTGACAGAAAATACAAATGTGTATGCTGCATCTGGCTCTGTGTGAAAAAAAAACACTTAGGAACAATGCTGATTAGTCAACTGCAGCCATTGTTTTTGGAGACTAAATACTAAATCCCTTCAGGCCTGACCATGGAATAAGTACTTTTTAAACGTGTTGCTATCGTGCCTCTTAGCCTTAGCGTTTATATACTACATTGAGTGAAGATGAGATTAATTTTATCAGGAATGGCCAAGACACAGTTTAGTAAACATTCAAAATGTTGGAAAATCTGATCAGGCACAAATAGACATGACCTACACCTAAGTAACCTAAGGACTGGGGAAAATGTGTATTTTTTTTCCATGGTGCCACATAAATTGACTCACTGTCGCTTCATTAGATTTGTTTACGCTAAAAAATCAACCTCTCCTTTTCCGGGCTCATCATCTGACTTAATAACCAAATGTCATTGAACTCAGGGCAACAAAGAAAGCGAGACAAACAACCTCTCCAGAGGTAATGACCTACGCAAGCTAAAGTCAGGTTTCATGTTCGCACTTAACCGTTAGTCCCTTTTTATTTATTGACCTGAATTAGGCCATTTCCTTAACCAAGAACATGATTTGCCTTTTTTCAGCTCAGTGGAGCAACCAGAAGGTTGTCGATGAGATTTAAATATGCTGATGAACAGCAGTTATCCGAGCCAAGGAACAGTTATGACCCATGGCTGTTTTCATTAACCACCGAACACAAGTACATAGAGACTTGGCTTCAATGTTTTCATCAATACATCATAGCATGTCCTGTTTATTTTGAGATGAAGTTTAAAAAACATACGTAAACAAATGTGAGTTATACCAAGCAGAGTTGGGCTAAGCCACTGGTAGCTGTCAGATAGACTAGGGCAACCTATTTGGAGATGGGGACACTGTAAATGTGACATTCCTTCATGCAACATTAACCTCAGAGTGAATCGCATGCACAATTGGTTATTAAACACTTCTGAAACACTCTGATGGAGGATATGGCTGTCCATTAACGAGTCAAGGCAATACATAATATGATGAAAAAAGGGTGTAGTTGGAAGGTCATCAAACACCTAGAGAGATGTGTTGGTGTAGAGCGTGCCTCTCCAGATACAGGTTAGAACGTAAAGGAAGTGGAGACTGTTTCCAATAGGGAACTATATCATCTAACATCATCGGTGCCCTGCACATTCATGTCTTGATGAAAGGAACTTGTTTTAGGAAGTGACATTTGAAATATGTCACTCATCTGCCAGGGAGAGTGAGACCTACTTATGCAGACACTAAAACTGCTCACGGATAAATGTGATGGAGACGTTGGCACATTCTTTCTGTTAAAAGGCAGTTAGATTGATAAGGTTTTTGCCTAGCGTGGGTATGAAATTCAGGGAAGTTTGCTGTTTTAAAAACTGAAGTATTCTCCATAAAGACATGCATTCTCCAATGGGTGCAAGTTTGAACAGTGTGGTGTCAGTGAAAAAAAAACATCTAGGAATCTATTTTGGGATTTTCTCTTAAATTCATCTTTATTTCTGCAAACAAAATCGGTCCCACCATCTGTCTGTGCTTTATTTACAACAATAGTTATCGACATAGTGACCTATCAGTGACATGCAGGCGAGCGTTTGGCCGGGCAGATAAATGTGATATAGATCAGTGTGGTAGGGTGGGTCCCTGTCAGTGATTCACTCAATTAGCGTACTGCATAGCAGGTAGATTGCAAGGGGAGGAATCAATACCCCCATTAAGCCGCTAGAGAAAAGGTGTCTTTGCCTCATAAAACATGCAAGCCACATAAGAATGTCTTGAGTGATTTGTGCTACTGTTGTTTCTATGAATCCAGTGACTACTGCTTGTTTCAGCTGAATTTTCCTTCTCCATTGTTAACCCGGTTTTTCTTTTTACAGGGTTCAAGGGGAAAGATTGCTCGGTGGATATTGACCTTTGCTCATTTGGAATGTGCAGTGAACATACAACGATATGCGCCGAGACCATGGGTGGACAGAATGTGTCTTGCACATGTGAGAGAGGTGGGTGAGACCTTTAACGGTTGTTATGTGTATTAACAGCTGGAAAATGAGCATGTGGCAAGACTGAGAATGTGTGCATTTTCTCATGCATACTTACTGACTCGCACAAAGTCGAGGTCACTGCACTCAAAGTTGTGTGTGGCTGTACAGTAAATATAACTACTACTAATTCAGTAAGATAATGTTATATGACAGGTAGTTTTTTGTTTTGTTTTATCAGATCCAGACTGCAGAAGGCTTCTTATATGCTACTTCTTGTCATAGTTATATTACTAGATTTAATATTAATACAACATTTAAAAATCTTATTTATGCACTCCAATATCCAAAATCCCCAAATTGCCCTCATAAGGCTTTAAAAGCTGTCCACCATGCAACATCTTCTATCCTTCGGTGGCAGACATGCTTAATCTTATGCTCATGCTGATTTACACAGATTTAATTTGGCAAAAAAGGTTATTTTGTTTGTGTGTCAGTCAAGTGCCTCTGATTAGCCTCTGTGAGCATGGCGGTGTTAACACAGCAGTAGCTGCCTGCAGTGACTGGGGATAACACCGGAGTGAGTAGAAGGGGCTTGACCTGTTAGAAACTCTCTGGCTTTACAGTGGTGCAAGCCAAGGACACATGTGCAGCTAGTGACTAGAGTGCCAGTGTGGCATAGGAAATCATGTAGCTAATTCCTGGATACGGTCATGGTGCTTGAAATGAAAACATTTTTCCTGCCAAAGCCATCATAATTCAGTCGACACTACTCCGCACCAGCTCCGCTATCTCTTCTCAAATGAATAGCTATTACATAGAAGTTCCTGTAACCCAATCAATAACGGTAACTCCATTACTCCTGTTGCACTTATGCTCGGCAGATGTCAAAGTGAAGGATTGTGAGTGATTTCCTATGTAAATGAAAGCAACCCGCGGCGAGTTGCTTTCCCCAGATCACCTCTCGAGGGTAAACTGCAAGCTTCTGTCTTGTCTAGATGTTTCAGGTCAGCAGCCTTGGCATCCACATTGACTTATACTTACCAAACTAATATGTTGCAAAACATGCTACTTGTACCCTTCCTCCCTATACTGTTTATCCCACGTTGTCAACTTTGTGACTTCTGTTTAGTATTCACACTTGATCACATCGTTGAACAACGTTGGATGACCTCAACATACGGGATGGTTCATATATGGTTTTGCGTGTTTACAAATGTATCGAGGGTTGTCGAACAAAAATAGTTATGGTAGAGGCTTCTTATGAAGGTTGCTGTGGAAATTCTTCAAAGATGTTCAAGTGTTAGGCGGTATCTTTTTGATTTTACATTAGCATTTATATCAAAGGAACAACTTTGCAGTTAGAGTTGAAGTTTTATTTTTCTATACAATTATTTCAGGTCCAAAAGCTGTTGTTTCATAAAAAGAATGAGACACATTTTGCGGGGGTTTTCACAATGCAACATTTGGTTTTGTTTGATTTTCTTCTTGATTTTGTAAACTGCTTGTTGTGACTTTTCTTTTTAAACTCCTCCTTTCTTAACTGAAAGAAAGGCTCAGGACCCTTATGCTCTGAAACATTCACATTGCACACAACAGTACACAGCACCGGCAATGATGTGCCTTAAACACTAGATGTTGGTTATTGTGTGTGTGTGTGTGTGTGAGAGAGAGAGTGTGAGATACAGTGTGAGATACACAATTACACATGTGCACCGATGCGTGCCATTTCTTTCATGTGGTACTCTTTGTGTATAGATTGACTTTGATCTTAAAAATCAGTGGATTTGGCTTGTGTAATGTAATAAATCACAAGGACAATGACTGGTTCTTATTAAACATGATTAAATGATCCAGTGAGCTGAGTCTGCATGTGCCCAGCAAGATCTTTGAATCAATACATGCTTCTGAAAAGCAGCTTTTATTTGTGAAAACAAAGTCATGCTGATCCTAATTGGCTGAGGAATGAAACCAGGCAAAAGAATCCAATAATAGTTCTCTCTCTCTCTCTCTCTTTCTCTCTCTCTCTTTTCTTTTGTTCCCTTTTTTTATACATGTGCTGCAGGGTTCGGAGGGTCATTTTGTGAAGTAAATCTCAACGAGTGTGACTCAAAGCCATGCCAGAATGGTGGTCTTTGTGTGGACAGCATTGACCTGTATCAGTGCCTCTGCTCAGAGGGTAAGTTTCAATGCAGTTGTATCTGTCCCAATTCTCGACAAAATACAGTTATGTGGCTTATTCAGATCAATCAATGGGCAAGTCATTCCGTATTTTGTGTTCAATAACCACACATTGAGATACCTTTCTTACTATATAAAAATATCCCGAAAATCAAATCAATGGAGCCAAAACTCTATATTTTCCCTTACTGATATGTGTTATAATAACATCACACACACGCACGCACATATTTGTCTTTTAATATCTAAATCCCACATATAATAAGTTAGTTTTTAATTTTAAGGGCCATGCCGCCTCAATCATAATGGACGATTTTTCTAACACTTTCAACAGTTACAATAGAAAGGTCTTTGAACAGACGTCATCAACTCATTACTGCAGGAAATGCTTATGAAACATAATTTCCCAGACTCAGTTGCCCTGCTAAGAAACAAATAACCTGAATAGATGTGAACAATCAATAAACAGAACATTCAATGTGAATAAATGATTGCTACCAAGTCTTCAGTCTATAGACAGCTACATTCATGCAATTGGGGAATGCACAAGGACTCAACTATTTTTGCACAACTGGAAGATAGTCTTGGTAATTGATACTTATTTTCTTTTTCACTCATTACATGTCTACCTGTATTGCCATGTGCCTTGGAGTGCTGAGGGTTAACATAAGTTTGTCCTACCCAGAAGCAATCAGGGAACTTGTTATAGTGTTTGTTTGGACTTAAAAACCTGCATGTTTTCAACTAAAGTAGTTCCAAGCATGTGATGTTGATTGCTACCCTTAATTCAGGGTTGATTTTCTATTCCACAGTTTGTCATGTTTTCTTGCTTGCAGCTCAGCACCCACAATTTTAACAAAGATGTGCTTTAAATGTCTCTGCACACATAAATTCATTCTGGCAGCAGGTAAAATCATTAGGGTAAGAGGGAATAAATCTGTTTTTTTCCCCAATCATATCTTGGTCCAGTTGACACCTTACCTGTGAGACATACCTCTGATTAAAACCTTGATTGCGGGTGAAGCCTGTTATGCATTTTTAATGTAGTCAGAGTAATTGTCAAATTTTATGACATGGAGAGAGGTGGAAATTGGTTCCATGGTCAGTTTGAGAAATGATGAGAACTCGACCTGCACCGATGGTGCTGATAGCCAGGCATTAGTCATGGCCCTCCTCTAGCCGCCGTGTGTGACAGTGCTAATGGTAGTCATTTTGTGGCGTGACTAAGCGGTGGAATATATTTATGGGGGACTAAAATCTCAGAAATTGGCAGCACTCACTTTTACTTCATGACTTTAACCTTTTTGTATCTTTAAAATATCAATGGGCTAGTGGGCAAAAACTGGGAGTCAGGTAGACATGCACAATATGTCCGAATATAATACACCCCTCAAAGGAGACTGTGGTGCGGTCCATGTTATGTATTCCTTTACTTGTGATGAGCATGCAGGAAAAAAAGTCATATTAAATTTCACAGCTGCAATGAATTGCTTTTGGGTACGATACAATACTAATTAGTATCTTTTCAAGTCTGGTGTTTACTGACATTCACACGCCATCTCTGATGAGAGCATTTTTTTTTCTGTCTCTCTTTACACCAGGCTTTGGGGGGTTGAACTGTGAAATCAACTATGATGAATGTGTCCATGGATACTGTGTCAATAATTCCACTTGTATTGACCTGGTTGCAGACTATGAGTGCATCTGTCCTTCGGGCTTTGCCGGTGAGTTATCTGTGTCATCATTTTGCCTAGTTTCGGCTTTAATGAATATACAGCAGATTGATGACTCCTCAGCAGTGATAACCATCAGAGTGGTTCCATTGTTCAATGGAAGACTTCATTTTACCAATTTCAGAATGACTGCAGCTGATGAAGTGTTGAGATGTCTTTGTTTCTCCTCCTGTAGAAGCTGAATAGAGGGAAAACTATTTTTCGACGATAATACATCCTTTACAAGTCTAGAAATGATGCTGTAACAGAAATATGTATGTGCGGTAGTAATACTGATTCCAGATGCCAAGCTGTATGTTTCTTATACACTTGTTGTGTCTCCAGATTAAAATGTTTGTGAGGTATTACTGGAACCATCTCTGTATTTATCAGCCCCATACAGTATGTATGTAGTATGAATTGGGGAGTTGTATTCAAATGTTTGTACTGTCATGCCATAGGCAGACATGCAACACTTGGTTTTGGGAAGAAACTGTAAAAGACATGGCAAGTACAAAGATGTCAGTATAACTGTAACAGGACCCCTACTGACTCCAGACTTATAATCACGCTGATGGTCGTCACTCTCTAGGGTGTAAAGTCACTTGTATACGGGTTGTGTAGATGTGTCATTATGTTTTGTGATGGGGTTTGTTTTTCTAGCTTTGTGTTCATCTTCATTGCGCTCTATAAATCTTTTTTGCTTTTGCTTTTTTCACCTTTTCAGGGAAAAATTGCTCCACATCTTTCTCTGCATGTGCATCAGATGTTGGGTTCTGCAAAAATGGCGGAACCTGCTACCGCAACTTAACGGGGGAAATGCAGTGTGTTTGCCCTCCAGGTATTAAACAAGCACATGTATGGAATAGATTTGTAACAAATGTGTTATCCTCTGTCTTTGTTTTGATACACTGATTAAGCTTTGCATTTTTCAGAAATCTAGACCTGTAAAATGTAAATAATAGTAAGCTTTACAATTATTTTAACCAATTGTGTCATGTGCTTTTCTTGGGTTATTCTACATTAGTTCCTCTCTTTTAAATTCAGTCCTTTTAATAAACCATGTTTGGAGAAAAATATGTTGTTCATTACTGTGATATCCTCAATCAGCTCTTATTAATAAGTTAATACCATTAAAACCATTAGAAAGCAAATGTAAAAATCCCCAAATGAGTCGCAAAAAAATAAAATAATCCACATCCCGCAGTTTCTTTCTCTGAAATCCTTCCTTAGCTTTAGCTTATGGCTGGATGAAATATGTAAATCAGTGGGGGGGGGGAACACTGGCAGTGACAGCACCATGTGAAATCACAATCCGTGCTGTCTGTCAGACGTGGGTAGGCAGGAGAGAGGTACTGTACACTGCACAGCACATCGATCACTGCTTTGATCCAAACCTCTTCCAGGATATCATGGCATCGACTGCTCCTCGTCTGGGAACCAATGTGTGTCAAATCCTTGTGACCCCGAAGGGACCCTCCTCTGTGAAGAGCTGGCAAACACTTATAGATGTGTGTGTCAACACGGTTACGGTGGCTCGCACTGCAAAACACCCGTAAACCGCTGCGTTGATGGCCTATGTCAACACGCTTCAGTTTGTGTGGATCTGCCGAGAGGGTTCAAGTGTGATTGTTTGCCAGGTAGGTGCTTGTTTCAAATGGGGGGCGAATCCACCAGTGAATCATGTATGAAGCAGACGCACCCCCACATGTTGTTGCTTCAGCTTCCGTCTCAGTGGGAGTCTATTCTCGCCGGCCTAAAGCAACAACACATAATACAGCCCTTATATGAAATGTGTTAATCAAGGCTCAGTTCATCAGTTTGTGAACCGACTTGAAAGCAGTGAGGATACTTGGAATGCCTGTGTGCCCGCTTTGGATCTAAAATACTTTTAGTGGTATTTTATCAAACAAACAAATAATTCACAATCAGAGAAATGTGCTATCATGAGACAGCATTTTACTCACATGTATAGAAAAAGATTAGTTAACATTTCAGAATTAGTATTTGGATTGTATCAGGAAGTTAACCAAAGTAACTGTACAATATGGTAACTATTGCTTTAAAGAATTGTTCATTAACTACCTTAGTTATTGCAAACATATTGTATGGAAATGTTGGGATATTACCTATCTTTTTTAATTTTTTTAATTTTAGTTTATTATCACAAGTGTTTTTTTCAACATAATTGTTGACAAAAACAATGATTTGCATGTTTAAGAATCTGCATTGATACATCCACATGTTCTAGCTAGCAGCCTACTTCTCACCTGCATTTGTTGACAGGATCTGCTCATGTGTGTGCAGTATTTTTATCATTAATTAATGAGAAAGTTATTGTAAATGTAGTCTTTCACTAGAAGGAAATGAAAGACGAGAAGAAAATCATCTAATGTTGCCCTTCTTTCTTTATAATTATTTATGTAATAATAATTATAAATAATAATTATAAATGACTAACCTAACCATATGATAGTGTGATTAATAGGGATCTATGCTACGTTAAGTAATAAAAACCCCTACACGCATCACTTTAAAGGATTGTCCCCTGAAACGATGGAATCCTACATAACATCTTCTCCCCTTTTCTGCAGGCTCAACAGGCCAGTTCTGCGAGATAAACATTGATGATTGTAAAGAAAAGCCGTGTGGAGTTCTGAGTATGTGTAAAGACTCTCTCAATGGATACAGTTGCTTCTGTGCTCCTGGCTTTATCGGTAGGTCAACGCCATATTCATGGGTTATTCTTTTGCGAGTTAAGGTGGCATTTTAAATTCACCCAAGCAATGTGTCAACATGTTGTGCACCCTTTTCATACTTTCTTAGGAAATAGCTGCGAGACCGAAGTGAATGAATGCCTCAGCCAGCCTTGTCAAAATGGAGGCTCCTGCATGGATGAGCTCAACTCATTCAGCTGCCAGTGTCCTCTCGGAATTACAGGTATTTTATACGCTTCTTACAACAAATGTTTTCTTCTGAAGCTTTTATTTGACGAATACTGAGTGATAGAGGCACCTAGAGTTTGTCTGTTCATACCAGTGTGCCTATACTGCATACTTGGGCATGGTCTGGGTCACTCCGCATACAAATAATGTCAAGGAAATACTGAGATGAAATTGAATCTAAGTTTAGAGAGAATGTACTGTTGGTTTAATTGATGCAAGATCACATATTTTGATGTACTGTGTTCTCATTTTAACCTGACTTTAAGAAAGCAAACTTTGTATTCCGCTAAATTACACATTTCGCTATACACTTGTGTGTGTCTTAACCCTCATTAGCATGGGTCTAAAGGCCAACAGGGGTCCAATCATTCTCTCCCAGAACACGAGTGAGTGAAGCTTGAATGAAATAAAAGAAACATATTTTACAACCTTATTAAATGAACTTCAAATAGATTATATTAATCCAATTGTTTTTTTCATCCAGAAATGAAGCATTTGGTTTTCATAACGAGTGGTAATTATAATTAAAATGGAATATGTCTATGTGTCATGTCATTTGGTGCACTCTTAAGTATTTTTTTAAATTCTGTTCATGTTAACTTGAGTGATAACTTGGTAGGATGGCCTAGAGGAAAGGTGGCCGACCAGTAACAATTAGGTCGCTGGTTCGATCCCCGGACAGGAGGGTGTTAGTTGTAAAACTAGCAGAGGCTGGTATTACGTCTATGGTGCCCACCATCTCTACCATTGTGTCTTTGAGCAAGACACTTAACCCCAAAACTGCTCCAGGGGCGCTATACTGCGGCTGACCCTGCGCTCTGCCTCTGACCCCCTCCGAAGTGTGGTAACTTGAGAGGGGATATGCGAAAAGACATATTTCAATGTAACCATTGACTAATAAAGTAACTTAACCTAACTTAACTTAGGCTGAGGGTCTACTGCGGGAAAATAAGCCAAGCGACATTCAAACACGTACTGGCTCATGATGCATCTTTTACTGTCAGCCTGATAAAGTGTGGATCACTGTTCTTTCATATCCATCAAATGCTCCACACTAAGAATGGTATAAAGTCACATACTGTGACAAACAAGAACATCTTGCTATTGCTGCAGCTGCATAAACATTATTGCTGAATGTGACATTGAGCTTTAAACTTCAATCCCCATGTATTAACGAGACAAATTTACAATGAATGTACTCGTATTCATTAAAAGAGTGTGATCGATTTGATTCGGACTACTGTTGGCCCTGGATCAGCTTTCAGGAAAAATCAATGGGTCAAGAGTTCTGCCCACAGCTGAACTAGAGTAATTATATGAAAAAATGTAGACAACGTTTTCATGCTCTGGGCCAGATCCAAGGAGTTTTGCCCGCTTTAACGTAATGTGTTTATAGTCCCACTTCTTAAACTATAGGCGGTAACACTGCCTGTCAATCTTCACCTTTTTTGAGGATTTGCGGCAACAAGCATTTTTTTGATTAAATTCTATTCAACCTTGATGCCTTGCAATAATTGAAACCTTTTTATTGAAGTACGGTTACAGAGGAGTCAAAGAAATCCCATCAGGGCAATATATTTTTTTTATGTGAAGAGTCTCTGCTCCTAGTGTGTGTGGGGCAGGTGATGTGCTTAATCCCGCAGGCGTTTTAGATTAAACCCACATTTTGAGCATGTGCTGTAAATACCGCAGTATTTCAAACCATACTTAAATGGATGATACACTTAAGGAAATAAAATGTCAAACATACACTAATAATATAACAACATTTATAATTTATGATTTATACATTTTGAAGGAATTTGATCACTTTCTGTATTTATACTGCATACATTATACTATGATAAACTGTGAACCTTTTTAAGTGTCAGCTGTTAAGAACAGACATAGTTTTTTTTTCTACATAAAGTATGTAAGGGAGGGAACCTGCTGTAATAGGTTGGCTGAAACTGCACTTCTGTTAGCATTAAGTGGATTCATCAAAAGCTTTGGATGTCCCCAGTGTCATTCAGAGAAATCGAAATGTTTTTTGGCGACGCGCAGCATCAGTATTGGCAACTTCTCTTAAGAGAACCTCAGTGTGTCAACACTCAAGTAGTGCTAACCTTGAGGCCACATCCAGGCCACAGCGTAATTAGGTTATAAAACTGGCTCTTTCCTTTATAATGGTAGAAGAGCAGCACAAACAGTACACTATAAATGTATGCAATGCTGCTGTAATTCAAACACCTCTTGCTTCTTTGGCATTTCACTCTATATAACAGCCAAAAGCTTGAATTAAGTAGACAGGGAATGTGTAAAGTGAAGCAAATAAATAGTTTTTTTGTAGCTTATCTACTTTGTGTTTTCAGATAACATGTTTCATATTTAATATAGAACCAAGTATAAATCAGCCTCATAGAATATTTTCTGTATGTCTGCATCTTTTGTAATAACCGTCTCTTAATAGTGTTTCTTTAGTAGTTTCTTTAGCTGTTAAAATGTTGATATCTACATTTAAAGGCCCTATTTCAAAGCTAGATATCAGTGTCAAATCAATTTTCTAGCATAAGAGTCAAAATGTGTTCCTTTTGGGTGTTGCAAAATGTGCCTGTGAAACAGCTGCCTGACTTAATTTGTGTGACAACTGTCTTAAAATTCTGCAACCAAAGGGATTCAAGTCAGAAGTCATCAAACTTATGCAACAACATTATACAGCGAGAGGTTTTAAGTCACTTGAAATATCTTTTACTTAAGCTGAGTAAAAGTGGAAAACTGAGCATGTGTCATAAAACGTTACAGTAAAAGTTGCAGTGTGTGTGTGACAACTGATTCTTTTTAAATTACATTGTCTTAACAGGGGAATACTGTGAAGTCAACTTGGATGGGTGCATATCCTCACCCTGCCTCCACAATGCCACGTGTGTCGACCTTGTTCTAGGCTATGGTTGTGTATGTGGGCCTGGCTTCGCAGGTTAGTGAATCTACTTTATTTGTTTTGGATGAGGAGTACAATTTGTGTTTTTTCTGAATCCATGTAAACAAGCCTTTGGTATGTAGTATAGACAGCAGTAAAACCTGCCGTACTTCTCTTCTGATTTAGCTTACAGCACCTAAAAATGATTTGTTTCAAACATTGACTGCCAAACCGTACGTCAGCAACCCTTCGATAGAACACATTTATCAATCTGCATTCTTCTCTGTCTCAAAGGTACAAATTGTGAACTTGACATCGACGAGTGTGTTTCATCTCCCTGCAAGAATGGAGCAACTTGCATTGACCAGCCTGGTAATTACTTCTGCCAATGTGTGGCTCCATTTAAAGGTAATGAGCACCGAGGGAACGGGGACAAAAAACGCAAAGTTAATTAACTTCACGTACTATTATTTTCACCTGTCTGACCTTACTTCACATGTCTGACTCAAAACTAGCACATCTTCATTTGCTACCCGTGGTTAAATAAAGAAATCCTGGGAAAGAAAGTGAGATGTAAGCTTTTGGCTGTTGCTTCTGCTTCACAAGTGACAACTTCAACAGCATTTAAAGCCACTACGAGTAAGATGGCACGTTGGCGTCCCCTTTGGACAAAAGCGGTAGTATTTTTACGACGCCCGCTGTCGCAAAGCTGTTTTATAGCTCGTGCCAGGCACGCGAGTGTGAACTGAGAAGGGAGCAATAGCCTATAGTGCATGTCCGTGTGTTGAAAGTGTGAGGACTCTTTTCGGCTCTGTGAGAGTGGTTTTGACACTGCATCAACTAATGCCAGTCTGGCACACACACCTGATTGCAATGAGTTGATCCAGCAGTGTCGGAGCTGAAAGATTAGCCTACGTGTCCGACTCCTCACAGAAAGCGAACGAACGAGAGACGGCAGTTAGTATGGATCACGATGAGGTAATGTGTTTATGTTGTTGTAAATAATGACTATTTCAGATACTGATGATGGTGAAGCAAAGCAAACTTTGTGTTAGTACCAACCGCTCATTCATTTAGGAGTAAACACTGCAGTCTAGTTTCGCTCTCGTGAAATTGTATACACGTTGCTTGGCAACGCCCTGGTCCCGCCCGTAGCCTATATCACTCTCCCTTTTAGCTTTTCTTCATTGCATTTTTTCTTTGATGGTTCAGCCCCGTTATCAGTCATTATGACGACAAATAACTGTCTCAAACAAGGCTCCCGCTCCCCTTCCCTCACCTGGAGGGATAGGCTTCTCAATTCACGTTGTTGCGCCACACTGAAATCTGCGACCAATATGGATATGTGACCATAGAGCCTGCACGAGCGAACCGAAAATCGGACTGGGTGTGCGACCAGACCAAAAGCAGTAATAAAAACTATTTAAAAACATCTTTCTTTGCACTGATTGCACTCGTTTGCTGTTAAAGGTAATTTATGATTATGAGAGGAAACATGAGGCTGTTTAAAAGATATTTAAATGTTACTCGTAGCCGCTTTAATGAACGACTCACTGCTTGTTTCCAAAACATGAAAGTTCTAGTTTTCAAAATGTCATTTTTATAAGGGCAGCAGCTCTTTAAAAGTAGGAAGAAAAAAAGTTCTTTGTCTTAACACAAATGTGGGCATTTCATTTACTATGTTCGACCACAATTATAGATATGTTAAATGTATTAAATCATCTGTAGATTATATTCTACTGTACACCATTTCTATACTTACATATTTGAAAAATAAATTGTCATGTTTGATTGGCAATACTTAATAAGATGGGAAATGGGTTTTTTGATAGACATTTTTTAAAAAGGGGCATGAATCAGTTGTTATCTTTCCACTACTGTCATGCAGCGGGTTCCTGCGTTAACAAATAATCAAACAACAAAAAACATCTTAAAACAGCACTTTGTTTTGATGATATACTTGATATACTTTGATATACTGTATGTAATGACTGCAATTTTCGAACATGATTTCCAAAAAAAGGCACAAGTAGAGACTCTACAGTGAGGTCTAAGGAAGAGTCAGATACAATCCCAGTATTGAGGGATTACTCTGAAAGGCTCACGAAAGGCTCCATCATGAATAAATGTGAAAAACAACGTCATCTTCCTTGACACACTCATCCTTACAATCCGAGCAAACAGTAAAGAAGGACCTTGGTTAAAACCCAAGGATCACTCTGACAGATCTAATGAGCTCGTTGGCTTTGAGATCATCCTGGAAGGACAGCAGTCATGGCAGCACATCACAAATCTAGGCTTTACAGCAGATTGGCCAGGAGGGAATGACTCCTGGATGGAAAAAAAAAGGCCCATAGAATGTTCCGAAATGCACTTCAAAGACACACCGACATCGTTAAGAAACAGATTCAGAGCTCTGATGGAAATGGAAAAATCTTTAGTCGTAATTCAAAGGATGATAGGTACGGCATAAACGAGTCACAGTTGATTACCCATGGAACACCATTTCCCACAATAAGGCATGGCAGTGGCTGCATCGTGGTGCGGTCGCTTCTCTTAGGCAAAAGAAAGAAAAAGAAAAGATAATAACCATGTGTATATAAATAGTAAATTAAATAAAAATCACCTCAAAATAATAACTCTGTGGATCCTGCACAAATCCCATTGAAGCTGATGATTTTCACTGCTGTATGATAAGCAGCTGCTTTGCTTTGAATCAGATTGTTGTTAGACTCTGTCAGCGAACCATTCATCTTCCTGGTTAAAGATCACAAACCTGCGATGCTGAGAAGGACTTCTAACGCAAATCGAAATGCTTTGCTATTTATTTGATTCAATACTCGAGCCTGCCTCCACTACTATATGGAAATTGCATACGAATATGTCTGTTCTGTTGAATGGGTTGTTGATTCTCAATGAGACTGGCCGGTGACCTCTTCACACACTGCAGAGAGTCATTTGATTCAATATTGCTTCATTGAGCTCTAACAGCGCTCCCTTCCTGCATGACAACCAGTTAAATAGGCATTTTAAAAGCATGCTGTGTTTTATGATAAAATGTCTGCCACCTCTTTCATTGACAGCAGCTCTTGCGTGGTTATGCAGAAGTTCTATGAAACTATTAATAAAATACTGGACTGTCATTTACTGCATACTTTACTGTTTCTCCGGCAAGCTGGCAAACAGACATATGCACAATATTAAAGTGTCAAATTTCAGTTTTCACACAAAGATTTCAGTCTAATTAGCTGGCATAGATGTGAACTTTCTGAACTTGTCAGGTTCTTAAATTACCTCTGATGCTATCAGATGTGGCTACTAAACCTGCTGGCTCAGCCTACATCAATGGTATGCCTTTAGTATAAGTACATAAGCAACTGATTTCACTAGGATCATGTTTTTACTGACAATTGTTTCATCAATTTATTTAGGGCTGTCCTAATCGTTTTTCAAAATGTTTAACTCTTTTTACAGAAATGATCAGAGGTAGGACACATCCATTGTGTTGTGGCTGGTTGTGTTTGCATTAGGGTTGCAAAGGGGTGGAAAGTTTCCGGTTAATTACCGGAAAGTTTCAAAAAACTTTCCACGGGAACTTTCGCTCGGGAATTTTGGGAATATTCAAAATTGGAAATTATAGGAATTAACTAAATGGCGGTAACTTAAATGATTTTTTTTTCATACAAACATAAATCTAAACATTTAAACACTATGTGTGTTCATAGGCAGACATCCATGCAAAATAATACAATTAAAAAACATTACATTTGAACAGATTTAGGGGAGAGTGGCCTAAGTTGTGCCACTTTTTACTCAAAGTGAGTTAAAGTGAGGCCTTGACAGTAAAGTCTCCAACTCAAATATATACATATATTTCAGGGTGTTGTGCATCCCCGACAATAAAAACTTTGGATCTGGAATAAACTGTTGGCGAAATATAGCTTTCGGAAAAAAGTTGTCTTGTGGCACAACTTGCCCCCGGTGTGGTGTAAGTTGTGCCATTGGAGAAAATACCATGGGGTAAATTGTGCCATTGATATATATCTCATACACTGTATTGCAAGATACATCCATTACTTACTCCACTTACTTAAAACTCACCTAGGCTCTTTGGCACAAATCACCTTAACCCCAGAATTTTGGATAATAAGCATGATGCAGCAGTTTAGGGCTGACATCGTCCTAATTATATAGACACAAAGTGTAGCATACTAAAACACTAAATCATGTGTCAAATGTTTTCAAACTTGTCTATAATTGTTCAGACACAATAATCAAAAAACATTGATCATGGAAATTTTACTATGAAAGGCAAAACACAGTTTTTTGAGCTTAAATGTGCTTATATCTTATTCCATGTTTCTCCCTTCTTTACAGGATGAGTCAAATGGATGGCTCTTCTTAAATATGTGGTCACATTTCCAATTTCTTCTATGGTTATCTAGAAACAATGGGTGGCACAAGTTGCCCACTGGCACAACTTAGGCCACTCTCCCCTATTTGTAAGAAGAGCTTTATCAAGTTTTGATTATTTTATGAACAATCAATAATTTCCCTGAACAACAAAAATATGCATGTTGAGTAAAATTTTACTCATCTGTCTGACCCATGGGGTCTGACTCCACCCATTCAATGAATAAAGTCAAATGCCCCCCATGTGATGGAGGAATGCACAGTGCATGTAGGGGGCGTGGCCTCAGTACCCCTGCAGTAGGATGTGTGCTATGTGCAATTTGCCTAGTGTACTTGCATAAAATCTGGTTGTTTTAGTCAAGATTATGCTAAAATATATTGTCCCCAACTATATTTAAAATCACAGTTTAAGCCTCCGTAAACCTGGTCTAGCAAAAACAAATTTATGATATCAAGTTGGGTATCTCAATAAACTTTAAAAAGCAATCTGATTTGAAATGAAATGTTCATAAATATATTAAAACTTTGTGTAAAAAACTGTTTTTACAGTCTAGAACGTTTGTCTGGACTGAAATAACATAGTTGGGTGAATTTAGTGCATTGGGTTGCTTTAAATTTAGTAAATTCCCGTTTATTCCCGTTAATTCCCATAAATTCCCGTTAATTCCCATGGAAAGTTTCCAACTTTGAAAATTCCCGGAATTTTGCAACCCTAGTTTGCATGTTCTGCTACAACCAACATTTGCAGTTACTCATTGAACTGGCATGAGTGATGTGTGTGTGTGTGTGTGTGTGTGTGTGTGTGTGTGTGTGTGTGTGTGTGTGTGTGTGTGTGTGTGTGTGTGTGTGTGTGTGTGTGTGTGTGTGTGTGTGTGTGTGTGCGTGCATGCATACGTGTGTGCATGTATACATTACCACTGAAAAGTTTGGAATCATCTGTAATATCCATGTTTCTTTTCAATAATGGCTATTTTATCATGGTGAAAAAAAAACATAATACTAAATACTTCCATTAGTCAATGTCCCCACAGTGTTGCAAGAGGAGAATAGTGTTGTAATGATAATTTCCCCTGAATAGCCTTTTTTATTTTAAATTTGTTTTACTGCCCAGAGAAGCATACGTGACCCTCATCATTAAACCACAATGATGCAATTGGGCTCTAATGATTTTGGGAACCATTTGTCTTTAGGCCCAGGGTCTACTCAGTGGTTGGATTGAATAGGTTATAACTGTGATTTGTTAGTATGTTTATGTTATTTTGATAGTGTGTTCAGCTTATATTCAGTTATATATATTTAACTGTTGCTCAGAGCTCTGTGTCTTTCTGCGTTTACTATTGTCAGTCATGTTGAACCATTTTATATTGTTTTGTTCTGCAACACATAACTTTTTTGCAAACCCTTCCTACACAGTTACATTTATTAAAAAATAGGACTCAACAACATAAAAGCCTGTAAGACCATTCAAAAATATAAAGTAGTCCTCACAGCCAACTGACTGCACAGATCAAGCTTCTGTGGCAAGCTATTCCAGACTATTGAACGGCAGTGTGCTTGTGTGTGTGTGCATGTTACACACACACACGCACGCACGCACACACGCACACATGCTCACACACACACACACACAAACATTAATCCTCTTTCATATTTGTGGTTGAGAAGTGATTTTCTCCAACAGCTGTTTGCTTTATGCATGAACTGAATATAATGATTTCTGACTCTTTCCTTGTACACTTCCAGCAGTTTCAAAGTGACACAAAAATATTAATCGTGCAAAACGGTATGTTCAGTTAGCGCATCAGTAATTAAATTGAGTGCTGCATAGCCACAGGTGTGCTTTTAACAGTTGTTGTGAAATCAGCATGACGACCAATCAGAACTGAGGCTGCTTCATTCGTTTGATTGTTTTGCCACAAGCGCAAACTTATTATATATTTTTTTAAATGTTGAGTTACTGTCATAACAACACCAGCCATTTAATCTCAAATGTTTGGCCACTGAAATGGATGGTCCCTCCGATGTGTGCTTCTTTTCCTCGCTGCAGGATATAATTGTGAGTTCTTACCCTGTGAGGCCAGTAATCCGTGCGAGAACGGTGCAGTGTGTGTGGAGGAATTGGATCAGGACCATTTCCCTTTGGGTTTCCGCTGTCACTGTCGCCGGGGCTTCACTGGCCCCCGCTGTGAAATCAATGTGGATGAGTGCAGCTCCAGCCCCTGTTTTCACGGCTTCTGCTATGATGGTAAGAAACAGCCTAGCTTGGCAACATGCTTAATAACAGGCAATTTAAGATGGAAGAGAACCTCCATACATTACACACACACACACACACACACACACACACACACACACACACACACACACACACAAGGGCAGTTGCTATGTCAAATATCGTTTTGCTCACTTATACTTATTACAGTCTGATAGGCAGTTTTCAATTGGGTCACTGCTGCAGCTAATAAGTGTGTTTATGAGAGTGGAGTGATTCCATCTGATGTGAGGATCAAGGACATTACCTGCAGGAGTAGGCTTGATTATTCCCTTAACATGGTGGTAAAAGGAAATCAATTAAGCATCCGTGATGTTTTGTAATTTGAATAATGGATGACAAATGACTAAATGAATACAATCAAAGCTCAAGGCAGAACACAATATTTCTTCTCAAATTAATAGCCTAAAAGTTTAGGATTATTTCTCAACAGTTGGTTGATGATTGCAATGTATTTTTTTTTTAGTATTATTTATTTATTATTCTTTCGGACAATTCCACACAATACACAATTTTCTCTTGCAAATATTCATACATCATACTTTGTGTTGTCCGAAGGGAGACGGAAGAAGCCAAAGGCTTATCAGGTCCCGCCCCCATTAGTTTGTGAAGAGAATAAAGAAAACAAACTGCAAACATCTATGTGAAATATGTTGTTTTAAAATACCTTCAATTACTGTGCAGCGGCTGTGAATCTCTTTCTTGCAAAATATTTGTGCCCAAGTAGTACCTTCCAATCTTAAAAGGGGAGTCATTGATACTGGAGAACGAATGTTGTCGAAACCAGTGAATCTCATCCCGATCCGCTACCTGTCCGTGCTGTGGGTGCGCTGAAGAAAAATACTGTAGGCTCTGTAAATGGGTATGCAAACAAAGGTAAACAAAGGGGGACCACCCGCTAGCAACATACCCGTTTACAGAGCCTAGGCTGTGTATTAACACCAGCTTTTTTACACACACATTATGGAAAGGTGGCAGATCGTGAGGAGATATTCCCTGATTTTGAAAAAAAATTAGACTTTGACAACAAGCATTCTACAGTATCACTGACTCCACCTGTTTTGGCATCTCAATGAATTCCAAATGATGATGCTTCAACTGCCTCCGGAACAAAAAGACAATGGCGGTGGTGGATCACTCCCTACAAGTATGCCATCCTTCAACCAGCCCCTGTAGACCTCGGCCTGCTGTCTTTGACTTATCTTGAGCGCAGACGGTTCACATTAGGTTAGTGAGGCAGGCCTCCAGCACCTATTGGCCGGGCACACAGCAGCCAGCCAGCCAGTCACTAGGGAGAGCACTACAGAGCCACAGTGGAGGAGATGAGTAATGCTGCTGCCACCCAGGACCTAAAGCATTTAATGAGAGTAATAGCAGCTACACGCACCAAGACAGAGTGACAGCATAGATTACGTGGTAAATCTTTGGGATAATGAAGAATCCTGGGACCCTGACTGGGGAAGTAATAAATTCACTCCTGTAAGAACCGCAATTACCTCTGTCACTGGCTGCCTTGTACACCAGTGTTGTGTTGGAGGAACAGAATGATGCGTCTCGCTTAGTTTGGAATCATTAATAATCAAAGAGAGGAAGCAATGGATTACTAGACGTGGGATTATTATACCCCCCTCCCCCCACGGAAAACCACCCCTTCTTCCCATTCAATGTGTTGCAAGTGTGACGAGAAGAGTGTAAAAAAGAAATTAACCAGCTTTCAGACTTCCATTGAGAAAGAGAGGGATGAGTTCAGGTGTGTGTGTGTGTGTGTGGGGGGGGGGGCAGTAGTAGTAGGAGGAAAAATGGGCTGAAGGGCCATGGCAGACAGGTTCATCTAAGTAGTGTCAAACTCTGTTGCGCTGATGCAGAGGGAGGTAACCTGTCGCAAACATTTAGCAACAGCAGGTTTGGTGCGATACAGCACAAGGCGTTTTATTTTAATATCCATTAAAGCCATGAAATCACAGTGAGGGGATATGCTTTGTGCTCGCAATCAGCACTTACCTTTGTAGATATGTCGGACCTGCTGAGAGTAGAGTAAATGAATTTATGATGCAAGGCGTGGTAACTGTCTGTCCTACTGGTTCTGTTTCAGTTGTCGACGGCTTTTACTGCCTTTGCAATCCGGGTTACGCAGGGCCCAAATGTGAGCACGCCATGGACGACTGTGTGAACAATCTGTGCAGCCCCAACTCAATATGTAGGGACCTCCATCTGGTAAGTAAACATTCATTTTGTGTGGCAGTATAATAGACTGGTACAATGGCCTTTAAAAGGCCTTTTAAAATGGCCTAGTGTCCTGTAAATCACTACAGTTACTCATTGAAAAACACTACAGTTAATCACAAAATATTGACAAACCTGAATCACAGAAGGTACTGCCTGTTACCCTTGATGACTAATCCTGCACTTAATCAAACAACTGGGCAGTAACATGAATAGTGGTGTGGTATTAACAAGAATAGAAAAAGCAGGAGACTTCATGTTCTACTACAGGTGTAAAATGATCAAGTGTGTGTATATATTGTAGGCAAATAATGGCTTAATGGGAAGTGTGTTCATCACAAGAGGACGCAAGTGTGCCTCAAGTTTAATGTGTGTTATAATGGTACTCAATAAACCCATTACGCTACTCAATATTGCACTTCCTAATAGACAAATCATGTCATTTTGATGCTATTTGGGCCTTGTCAGCAAAATGACCAGAATGTGATCAAAGTTTACATCGTACAAATGGACAATATTAATTATGAAATTATGAAAACTTGTACAGAAACTCAAATTAAAACGTATTACATTTGTATATCTTATCAGAACCATAATTCGCAATCAGATGTCTGAAACAATGTAAGCTATTTCCTTTTGGGTCAGTTATTGAGTGACGTGAATCTTCAGGATCAACACATATCTCATGAATTTTATATTGTTTTAATCTAATCATTCAGGGACTTTACATTCAGTAAGCCCCTCTACAATATTACAGTATTCTGCTTTGCTGGTTGCGGGCTTTAAAAGTATTCTCGTAGAGAACTACAGTGAAAAGATGTTTTTTAATTTTCAACAAAGGCCTGATATGTCTGGTAGCTGCATGGCTCAGTTGATTTGATTGTACATGCCCGTTGAAATGATAAATGAAAACTGTGTTTGTTCAAATTTAGGCTGTGAAATGTACATCAAATATTGAATGATTTCTTCTTGTCAGTATATTGTTTTCCAAGTGTATCGGTCATTCTGCTCTGGTACACGTTTCTATAGATGCACACACTTTGCCCTTTAAAGGGAGATTTTAGGACTTTCTTATTCTACTTCTGTGGTTGTTCAAGTTCTTTAAGCCAATAACATTGATCTGTTGCAGCTGCTAGAATGCGTTGGGAGCTGGATGCTGCTTACAAACTGTGCAATGAGTACCAGAGGCCTTTTTCAAACAGCTGCTTATTTGCTAACAGATTGCAGCAGTGAAACAGATGTGTCATAGATTAAGTCTTTGGCTATGGTTCTCTTCTTTTATCTTTTTTTCTTCATTTGACAAAGACAGATAGCTTCTAGTGTACAGTCCTCAGCTAATGTTTGGGTTAAAAATAAGTTGTGTGTTCCAAGAATTGAGTGCAAAATGTGTGTAAGAAAGATGATATCTATTTAACAAAAACAACACGTCTGGGTTGTGAACACACAGAGTCCTGGAGGAGCGAAATGCCGGGGAGATAATGCATTTCAGAACCTTTCTCAAGTATTTATAATGTGTAAACAAATGTTATTGGTCACAACCCCCCAAAAAAACTCTAAAAAGTTTTGATATCGACCTATCAAAGTTCCCCTTTTTATTAGCTCTAGCAGTCAAGTATAAAGGCCAATAACATAACTGCCAGTAACGTGATCATTTTAGCATTTGTATTGTACTTTTAGCCGATAATGCAGTAACTTGCCAATGACATAATACTTTTACCCTCATAATGTACACTAGGCAAGTATGTGTGGTCAGTTCATTCAACAAGTATTTGAAACAGGTAACAGTAACTCAAAATATACTTCATAGACAATTTTTCGTTGAATACTTAAAATACAAAAGCGACGCAGCATACAAAAGGGATATACAGTAGGTTTGATGTGAGGAATATGAGGACATTTTAATATTCAATATTTTTCTAGTCGCACTGTTCTCTCTTTCATTTTTATATATTTCTATATATTATCTCGACAAATAATTCAAACAGGAGCAATTTTTGAAAACCCTTTCTTACAGTCTTGTTTACAGTGCAGCTATTCCTCCCTCTGAACACTGTGTCCCACAGAGCTTTAGCTTATTTTGGAAAATGCGTTCCCTGAAGGTGACTTAGCAGCAAAAATGAGATTATGTTCTATTGCCAGAGGTAAGGAATTGGAGGCTCCTGGAGGTATCTAATTTATCACAAGATGACGGCACCTCTCCCCCCCACCAGCATAGGGCCCACGGTGTACAAATTGTATCAGACCAAGTTTAACGGCTCCCCTCCAGTGTATGAAATACAGATTAGCATGCATTCAACCGGCAGCACCCAGGGCCTTCTAGACAGGATGTTGGCAATGAGAAAATCCTGGAAAAACCTTTGACCATATGACCTGCCTTCATTCTGTATGCAAAGAAAGATTTGAATTAAACTGGTACCTTCGAAAGTAATAGACAAACAACCAGTCATCTCGCATGTCACGATTAATTATCATAATGCAGATTGCAATGATGAAATAAGGGACAAGCGCCTCGCATACAGCTCTGAATGGAATTATGGCAAGGCTAGGCGCTATATATACATCGTTATATAGCTTACTTCATGTACGGTAGCGGTAACATATTCACTGGCAAGAGAAAGAAATTCTGAAACCTAAAGCCAACATACTTCCCATGCTTGCCTGTCTATGTACAATTTCTTTCCGCACAACAATACAATGATAATACTGTGCACTTGACAAAGGCTCCTAGCATACACTTTGAATGGCATGGCTCGCATATTATCCAGAGGGTGGGTGGTAGAGGGAATACATCTGCAGTGCATAGCAGCAATGTGAACATTTTAAGACAAGCATGACTCTTCCACAGTTTAAACACATTTTCACAGGAACAATCTTTTTGTGAGTGGGAGGTTTTATTTTGCAATTCTTTCTTCTTTTTTGAAAAAGCAGATGCATTTAATCAAGCATAATCAACATTGCACCATTTCTGTACTAACATGTTACTGTCATAAATAAATAAGACTACCCTTTTGACTGCTCTATAACAGCTTCATTAACAGCCTTCATGTGTATATACAATACTTTTGATTAACATTTCACATTTCTAATTGTGTGTGTATTGTTGTAATACCACAATAAATAATAGACTCTTACTACCTTAAATTACTATACCGAGACAAGTGCAGTTGTAAGGTGTCACTATATCTCAATGTTTAGAAGCGTTCCCTTTTTCTCTCTCTCTCTCTCTTTCTTTTTAAATGCATTGCAGAGTTACGAGTGTGTGTGTCACTCCGGCTGGGAGGGGGAGTTTTGCCAACAAGAAATTGATGAATGTTTATCACAGCCCTGCGAGAACAACGCCACCTGCACAGACCTCCTCGACAGCTACAAGTAGGTGTGCGAAGCTGGCCCAGGGGGCACTGTGTCCTCGCAGAAGTGCATCAGTCACCTAATAAAATGCAGAGAAGAAAAAGAAGCCGTTCAGAGATAGCAATATGTTCTTCGAAACTGAATTGCAGATGGCAGGTAAAACAAATGAGTCAATCAATGGCTCACAGCATGAAAAGGTTTCCGGGGATCTGTGACTCATTGGACTCAATGCCCCCCTCTCTCTTTCTGTCCCCTCTCTCTCTCCCTCTCTCGCTCTCTCTCTCCCTCTCTCTCTACGCTGGGGAGACGGAAAAATGCTTCAGGAGGAAATAGTCTAAAGGATGAAAAGGAATGCAAGGTGAAGTGCTCGGTGGTGCTTGGGTACTCACTGCCACCAAGTGGAATATTCACCTGCCTTAAGAGCAGATACTTTAGACTCTGCTTCTCTTTCTCTCTCCCTCTGCCTCTCTTAGTATCTCCATTTCTCTGGCCCCCCATCTCTCTTTCTGTCTGTGTCCTGCATGCATACATTTCCATTTAAATCCACACTCGGTGCTCTAACCTCCTGTGTCCTACATTCAGCTGTCCAGAATTAACAGCATGCTCTGACCAGTGGTTCAATTAACCTGTACATTCCCCCTGCACGGCCTCACACAGAGATCCAGGGGTGAACTGTCAATACATGTGTGCTGTGACACTGTGTACTTGTTTGCAGAATAAAATGGCTCCACTGGATCATTTGAATAACACATTTAAAAGGGCCATATTCTATCTTATTCGCAACTCTTTACAGTTCTGTTTTAGCCTGGTTTTCCTAAAGGAAACCATCCTCAACCCTAAGAAAACATCCAAACAAGTTGTACTTGTTTGCTAAAGTAGGATTAATTTTAAAGGTGCACTGCGTACAGTAACTTTGGGTGTGTCAGAGATTTTGTCTAAGGTAAATTCTCATAACTGGCTAGCTGAAAATTTACTGTTAGCTATGGTTGTTTACAAGAGCAGGGTCCACACACCAATATTCTAGTCTTACATTTGGTTCCTCAAAATAGTTATATGCCTCAAAATCATTATGTTTGGATGTATCATTATAGAATGATTCAATGCTTAGAGTACACATAATAAATAGGTTTGGTAAACTAAGTGCAGGCTCTTGCAAATGTAGGCAAGGCAAGGCAAGTTTATTTATATATATATATATATATATATATATATATATATATATATATATATATATATATATATATATATATATATATATATATATATATATATATATATATATATATATATATATATATATATATATATATATATATATATATATATATATATATATATATATATATATATATATATATTATATATATATATATATATATATATATATATATATATATATATATATATATATATATATATATATATATATATATATATATATATATATATATATATACAGTGTCGTGCGAAAGTTTGTGAACCCCTTGAGCCTTTTGGAATTTTATTTATTTTAACCATTATTAATAAAAAATTTTCAATACCAGTATTTTTTATATGAAATAACAGATGTTTGTTTATCAATTCAACATTTTTCTTTTCCAGAAATCAATTGTTAAAATAAATAAAACAAATTATTTGACAAATGTTGTATGTGCAAAAGTTTGTGAACCCTGAGCTGCATTGCTTAAATTGAGCAAGGTAAACACAATCAGGTGGGCCAAACTGATTGATGAAATAGACCAATGTAGTGAGAGATCTTTAGGGAAGAAATTGGGCGCCACTAGATAAAACAAAGATAAAACCAGGTCAGTTTAGACTCACCAAACTGAACCCATACAGGTCAGACATGCTCAAAGGGGAAACAATCTCAGAGGATCTCAGGAATAGAGTTTTGTTGTTGCACATTTGTCTGGGGACAGCTATACATTCGTATAAAAAAGTTTGAGCTCCATCGGTCCACCGTGAGGCAAATCATCTACAAATGGAGAGCTTTAAGAGTGACTTAACATCTGCCTAGAAGTGGACTTCCTTCAAAAATATCTTCAAGCACCACAAGAAAAGGGATTTTTCAGGTAAAAGCCAACCCAAACATTACATCTGGAGATTTGCAGACCATTTGCCATCACCATTCTTCACTTGGGAGAAGGTTCTGTTGGTGGTAGGCAGAGTTGCGTTTTTGCCCAAACATGGCGGTTTTGGTTATGACCAAACAGATCAATTTTGGACTTATCTGTCCACAGAATAAGACTTCAGGTATCTCCAGGTGCTCTCTGGCAAAGCTGTGACAAGCAGTTTTGTTCTTTTTTGAGAGCAGAGGCTTCTTCAGCAACCCTCCCTTGAAAGCCATGTTGACTGAGTTTTCTTCTTATTGTGGAACCATGCACATCTGTCCCAGATGTTGCAAGAGAGGTCTGCAAATCACTAGATGTAATGTGTGGGTTGGCTTTTAACTAAAAAAATACTTTTCTTGTGGCGCTTGAAGATATTTTTGAAGGAAGTCCACTTCTAGGCAGATGTTTAGTCACTTGTAAAGCTCTCCATTTGTAGATGATTTGCCTCACGGTGGACCGATGGAGCTCAAACTTTTTTTGAATTAATTTATAGCTGTCCCCATACAAATGTGCAACATCACAACTCTATTCCTGAGATCTTCTGAGATTTTTTTCCCTTTTAGCATGTCTGACCTGTATGGGTTCAGTTTGGTGGGCCTAAACTGACCTGGTTTTATCCGTGTTTTATCTAGTGGCGCCCAATTTCTTCCCTAAAGATCTCTCATTACATTGGTCTATTTCATCAATCAGTTTGGCCCACCTGATTGTGTTTACCTTGCTCGATTTAAGCAATCCAGCTCAGGGTTCACAAACTTTTGCACATACAACATTTGTCAAATAATTTGTTTTATCTATTTTAACAATTGATTTCTGGAAAAGAAAGATGTTGAATTGATAAACAAACATCTGTTATTTCATATAAAAAATACTGGTATTGAAAAAAATGAATTAATAATGGTTAACATAAATAAAATTCCAAAAGGCTCAAGGGGTTCACAAACTTTCGCACGACACTGTATATATATATATATGTAATCAAATCCCGCTCCCATGGCACTGCATGGTTCACCTTTGTAATGTATGCCGTTCTATCTATTACGGTATTCATGCCATATCTCCTCTTCTTCCTTTGGTGTATATCCAAGGTGTTTGTGCTCACCGGGGTGGACAGGCGTGGACTGTGCGCGGGAAGTGAATGAGTGTGATTCCGCTCCCTGTCTAAATGGAGCTGAGTGTCATGAGTCAGACGTACCTGGGGAATTCTGGTGCACCTGTCCCCCCTTCTTCAGCGGCCCTCTGTGCAACCAGCCTTATGACCCATGCGACCCCCTCCACAATCCCTGCCTCAACAACTCCACCTGCCTGACACGCTCCAATGGAACAGCCTCCTGCAGATGCCCAGCTGGTGAGTGAACACACACCGCTCCAACCTACTCATACTAATAGTGCTTCCTTTTTTCCCCTTTTTTTCCTTCTTTTTTTGAACCACTACTACACCAATTGGTTCAATGGGTTGCTGTACGTAGGCAATATGAACAGTTTAAAGGTGCTACGTGGAACTTTTGCATTTCTGAAACAGTCTTATTTTTCCTCTGATGATCATATATTGCATCATGTAACGGCAAACGAGACATTCATGAGATGTCCTAAACCAAAAGAAATCCTAACAAGCAGTGTGAACATTGTATTACTAACTCCATAACTAACTAGTCTATCAATATTTAGTGCAATTTAGTGTTCCTTACCTCTAACAGGTTCAATGAGGATGATTCACTCGTTTTTCATTAAAAAAATACATGTTCAAACTTTTTTTTTAAATGTTTCATCACTTTATTACTTTTGAAAGACCAACATTCCTCTATAACCCAGCAGGCCCTAATATCACAGTGTATGAAATGTTGGTGGCATTCAGAGGTCGCTGCCCATTAAGGCAATACATGCCTTCCAAACCAGCTAAATATGGGATAAAAATCCGGGCAGCATGTGATGCAAACACCAGTTATGCATTGAACATGCAGGTTTACACTGAAAAACCTGTTGGATGTGCCCAGAGAAAAAGAATAATGCATAATGTGCCTGGGTTATAGAGTAGTGGAAGTTGCTCTACCCACTTGTCCCACACTGTCCCAACAGCTGCCAGCTTGTCTCTCTCCCATATACCAGCCCTTGTCTCTCGATTATCACATCTGATTATTCTGGACACAACACAGAACCGTTTGTGTTCTGTGTTGTGTCTCCTGTATGTTTAGTTAGTCTGTAACTTTGTGTTGCTGCTGATGCCTACCTGAACAGGTCTCTCTTGTAAATGAGACCCTGGGTCTCAATGAGATTTTACCTGTATAAATAAAGGTTAATAAAAAAAATTAAAAAAATCAGTGTAAAAAAAAATATATATATTTTGTTTTTCTTAATGCCTTTGTCATGGGTACGCTCACACAGGAAAACACAGCTGGCGTAGTAAAAACATTACCGCTTTTGTCCAAAGGTGGTGCAAGAATTAACACAAACTGAAAGTTCCTCAGAGCACCTTTAATTACTTGGGAAATGCCCGGAATCACAAGTTAAAAAACCTGTTCATAATAGATCAAAAGGTATCTGGCAAAAAACATGAAAGATACTCCTTGTCAAGGTTTAGCACTCGTCGTTTGTATCTCCTCTAGGAAATGTATGAGTTTTTTTCCCCAAAAAAGTTATCGTATCAGCCGAGACAATGAATGTTGTCATCTCGTGCATGAATCATCTGCGTGTGAACTGTACTCTTGACACCTCTTTTTTTTCTTAAAAGAGAGGAAAGGTCTTTCCTACAGGGATGATTTAGAGAGACAAAGGGCAATTTTTCGAACAATGATTGATTCATATAAAAAGAGTGAGACTTTTATTTTGTGCTGCGATCTTGAGAGGATTGAATAGTCCATATAGTCATTGGCTGGCCATAGGTTGAAGAGGTTGGGTAAGCATAATTATCTGACCTGGGGCCTCATTTATAAAGCTTGCTGCGCACAAAAACCTTGCGTAGACAGGCAGAATTTGTGGTCAAATGTGCGGTGGCAAACCGGTTGTATTTATAAAATAATTCTTTGCGGAGAAGAGTGCATATTCCCACGCCAGCTTTTGACCATGCATAGAGCTTCCACAAGGTTTTCCTGACTCGGGGAATCAGCGACACTCAATGGCAACACCACGAAATAAAGCTATGTCATCGGAAAAACACACATATCCTTGTGAAATGCATGGCACCTAATATATTTAATCAATTATATGTGCGTACCTATTGTTGCGAATATATGCTATTGTTGCAGTAATGATGTAGGTTGATTTACTTATCAAGTAGGTCTATACATGTTTTGGTTATATTTTTAAATTTAATATATATCTACTAATATAATATATAATATACCTGTATTTATCTACTCTATAATAATATCATATACGTCGGGAGGTGTGTCCGTGAGTGGCCAGTGGGAGAGCAAATAGTCTATATTTTAGGCTGTGTGTAAAAAAGTAGTTTTGTACAAAGTTAAGGCCAAACATATTAATTAAAACTATATATTTTGTTGGATAAACTCATGTTATGAATTTAGCAAATTATTTTATGCATCTCTTTCCCATAACAACTAACCCTGGAAGTTTAAACTATAATCTGACGTTGTTGGAAATGTGTTGATCTCACGGAAGGGAAACAATGCTTTGGAATAGACTACAGGCTAATGCATTATGTCACTTCTCAACACATTTTACATAGGCCTACATACACTGCGTTCCAAATTATAAGGCAAATTAGATTTTCCAAGATTTTCCTAAATAGTCGATGCAAATCACAGTCAGTATAATTTTCAAGTCATCAACTGTTAGAGAATATTTCGAATTTTATTGAACAAACCTCCCAATAATAAAAGTATTTTTTTTCAAAATAAAAAACTCCAAATGCACAGTTCCAAATCATTATGCACAACAGAGTTTCAAAACATTGTATAGGTTGTAAACAACTAAAAATGGTCATTTGTTGAATTTGCAGCATTAGGAGGTCATATTTAGTGAAATCAAAAGCTATTTCAATCAAAAACATCTTAAAAGGCCAAGTTACATTTTAACATAGGACCCCTTATTTGATATCACCTTCGCAACTCTTGCATACTTTCTTTCACTTATTAACTGCCCAAACAAGTAATCTTGGGAAAAATGCATTTGCTCCCATCACCATGGAAAAAGATAATTTTTTTCTCGTGTCACTCACCACGTGACCATGTTTTGGTCACAGGAGCAGACAAAATGAATAAAAGGTAACTGCCTTTTATTTATTCTACTAAAAAATGATAAACATTATTATATATCGGAGAGCTTTGTGCTGCTTTGTGGGTCTGCGTTTTTCCGGTTTAGATGTTTATTAAAGTCATCGGTTTACTAAGTGGATGTAAGTTCACCAGTGAGCCCTCTGATAGTGTTTGAACAAAAAGACGTATCAGTGTGCAGGTTAAGATGCTATAGAGTTGTGCTTTACCCAATGGCTCTTCAGTGCCTAGATGAAAAGATGTTGCCAGATATAAATAGAGCGACTGGGTTAGTTTCAGAAGGCTTCCTTGGAGAGGAATAGGAAATGAGGTGCTGGCTGCATACATTATTCCAGTAGCTTTGCGTGGGTTTGGTCGTTTTCACTTCACATATGCATTGTGACTCACTTCTCTCCATTATTATTCAACATAAATCCATCCTACATAGCTACTACTTAACAAACACAGGGCTGTTTTATAATCCATGGCATGATGCCAGCGCAACAGTTTTACAGACCAGTTATTTGCCAGTGTAGGTTATTTGTCAAGGAAATTGTGTAGGTCTTACATTATTCCCAGGCCTAATTAAATTAGAATTTGTCTGCCTATGTCTGCTAGATTTACTGCCATAAGCTAAAACTCATCCCACACAGTAAACATTACCGAAGTTTACTTATTGTGAAATGATCACCTATGGGCCATTTCGTTCTCAGCCTTTTAATAGTGCTTATCGGCCATTTTGCACAGTCAAACTGACCTTGGATGTGTAATTGGCACACATTACATCATGGCAGTATGCACTTATAACAAGCCAAGGCGTACAACAAAACAGCATTCCAAATAAAACCTGTCATTTGCTGTTAGATACTGAATGTTGACTAATGAAATGAAAACATTATGCCACCAGTGTGTCATTAATGTTACATGGTGCATATTCCAACTGCAGCTGACTTCAATCCAAATGGTCGTCATTCCAATAGAGATGGTTGGTGCTTATATACTGTACATGGTTGGAAAATCATGGCAGCTGCACCAGGGTAAAGAAAGCATGCCTTAGGGTAGACGTGAGGGTTTGTGCTGTTAACGAGGCTGTATTATGGAATATTACAGTCGTCTAAACTTGGGCTGTATTATGCAGTTAGAGGGGTTATTAAAGATATGCTGTTTTATCAATATAGACACAACATTTAGATGTCAAGGGAGACTGTGGGCAAACAATATAGCCCACTAATTAGTGCAGGGATTTATGTATATTTATATTGTTGTGTTTATGTTAGAGCTAAACCAATAAATCACCCGGTGCCGATATATCAATATCAGCCAGCATGAGTTTAGATATATGCAGTATATGAACACACTATTCAGTACAGTATACAGTACACAGAATATGAAACCGAAAATCCCTTTGTCAACGAAAATGCCAACAAGGTGTATAGTACAGACCTGGCAATGAAAAACAGTCACACCGTTAAGGAAATGCAAGCTAATGAAACTTCACTATTACTTCTTTGTTATTATAATGTATTTGTTTTGAATATTATTTCATCTGTGTTTCTGGTTTTGTGGTATTTATTCTGGCTACTTACTTGATGTTAATTTAAGAGGCACTGGTAATTCCAGGTTGCCCAGGAGATGACAATAATACAGTGATATTAGATAGTCACCGTTAAACTTTTAATGGCCAGCCTCATGGCAAAACCTGATAGCAGTTGACGGGTGTCTTTTATTAAAGATAAGCCCTTTCACTGTGCATTAAAAGAACAATCTTTTTCACAAAGCTAAGTGTGCAGCCATAGGTCTAGTTTTCCCGAGACACTTCACCAGACTATAAGAAGTCTCACAGAAAGGGTGATGTGGCAACTTTACTATTCATCAGTTCAAAAGGAACTAAAAGGCAGCCATTAAGAGGTAGCCCACCGGGAGTAGCATTAAAGAGATTTGTAAAACACAGTCAGCCACAATGGAAAGGAGGTTTTGTCTACACAGGTATACTCTGTGAACCCTGGGGCCAGAATAAAACCAGAGTTAGCTGAAATAATATAAGTAATAATGCAGTTCTCTCTTGACTGTACAGGACTTTGTAGGAAAAGTTTTGTGTTCTTCCTAGGAGTGCCTCTCCTCCGCTGAGGCTCTGGCCAGGAGGCCTAAGTCATCTGGCCTGACCAGCACAGATGTTCCACTTTCCCCTTAATGAGGTAGCCTCAGCAGGGGAGTGCCAAGCCTGATAGAAGAGCAACCTGAAAATGGGCGAGTTAGGCTAGAGGTTTGGGTCGAGGGGTTACTGGCCCAGACAACCACAACAAATGAAACACAAACACACACTAGCAGCAGTCACTCAACAAAGATTACAGGCACAAGGAAGAGCTACATCCCATTCTGAGTCCTGTAAACAATCCATAGGTTTCACATGTCTTTGCTTAGTTAGCTGAAGAAGGGGAGAGCAGCTTGCACAAGCCTCTTTTAACAAGCGATTAGATCTGTTCTTGTCAACACTTCTGCCTCAAAATGTGTTTACAGCACACACACTGATAAAGTATCCATGATACATTTGAAACTATTCCAACGCCAGCTTGATGTAGAGAAGATATGGAACCGCAGAGGAATTTCATAGTGCAACACTACAACATGCTGCAGAACTACGGTAATATGTTTTTTTTTAGATAATAAATACCTTTTTTCCGAACAAAAACATTAAATAAAAAAGCAAGTATGACAAATAAACTTAACACAAAACAACAGTATTTATAACGTGTTATAAAAAATGTTTATAAAATAAATTTATCAAATATTTCACACATCATTTTCAGAGTTACAAGTGCAACATTGCTAACATCATCATCTTTAAATTAGATTGTATACAAAAACACTGTTACTGTTACTGCAAATACAGTACAGTAACTAACAAAGTGTATGAACATCCTTTTCCTAAATCTCTCAATGGCTATTTGAAATTATCCTATTTTTCTATGTTCATAATAGAAATAAAATCATGGGGCTTTGGCACATTATATTTTACATCTCACACCATGTTACATAATTTCCCTCTGTATTACAGTTTGCCACCCATTATTACTGCCTTTTCATAGGCTTTCCAGTGACAACTTATCACTGTTTAAAAGTGAGCAATTTGAAGAGGGGACAATGGCATTGCCTCTTCTCTAATGCATGAAATGAAGGAATATTATTCACGCATGCAGTATAGTGAATTCATTCCGAAGCATTGTGCGGTCCCTTTACATGCAAAAAAACATTTGGTCTCTGTGGCTCAGAATATCCCCAGAGGTGTTTCTGGACAGATGGAGAACCAACCCCTTTTGTTTGCATGGCATGCTACACTAGCCTTCACCTTCCAGGAGATTGAGATTGTGTCCTACCAAACAGTTCGTTAATGAGCTACCATTAAGCTGTGCCAACAGGAGAACTGACACATACTTAATATGATATTTGGAAAAAGATGTGTTGTGAAAAAAGTCTATCCTCACTGCGTTCATTTCAAGCGATTCTTCTTGTCATACAATAGGGGAACAATATGACTTATAGTAGACGGGTCTCTCAATTTATAAACCAGATGCCCCAGCAGATGTATGCAAATATCAGTTACCCTTTTCCTTCTCTCAGTGCTGTAAAGTGATATTAAACATTATGCATTTCGACATTTGGTGCTAAACTACTTAATACATTCCCTTGGTCAACTGCGTGTGTGTTTTTTATAGTTAGCTCTTTCGATTTGTGTGATATGACGGACCATGTATTTGAATGGTCCATATAGATCTTTAATAACATTTATTCTTTCTTTTTAAAAGGGAGGAAAGTCCCACACTGAGATTAAAAAAACTGTTTTACAAAAGTCCTGGCAGAAATAGCAGCATGTAGATCGTAGAGGTTACACATAAAACAGACTGTATCTAACCAGTGGATTAAAAATGTATCGATTGTGATGTATTTTGACCACTCTCACCGCTTGAGCTAATGCATAAGTTGCCGCATTAATCGTTTCTCCCCATAGTAGCTGTATAGCTTGTAAATCTCAGCTCCATTTGGAGGAGTAGTGTCTAGTCTAATATTCTGAAAATGAAGGCCCCACAGAGAGGCAGGGACATATTAAAATGGAGCAGGTGTTCACTCTCAGTATGAGAGCGTGCCCACTTCAGTGAGCAAAGGTCTCAGGACGATAGTGATATTCCATTGTTGAGGGCAAAAGGTGATTCTTCTCTTTCCGCTTTAGCTTTTAGACCTCTTTTTTCCATCCCAAACAACAGCCGTGTCAAACAAAGAGTAAAGCATCAGTGAGCACATAGTGCTATCAGAGATGTTCTCCTTCATAATAATCCTCAGTCATTAGTATCCAACATATTGGTCTTTAACCCCTGAAGGCTTCAGAGCAGGTCAAAATATACCCAATAGTCCCCAAATGGTGTGTTTAAATCTGTGTAGCACAGTGCTAACAGAATATATTCATCTGATGTAGGGTAGCCAAAGGCAAGGGTTTAGTTTTAGATGTTTGGGGGCAAAATGAAGTCAAGGAGTCAAATATGTATGTTTTTTTCTTGCCCTACAAAAATATCAACATCTACACGTTGTTTTCTAAAAACACGTTATCTTTAAATAAAGATGCATGTTACTAAATGTATGTTTTTGAGTCTATATTCTTAGTTATTTTCTCATCATGTGAAGTGCCTGCGGTTTGCAAGGCTGCCAGCCTTGGTAGAGCCCCAGCAAGCTCCACCAATCAAAAGACTTCAGAGAGGCAACACTAGGAGCAAAAAAAAAATGAAGAAAAACACAAGTGCTCACTGCATCTCACGAAGCTTATTGCTGGAAGCGCAGGGTAACAGCCATAGGCGACCGTGATGAGTGCATCTGTATGTGTATGAAGTCAGAGTTCTCTTTCATTGAGGCGATGACAGCTGGCCAGTGGAGGACAGTGCAAAGAGAGGATTTAGTGACCTACTCATATTTTACCCACTCAAAAATAAATTGCTATTTGTGTTGCAGAAGCGTGTTCCACACATTTTACAGTGGAAACCATGTCCTTAAGCATAGCAAAAATTGTGGGCCTTTTACTGATACAAATTTACAATCTCATATTCTTCTCTGTGTTTATATGTTACATTTGAGCTTCAGCTGTTAAATAAATACGGACTCAGGCTCAATCTAACATCAACATGTCATGTTATTTTGGTGAAGATGTTAGCTAACAAATACAGCTTGTTACTTACAAATCCAGAATAAGCAGAGTAATATGGGCATCTACTGGATTCCTCTTTTGCTGACATTTGTGGAGGTTCAATGTTTGCTCCCATTTTAGCCCCAGTTTGTTCTTGCCAACTTGCCAAAAAAAAAGACTCTTGGGACTTTTTGTGTGATAACCTTAGAGATACAAACTGTGGACCAGCAACCCAAACCCTAATGGGGATGGGTACAGAGAGATGCAGAATGTGTGCTGTTGATTCATCAGAGGGCTATTTGATTTCATGAAAATGTAAAAAGAAAAATATTTGTCACTGGAGCTTTAAAGTTCAGGGCACCGTCAGATTTCCGCTCCAACAAAGAGCATAGTCTGTTATTGAAGAGGTACAGTCGACACGGCTATGAAGAGTGGATGATGTAACAGAGGCACACTACTGGAAACAAACTTGTGTATTTCCATTATTTTAGGTCAATAAATGAAGGTTGCCATCTTTAGCGCAGACTTCCAAAGAGAACACAACTGTGCCAGGCTTGTTAAACATGGCTTTTTCCACTTCTTCTTAGAGTAGATTTCAGTTTTTTGTCAAATCATGGACTATGAAAACAAAGCTAATATTCAAGCTTTAGTACCTTTTCTGAGGGTGGCCTTGAATGCATTCCTGACTTTCTTATTTGTGTGCAAGAGAAATTCAAAAACATGTTGGCTGCAAAAAGTTTAGTTGACAAAATAACCTATGCTGTTTACAGTAGTCATTTTCCACCATGTAAAGTTGCTGCTGTTTTTATAAATCAGTATAGTGAAGCAGGAGTTGGGTTTGTGCCATGAGACCGAGAGAAGCTGTGGTTTAGTGCTTGCGCCCTGCCGTGAGAGAGAGGTTAGTGTCTGCACTTACACAAAATGTATAAAAATAGGCCTGGGTCTGGAACAGCTGTACAGTAAACACATTTAAAATAAACTCTGTGTTTAATTATTGTGTGCCTTCATTAGCCGTACTGAGGCGGTGGTCCAGGTGTGTAGCAGTGGGGTAAATTGGCTGTGATTGGCTATTATATGCAAAAAGTATATTCTTAACCCACTTATTCAAGTATAAGCTAGTTTATTTTTTTGTTGTTTTTTTTGTCAGTGCATGTGAAGAACTTGCTGTTCTCCTTGATTATGAGAAGTGGATGCTATGATGAGTAATTTGATCTCTGGTTTGTCTCTCCATATATTTTTGTTTTTAATTAACTAAATTGAGCTCTTGGTTTGATGATGTGTCATCTTGTGCCAGATGTTGGTCTAGACAGCCTGTTAATGATGTAACGGAAATTCAAAAGGAAAGCAAGATGTTCGGCAACAAAATAAAAATTGTCTCTGTGCAGTGATAGAGCACGGGGCCATGCTCTTTTTTCCTTTTGGTGTTTTGCTCTGTGTGCGAAATATACATGGGGATCGCCACATTTTTCCTGTCAACAGAAAATCAATACAGCACCTTCATGTTTGTCTTCAAAATAACTATTCTCTTGAATTAGAAATACCTTGCTCATTAACTTTTATAGAAATTATTCATATTATTAAGTTTAACAACATCATGAGGAGTTCCACATAGGGATGTGTTCAGATTCTTAAGCAGTTGTACTTGCCAAATTTTGTAGTGTGTGCTTCGTTAGATTTTGATAGTGATGCATTGCCTGCAAGAATTAGCTCAACTTCAGCTGTCAGTATGGATAAACCAGTTTTGGTGTAGGGCAAGGTGTTCATTTCTAAATCTGTAATATTTATTTTATTTAATTACACGCATAGTCTTGGGGTTAGGGATAATTTAAAATGCAAATTGAACTCAATATATACGCATATTACGCTGAATAGAGGCACAGCAATTTAAGACCAGAGCTCAACACAGTTCAACAGAAAGAGAACTTTTAATGCTTAACCCTTTTGGTTTTCAGCATGGAAATCCTACAAAGATTTAGCGATGTGTGACACCTGCGATTGATGTAATGCGTGACAGCCACACGATAAAAAAGAAAAAACACCAACAAATGTAATACATAATCTATACTCCGCAAGCTGTGAATGGAATTTTAAATGATCCCCCTCTGGGTGTTACATCACACTGACAACAACTTTGATAAGACGACTATAGTCACCAATGGAGTAGTCCAAAAAACAACTTCCTACTCTTTTTAAATGAAGACATCATTCATATTTTCTATTGGAATATCCATCAAAGATAGTTCACCCTCCTCCGGGGAATTACCCACAACTTCTTCTCCTCGGAGACATTCACTGGCAGGAGGCAGTGATCACATACTGTATATAGCTCCCGTCAGATGATAGAATGACTACGTAAAGGACTCGCCTTGGGTATCCCTCTCTGTTCTCTGCCACAGAATAAAAAAGGTCTCTAGTCAGCTGCTAGTAGTGGCAGAAGATGCATTACATTGTGGTGACATTCCAAATAGTCCCAGAGGTGCTCCACCATTGCTATGAGTGACAGACCAGCTTGGGAAACCTGTGCTGTCACCATAATTCACCAGGTACTCTGTGCTCTCTGTGGTCTGGTCTCGCAGATTCCCTTCTCATTCTCAATGTCCTGGGATGCAAAGAGCTGTGTCAATGTCATTGTCTTTTTGTCATCGGCACCACACTAGTTGTTTTGGGAAATTATTCTTTCTTTATTCAAACAGAATGACGCACAATATAGTTCGTTCAGCTGATTAAAAATGCACAGTGAGATTTGTTGAAGGTTGTTGATTTATTTAATTTTTTTCAACAACATAATAATCCACTGTACTGAGCATCATTCGGCTGAATGGCAAAGCAGAAATAATGGCTTGCAATTGCTGCATCTATCTGCACTGATAAGTTTAGGATCTATGTCATTTCCTGCCTTCTGTAACAGCAGTATAAATGAAAACACTGAAATGACAATTGTATCTTTTGTTAGCTCCTTATTCTACAGTACATTTTTTTACTTTACTTTGCTTGACATACCATACGCAGTTTGAATATGATGTTTTACATTTGTATAAACCACAATTATAATTTATTTATTTCCCTGGATTATGTTCTTATTTGTGTGCATACCATAGAATATCATTCTTTTTCTTTAAGCAAATGAAGTCTGGATATATATGCTGATTTTTCTTTTTTTACTTATATATTCCACAACTTTATATCAAGAGGGGAATTCCAACCACATGAATTAATGAAAGATGTTTTGTTATGTTGTAACATAAAATGAAAAAGTACATTTCAACATTTTCGATCAAGATCAAATTTCACTGTTTGCAGTATGTTTACTAGTCTATATGGCCAACATTTGTTTTCCATACAATGGCTCATTAGGGTTTCCTTTATTTGTGTTGTATTATTTCATGCATTTTTACTTCATCAATCCTTGTTCCTTGTTCAGCCAAAACAAAAAACATCTTCCAGACCAAGCCCCTGTCTACATACCTCCGGCAGGCAGAACATTACATGCTCCCAGGCTGCCTTCACAAGTTCAACAAAACATCCATGCTGATCTGGTTAGCCACCCTGCCCCTCAACCCCCTAATGAACAAGGGGCAAAGAAGCTATTGGGCTTAACCTCTCCCTCTTACCCCTAACTTAACAAGATGTACCCCTACTGGCTCACTCTCCTCTCACACACACACACACACACACACACACACACACACACACACACACACACACACACACACACTCACACTCACACTCACACTCACACTCACACTCACACTCACACATATGCGCAAGATAGACACACACCTCCCAAACCCCCAAACCACTAACCCTCAGACCAATCTGTCTGTGGCACTAAAGTATTATTAGACTTACACACTCTCAAAGGGGGAAACAGTGAGTGCTGAGAGCTTGAAGATGAGATATGCTACAGGGGCTACCAGTTCCATTAAAATGCTTTTCACTGGGGTTCCTTTGTTACCATGGGCCCTGACGTCTTCAGGATGTGGTGGGGGCTTTGCTGATCCGTGACCATCTCATCCTATCTATTCAGGGTTTGAAGGAAGTCGGTGTGAAATTGACGCCAATGAGTGCGATTCCAATCCGTGCCAAAACCAAGGACACTGTGTGGACCGGGTCAACAGCTACAGGTGAAGAGCGTTAACCTTATAACCAGCGTTTCATTTCCTAAAGGAGGCAGGAAAATGTTGCGCTTCGCAGTGATGGACTAGGAATATTATTACATCCAGGGTATCACCGTACCGTACCAGTAACCATTATTCCTGCAAAAAGGTGTCAGGCCATTATACTGTCATTTTGGTAGAACATTACCTTGAGCTATGAGATTTGTTCTGAGCCCAGTCCCCTTTTTTTCAAATGAATTGTAATGGATTTAGTAATGTACCATTTCAGGTTGAGATGAGGTCAAAATGTTGACTGTCTCCAAAAACGAAATCTTGCCTGTTTTTGCTCTTGTTCTGAGACAGCATTGGGTCTAGTTTCACTGTCAAAATGTAGGCCTGTATTTGACCTGCTCTTTGTGTGCAATCAGGCTAAATATGATTTGTGCTTAATATGATTTAACGTTTAATGATGATAGTCCATATGCCGCTAGGAAACATATGAATGTGACTATGTTTCTTCCTGAGACAAAATATCAATATTAGTGATTTTTCTTTTCTTTTTCAGCTGTGATTGTAAAATAGGATTTTCTGGCCTTCACTGTGAGGAAGACATCAATGATTGCGCCTCGAGCCCTTGCCACAACGCTGGCATTTGTCAAGACCACATAAACAAGTACGTGTGGACATAACACATTTTATCTTCGGCTTTATTCATTGTGTGCTTGTAAAGAATCACACATATCAGCAATATTTTTTTTATTAGCCATATATGAACAGGATGGTTTCTCCAAAGGAAACTGGCGAGGGTTGCAGGCGTTCCTCATCAAAGTGTTCCGGTTTATATAACCAGCGTGTCTTCTTCCTCCTTGACACACATAATGTGCTGCTGCTGTTCTAAAAGACACAGAGAGTGAATTCAGCATGGAACACATCATGTATCAAGATTGGGGCTTTTTGCTCCTCTGGTATAGCTTCTCTCTGCTGTGCTTAATGGGAGCCCCGGGGCTTCCAGGCTTTGTCGGACAGATGGGTTAGAGAAGTCCCTGGGCCAATTTCACTCCTAAATGGTTTGTCTCCGGGTTTGTCTCCCGTCATGATTTGCCTCCCATGTGACCCGGCCCGTGCTCAGAAGGGCTCCCCTGATTGCACAGAGCAGGGGAGTAGTTCACATCAGGTGTGTTTTAACCCTCGCCACCCAGTGCAAACACTACACACACACACACACACACACACACTACTGTAATCCCCTTACTCCCTGACCCAAAAAGCCAAACAAGTCCACCTGTACTCTGGCGATGAATCAGACACTCATCAGTATACTCAACGGGCCCACGTTTATATCAGCTATATATATATGCATAAATAGCATAAATAAATTATATATATATATATATATATATATAATATATATATATATATATATATATATATATATATATATGTGTGTGTATTTTTATCTACCCATCCTTTATCTTATGATACTCTTGACTCTGTAAGGGTCACACAATTTCGTCCAACCTATACACAGTAAAGCCTTTGCCATATGAAACTTACAGTAAATAACAGGTGTGGAAAAGCATACTTTTTTCATTTCTGTCTATCATTTGTTTGTTTGTTCAATGATGCCCTCTTTGCTTGCTTTTTTAACCTCTGTTTTACGTGGAGTAAATGACTTTTTATAAAAAAAATCACATTCAACAACCTTTTGAGGTGAAATTTCCTTAACAAGCCTCTGGGGTTATTCTAATCTCACCTGCACAATTTATTTATTTTTAAACTTTCCTATTTATGCAGATTTATTAGGGCTGTCAAGTGATTAAAACAATTAATCTAATTAATTACAGGCTCTGTTATTAATTAATCGCATACTTATATGACACTTTTATGCCTGTTTATAAACAACTGTAACTGGACCGTTCGTCTCTCTCTCGCTCTCTCTCTCTCTCTCTCTCTCTCTCTCTCTCTCTCTCTCTCTCTCTCTCTCTCTCTCTCGTAACTTCTGTCTCCTCCTCTCAGCCAGGTTACTATATTAAATAAATTTGTCTACTACTAGCGCCGAAAAAAAACACAAAGAAACAAGTAGCTTCCCATAAAACGTCCCTCTCTATGCTTCTTTCTTTACTCTTTAATCCTGTGCGGGCCGTGTCAGCAAGCTACAGGTGCAGCTCCGCTATCGCCTCACCTCTTTTGCACCGGGTCAAAGGGAAATATAGAAGTGTGATTAATCTGCGTTAATGTTTTTAATTGCGTAAATTTTCTGTGATTAATTAATCGAAATTAACGCGTTAATTTGACAGCCCTAATATTTATATATGTTATTGATATAAAAGTAATCAAAACTGTACAAAACAGTGCAGCCTGAAAGAAAATTATTATTATGTCTCATGAGTCTGGACTTTAACGATTACAGGAATATGCAGCAAACTTCTGTTGTGCCGCTTGCCAATATACAGATTAGCATATTATAGACATTTTATTTGATGTAACCAGTTAACTGAAAAAAATATATGTAAGCCAATCACAAGATGAAATTTAGATTTTGGCACAGAGTCTAGATTAGTCTAATTGTATGTTTTCTTATTTCCGACAAACAGGATAACAATCTCCTCTCTCAGGTGTGTGTCAGGGGATTTTAGACACACTGACAACTGCAGAGAAGGACATCAATTGAGATAACGCCATTATTGGACAGGTTAAGCTTCTCCCTTCAGCAATAACTCATCAAACGTAACTCAAATTATGGTTCACATGGGGGGGGGGGGACTTGCTGTCATTTTGAAATGTTGGAATGAAGTGCTTCTGGTCAGTTGTGTGGATGAAGATCCTTATCTGCACTTCTGTCTTGTTATGTTCCGTAAACACGCACACACGTTCTTTCTCCAGGTCTGCTATAAATGATTGTCTACAGTCTGGACTTTTTCACTTTATTTTCGATAATAACAATTGACTGTTGTCCTGTCTTCCTCAGGTTCCAGTGCATTTGCCCTCCTGGTTATTTTGGAGCGCTGTGTGACCTGGATGTGAACGAGTGTGAAGTTTCACCTTGCCTACATGAGGGCATCTGTATCAACACACCCGGGGGCTTTGAGTGTGTCTGTCGCCCCGGATACTCAGGTAGCTCTTTTTGCCCTTAGGTGACATTGGGATCAATATGAGAGTCTTAAAAAGTCACCATGACTGTTGCTGGGCCGTGCGCTATTGGGGCAACTCTGACACCGATCAGGCTTAGTGTAAAAAAAAAGAAGGCTTTCACAATGCTTGCTTTTAATTAGCGTGCTTGCCTCCCCAAGATACAGCACCGGCTTTTCAGCAAAGCTAACAAGAGATCAATTAACGTCACCTGTTTTATCTGATGGAAACTTCCCCTGTGTGTGTGTGTTAGGCACCCGCACTTTCCTCCACCAGCCTCTTTAGTCACAGAACACTATTGTTGTTTTACTTCAATCCATTTGTCTTCTTTTCCACTCAGACAGATATCAAGCACGTATGTGTGTGTGTGTGTGTGTGTGTGTGTGTGTGTGTGTGCGTGCGCCGCAAAGCCAATTCCTGTCAGATACTGGGAAGATTAATTTCATTTGTCTTCCACACTGTATCATCAATTTATCCTTCCCCCAGTTGAGAGAAGGGGGGAAATCTCTGAGGTATTGCGACTCTGGAGAGTGCAACCTGACACGCACGGCCCAATTCCCACAGAAGCAGCTTTTTATTATTAGGCCCTGCGAACAGCATTGTACAAGTCATTACTTTTTCTGGCGCTCTAAGCTCATCTGAGGAAGCAGGGTCCCCCCAAGAGAGCGAGCGGCCAGAGGATACAGTTTGGATTGGCTCAAACCGACTAGAACTCACAAAATATTTGTTCTAGTAAGACGTATATATAAGAGCATTGCAACTTTTCACAAGAACACAGATAGGGTTCTATCGTAATCTGTTAGTTTTATTTATTTTGTATTCTAATCTTAAATTTGCAATTTTCTTAGGTTGATACATGATGATGCGGTGTTATTTCGGCCTATTTGGAATCGATCGAAATGTTCTTCTGCTTTGATGGCATACTGTGTCATCCCTCCTCCCTTGGCCTTTTCATACCGTACCTTGATGTCTTGTCACTTGATGGTATCATCATATTATTTGCTTCAGCCATCAGGGGAGTTAAGGGGGTGTTTTTTTGCATATCGAATGCCAACATTCATTTTGACTGCAAGAGTTGAAGCTGCTCGCTAATAAATCGGTCTTGCGCTATATCTACTCACTTTCATGGGATGGGATTAAACAACAATGACACCTCATTCCCTCCTGCATCACTCTCCATATTGAATTCTTCTTAGATGCCCTTTGACGATCGGTCATTGCATCATCCACATTTTCGGCTCTTTGTGTAAGTCTTGTGCTTTCAATAAACCCTTTTGAACAGAAGTTTGAGAGCAAAAATGTACTAACCTTTTGTAAACCGATTGGAATTTTTTATGTTTTCTTTTAATATATACAGTATATTAATATATTGTTTTACATGTCACATGCTTTGACTAAACATGTCTTATACTTCCACCATCTTTAACCATTATTTTTTAACTTGTCTAAAGGTATGTTTGACCCACTTAGAGGGAAGGTTATGATGATTATGAATTAATTTTTTTTTATTATTTCCATTTCTCTTCACCTCCTAGCAATTCAGGTGTCAATATAAATTGCTTTTAAAGTCCTTTTTAGATATGGCTTGACCCTAATAATTTGTTGTAGTGCTTTCTCTATATACACTGTGTTATTTTCTTCTCCATGTCTCGTGTCGACAAACACCATAAAGCATGCCGTTTCCACAGCTTGTCTGATCATTATTATTGGGCTGGCTTAGCCTTTTAGACAAAACACCCTATGTGTTTTGTCTAAAAGGCTAAGCCAGCCCAATAATGTAAATGTAACTGTACATAGGCGCTTGAGTTCATTACTGAGGTCAGATGTCCTGACATGATTGATGTGAAATCTTGTTTATATAAATCACGTTTTAAGCACACTGTTTGTCTCCCCTCTGTTTGTATTTCCTCTTCACCCGGAGCACGCGCTCCCTTGAGTGATAGTACAGTGCAATCAGCACATTGTCGCAGCTTTCCTCAGTCAGCACAATGTTGGATGATGATGATGATGTTCCGGGCACTCGGCGATGTTGCTTGCTGTTAAGGCTTCAGTAAACTCAAGTCTTTGCTGGTGCGATCTTGATGAATAATATTTGGTGATTAATTCTCTCTCTTTGCTGCTGGGCCTCTGCCGAGATCTGGTGCTCTGGAGAGATGTAGTGTAGATTTATTGTGAATGGAATAACATACGCTGCTTGTGCAAACATTTCAGTTGAATGTTATTAATTGCCTCAATCAAAGAGTTGTTGCTGCTGCTGCTGCTGCTAAGAGACGGCGTTTGTACAGACATGTTGAATCTACATTTTAAAGGCTTATCGCAATAGAGCCTCCACTCTTTTGATTTGAGATTACATGTCCCTCTCTCACTTATCTGTCACGTGATATCGAACAAGCAACATATACTTTGTAGTCGAATTGTATTAACTGCTACTATGTGTTCATCTCAGGGTTTTTAAGGGGCTGTGTTGATAGTGTTAAACATTCTCTATGTAACTCCATATTTCTTAATATTTTATACTGACTTTCAGTCTATAGTTAATGTCGAAAAAATGGTGTTATAAACAAGTGTGTCTTAGACGAATAAGACATTTTTCGATCACCATTTCTCACGTATTGCTTAATTTCTCTCACATTTGTATCACATTATTCATCGTTCCGTTGCCTTTTCCCATTACTCTTTTCAGTCCGGGGATTGTTTGTAACCTTTTTGCAGGCATTCTTTTTTCTTCCAGCTGCAGCAAAACTTTTCCTTATGACTAAAGTTATCATTTTGGCTCGGAAAATGAGTCGTTTTCTTATTCCGTAACGAAAAGAACATGATAGATTTTGTGCAGACTAAAAGCAGTTTATTTATGCTCTCCACATTTGGTAAAGCACAGGAGGCAATACATAAACCCCTTGCTCCCTTTGTCACAGGGTTTTGCCTCAGCCCACAGATAAAAAAAGCTAACCAAATGATTAACTATGGATCACTCGTATAGTTTGTCATCTCCATAGCAGATAGCAGAGCATCTTTTGACCACTCTAGTGGGGAAAAAAATAACAAACTCAATTGTAGAATTAGCCAGAACCAATTCATTAATTTGTTTTTCATTCCTCAGCTGTGGATCTCTTTAAAGCCCTACATCATGTAATTTAGACTCCCATAAACAGTGTTCAGATGTTTTCTTTAGGTGGGAGTGAGACTCATTTTGACAACCTCTGTTATCTGGTGTTTCCTTCCCAGATTGAGCTCTTCCCTCCCCCCTTTCATTTCGTATGTGATTGCGTTGCTATTTTTATGAGGGCTGCATAAATAAAGAATTGCATCCACTCTCCAAATAAAGCTGACTTATTTTAGTAAAGCTCCAGACTTCCTTTTTAAATGCTTGCTGATGGACGGTGAAGACATAAGTTGGTTTGCGCATAACTCCTGTGTTCTCTTTGAGTCAGCATATTTGGAGCAGTAACAGTTTGTATGGAGGATTGTGCCTTCATAGACAAGATACTGTGTGGTCACAGCTGTAAGATACACAGTGCCTACGCTATGTGACACCCTTTCCCATTATTTCAGCGCTGCACTTCACAGAGTCCTCCCGGGGACATTGAGAAAGGGGACTGTTGTTGCTTGCCGGAGTCATTTCTTTAGTCGGCTAATTTGGTTCTTTTTAGTTAAATAAGTTTAAAGAAGTCTTAAAGGATCAATTCACCCAAATTACAAAAAGCAAAAGAACACAGTTTCCTGACTTTAAATTTCACTGGAGCTATTTTCAGAGCCCCGGATGTTCAGTGGTTTATCTGAAGTGACCGCCCTGGATGATTTTTCTGGAAGCAAATATGAACAATGATGCTGTGAGCAACAAACATGTAATCCTTTCACCTATTTAGGAATTTAAGGGTCTATTAAATACGTAATTTTCATAGTTTGTACACATGTTTCTACAGCTCCTATTAGCACTCTACTAGTATTATTATCATTTTAATTCAATGCAAAATCATGTTTACTATCTTTGGATTGAACTAGTGTTTATATTATGATGGCTACTAATGTTTACTTTGTAACATCCAATTATCTGTTTGTCAAGAAATGTGCAATGTTGATTAAATATTTGATTGAGCAAATAACTGTTTCAGCTTTAGTTTAGCTCCTGTTGAGTCAACATGTTTTATGCTTATTGACTTTCATAAAGGAAGAGTAACCATCAAGCAAAGCAAGACTTAAGTGGGCATTAACAGCTCATCTGTCATTTTCCCTTTTCCCTGCAGAGCTGAGGTTATATACTGTATATAGCATGTAACTGATGATACAATAATGGGAACATAACCCAACAAGTTCACATTTAGAAATGTATTGACACTTCCAATAGGAGAAAATATGTATTTGTTTTTCTTTTTATATAAAAATGTTTCTTTGTGTAATATTTGATGTACCAAAAAGAATCATGTCATGTTTTTCAACTATGTGACTCATTGCAAACCCTTTTCATTAAAGCTCCCCAAGGTTTGCTGTCAGTAGGAGCGAGAGGGCCAAGAAACATTTTAATTCAATGTCAGTTAACTGCACAGAGCAGGCTCATGTTTTCCATTGACAATCAGTCTGTGATCACTTGATATCAAATATTTCTATAGAGACCAGAGATGAAAATCATGCCATGGCATTGAGGCAGCTTTATCTGTATCAGTATGCTCCCTGCTGTAAGGAGACAGCATTTTGCTCTTAAAGAACCATAGTGGTTTTTCACGTTTAAGTCTGATAACTACGATTTGTATACAGTACCTAACACTAAGTAATTAGCATCATATTTGATGTAAATTGTTCTGTTGTTTATTTCTTACAATAATATTATATTTGGCTGGCAGTAACGTAAAAAAAAATACTGTATACAGTTTGCGTTATTGGGCTAAAACATTTGTCCAGTAATTGTCCTTTATAGCTTTGGTTCATCACACTGTGTTGAAAAATGTACAACACCCCTGACACTAAGATGTTTTTGAGCAGAGGAGATGAAAAGGATCTCAGTTTGAATGGATTGGATGTTCTTTGAAAACAGCCTTTACAGACTTTACATAGAGTGTCCTTTGTGCAGATTCAAATATTCAAAAAAATCATCCATATTTCTTGATGCCAAAACTCAGGCGGTATTTTTCTCTGCTTTGGAGTGCGAATTAGTCATGGTGAAGGTTGAGGGTGACAACACACCCTCAGAAATATATTGGTGTCAGTGAATAGAAAAGAGTAAGTGAGTGTGACCTGGATGTGAAACACATACTTTAGATCTATTGAAAATAATGAATTTTGCTGGCCGGAAAATACAATTTTTTCAAATAATCATTATATAGCTTGACAATGGTATATCTAACCTTTGAATGATAAAATGGTGTCTTGATTCTTTTCTATTATGATGAACAAATACCATGAAAAGAGACAAACCAACAATGAAATGTATTCCCGACTTTGAAGCCACTGCTTGATATCCAGTGGATTATCTCAGCCATAGGCCGCAACCAGAAACCTAGAGAAACTTATGAAATACTTGTGCATTTTGTCACCATATTCTCTCATTGCAGATCCACAAAGTGTATTTAATTCATTCCTCTCAGTTTGTGAAAACTAACGAACCAGTGTAAAAATGTCCCAGAGCATGTGCAGTGACGTCCCCGGAGATCCAAAACGCTTTTGTTGTTGCAAAATTATCCAAACTAACTGTTTGTATGTAAAGGGTTGTTTGTTTAGTTTACAAAGATGATGTTGAAGATGTTTTGAGGTTAGAGAGTACAAGTCAAGCCAGACTTGTCAGAGGAATCAAACCGTTTCTCCAACTCTTAAGTCAGTCGTCCATATAGTTTGAGTGTACTGGAACGCTATAAATATGTTCTCTTATTAAGTTGTTAAATATTTTAACATGTTACTTAAATATCCGCCATTTTCCAGGGGCCCGGTGTGACTTTCACATCGACGAGTGTGCTTCGAACCCATGCCAGAATAGTGGGAAATGTATTGATGCGGCTGATCGATACCAGTGCTTATGCCCTGACGGCTTCAGTGGGTTCCACTGTGAAACCAACATTGACGAATGCATGTCAGCGCCATGTCTTCATGGGAGGTACACACTTAATCCCCCAGTCCATTTTAAAACATGAACACAGCAGATTGTGCACAAATAACATGGAATTATTTTGAATTACACTCCTTGCCAGCAAAGAGACATACATGTCACATTTTGTAAATGTGATGCACTAAAAGGTTTTCTCTCTAAATGATAGTCATTAATTCAGTTGAAGGGGGAATACTCCATCTATTCAGAATTCTACATGAACTTTACAAACAAAAGACCTGCACATTTTTTTTAGTTGGGTTCTTACGGCAGTGTAATTTTGATGAATCAATTCTGACCCCAGCTGTTGTGTGTATTTTCCAGCTGTAAGGATGGAATCTATTCCTACTCCTGCCTCTGTGAATCTGGATGGATCGGCAGCAGATGCCAAACGAACATTGACGTGAGTCGAGCTTAATTGATGAAAACCAGCTGGGTGTTCGGGAGAATTTTGTTATCTTTGCGTGGCTTTTGGTATCACTAACTCTATTGACGTTTTCCACAAGATAAGTCAATTGAACCACCAGGATCATGTAAGCATTGCACAACTAACTGATTAAAAGAAATAGCTCTCTCTAATGCCTAATTGATTGATACCCCAGCTGGTGCCGGACTCGGGAGATAAAACATTGAGTTGCTTACATCGGCTTCTTCAGCATTTAGTTGAATGGATTATTCGATCATGTCCTTTTTTAGCCAGCAACTTGTAGTTTTTATAATTTTTTAACCACACATAATGCATTCTAGTTGGCAAATTGTTCATATTTCACCTGTCAAAATATTTAATATCATTGGTGCCATGGTCTAACTCTAGTAATTGTTGTCTCTTCATTCACAGGACTGTGCTTCCAGCCCCTGTTTAAATGGCGGCTCGTGTGTGGATCTCATTGATAAATATGCATGCTTCTGTCAGGATGGTTACACAGGGAAAACCTGTGAGAATGATATAGATGTCTGCAAAGACGCCGCATTCAATGTCTCTCTCTGTTTCAATGGAGCCACCTGCCTTGACGGTGAGGGATCAAACTTTACATGCAGGTGAGTTGGTCCATTGTTAATTGTCGCCTATTGTTTGGATGAAATGATAGTGAAAGAATGTCCCTGGATGGATTCATCGTATCATGAGCCGATTGGAACAGCATGCCCCGCTGAATGCAGCCTGAATGAATAGTTTAAATGTGTCTTCCTGCGTAGGACATTTAAAGCGCCAGCACTCACCATAAAAAAGCATAGCCACGGTTTGTTTTCCACGGTTCCTAAGCCCCACCCCATGAACTGCAACCATCAAATCAAAGTTTGGTAACTGTGACATGTCACGTCAGGCCTGGGAGGCTATGGATTCATCCATATACAGTGTTACACAGAGCCGGCCCGAGGCATAAGCGAACTAAGCGGCCGCTTAGGGCCCCCGACTGCCTGGGGGGCCCCCTCCAAAAAAAAATCTTTTTTTTTTTTTTTTTAGTTTGTGTGTTTGATATTAACATCATATTATGCAAATGTGAGTCATACAAAAAAAGGAATAAAATGTTTTGGTCTAGATAATTAATAGCCTAAAAATTTAATCAGTTCATCTGGGAGGAAATCCGAAATTATCTGATCATGTCACGTTCACATCCATGCACAGTGTGTATTGAGTTTATTTAAAAACAATTGGAAATGGGGCTGCCCTCAGTTGCCCATGCACTGTGTATAGTCTATAGCCTATTTCAGCCTTGTCTGTGGAAAAAAAGATTTACGTGGACAACAGAGTTCTTCTGCTTAGTTCCTCACACTGCATTTAAATGCATTCACTATATTACAGAGAAATATGTCCCGTAAAAGAAAAAGAGCTCCAAGCCCAACCCAGAGAACCCTCCATAATATTTTATTTTATATTAATATTTTTATGGAAAATCCATGTGTCCTTCTTCAATAGCTTCTAATTCATCTGACCCACTGTCTCCAAATTATTTGTTCACACAAAATTTCTCAGATTTAACCTCTTAATTTTCCTCTCTAAGTGCACCAGATTCATGCATTTCACTTTAAAAAGGTTAAAAAAATCCCCCTAGGAGGGTCTGACTCTCGGCTGTCTAATATTTACGCACAGCCGCACAGTGGAGGCACTAGCGGAAAACACTGGGTGTGTGAATGATATTTAACAAAGATCTATAGTTTCAGCAGCGCTAACATTGGAGAGGGGCCCCCTAATCATATTTCGCTTAGGGCCCCCTAAGGCTTGGGCCGGCTCTGGTGTTACACATGGGGCTGTACTAAGCTTAAAACTTGGCTCAAACAGAGTATCAAGTTCAGTTTCTAGTGAAGCTTTTACATAAAAGGAATGGATTTAACACTGTGTTTATCTGCTGTAAAATGAGCGGCAGTCATTATCAAGTCCAGATAACTAGCTCTCCCACAGTAGCACCCAAGCGGGACCGCAAAGGCCAAAAGTTACATCCTTAATTAACTAGGCTCCATCAGTTTAAGGGTTTGCAGGAAGTGTAAAAAACAACAACAACAAAAAACATTTGTGAAGTGTATTATCCCACTGTGTGGAAGCTTGTCTCAGATGCTATCAGGGTAAAGGTTCAACATTTGCGGCTCTGCCAAGCAATTGTATTAAAATTTGAGCGAGTGTTAGTTGCATGCATGGAAGTAGCTTCAAAATGCAATACAACAACAATGCTGTTCCATTATTTCCAAGTGAAGCCCTTTTTGCTCGTCTCTCATTAAAAACCCTGTGCTACAGTAAACAGTTTTAGCGCCATCGCACAGAGTGGCAGTCCTCCATGTGGGTTGCAAGTGAATTATTACTTTTTAATTGCTGACATGCACTCCCTTGAGTGATAAAGCGTATCTGAATACAAGGTGTAGAAGTGAGTGTGCAGATTTGACACAGCCGCTCCCTGGATGCCTTTGTTAATTACATCGGCTAACCTTTTGCTGATTTGCTGCTATATGCTCTGTGTCATGATTTAATGCATCTTAGACTAGCACAAAGCCAGCTAGCTTGGTGCTCCATACAGGGTTATATATAGATGAAACCGATTGTCTGATACTACTGCCTCATCGCATTACCTTTGTTGTAGGCTCATTTGTGTGTGTATGTTACTCGGAGGCAATATTGTGTATGTTCATAGTCTCCTGCTGATATACAAAATTATGATTGTCCATTACTTTGGGAAAAAGGATTATCTTGCTGAATTTGGACATGATATGGTGGTTCATTAGTAATTGCTTATTGGCCTTATTAAGATTCAGTATTCTGTCAACTTAGTCTGTATTGACCAAATGGTTTGATTAAGGGTTTATTTACAGACACAATTGAAGGGTGTCTGAGTCGTACATGGAAAGTTATTTAGTCTGTTATACTGTGTATGTTGCTGATGTAAAAGAAGCACTTTAAACCATCAGAACATATTTTATTTAATTTATCAGCCAAATTCTGTGTGACCACAGTTTCCAATCGTGTGTGACTGGTGGAGGAGCTTACCCTGTTGTTTAAATGAACACCACAGACTGTGACTTTAAAATCACATTCAAATAGGTTTGAGAGTCAGGAAGCATGTTTTGTACCTCCACATATTTTTTCCACTTGAAAGGAGAGGGTTCGGTCAGGCTAGTATACACTTGACTAATGGGCTAAAATATTAAATCAGGCACACAATAGTTTCTTGGCGAGACATGAAACACAGCATGTTGTTGTATCTGCATGTTGTGTGCAAAGTGGTACATGTTACATTTTGCACCTGCTCAGCAATTTGACTCAAAAGGACTACACTCTCTCTCTCTCCGTTCTGGTGGTCGGCCAAGAGGTTATGCATGAAACCCTTTTGCCCATGTTCTGATGTTGTAGTATTACATGATTAAAACAACCGTACCTCACATAACTCAACAACACAAGTCAAATTCATTAAAAAGGTTTTTAAGGTTAATGCAAGAGTTTTAGTAGCATTTACTGAAACATAGGAAATAGTCGGGGCTGTGGTAAATTTGACAAAACTGTTTCGTGCCCATTGTTCTGCCTTTGTACACCTTTTTCTGATGTAAAATACTAATGGAGGTAACCGTTAATTGGAAATCCATGCAAGCCCACCAGACCTTGGTCTTCCCTGGCCTCAGGTAGCTTTCGTGCATGATCGGACCCATTTTCCATCTGAAAAATGATCGCTCTCCTACAAAGCTCGGAGCCATATCTGCAGAATTCAAGAGGTCTCTCTGTTTGCTCAAGGTGTAGCTTATATCCCGTGCATATCACCAACTCCACAACAGGAAACCATTACTACAACTACACATTTCAACTGGGATGACCTGTGGATGTAAGGCAATGCTGAATTAATCCATTCAGCTTTATCTTCCCCCTCACATAACGCCTCTCTATATCAAGTCTGTGATCCCATAACTCAAGTTTGAAGCAGCGAAGGTTTGTCTTTTCCGGTATTTCTTGGCATGCTTGGAAACGCTGGATCAGGTTTTGTCGAATAATTGAATTAGGAGTAACGAAATTAACACAGAGGCGGCCATATTAATTTAGTCCCAATTGTGAACAAAACACAATCACGGCCTTCATCTTTTGAGAGCAGTGCGTTGGCACCATCCTCTGTTAAATATGCAGAACAATGTTTGCTCTGAACTTCATTCAGGTGGCATGACAATGTCCTGTGCCAGAACTCCAAAGGACTTTATCATTGTGTGTGTCACTGTTGATTTGTGGGTTTGTTTTGGGGTTTGTTATGAATATGTATCTGGCTGGCAATGTGCAAGTTCAACTGAGGCCTTTTTCTATTGGATATCATGTGGATGTAGGACAAAGTATGAAGCAAAAAAATCAAGGAGGATATGATACTATTTACATTGAACCATCCCAAGACTTGATATAGAGCTGGTTACTATTCTGTAGATGTACTATTACATATGCCAAGAAAAGAAAAATGACCTTCAATAAAGTCCATCATAACATAAATTACTATAGAAATTTTAAAATATCCCAGTTATGAAGATAAGACATCGCTGTAAAGTTACCATACACTAACAGATATGTTGATGATCCCCACATACGATATCCATATAAGCATATTATACAGGGCTTGAAATGATACATGATTCCACTGCTGTCTCTTAAGATTCCAAAAAATATTGTGTGTATAATGTATAACATTAATCATATGCTCTTGAAATAGGAATCAAGGACCCACTCCAAGTTGTAGTTCTTCTTGATACATGTCAACGGCAAGCAGTTCCTACCGACGCAGTGTGTGTCAGAGGAAAGGAAGTGACAGCGCGGTGACACAGCCCCACAGTTCTAAAACGTCTCTGTTTTCTTAGCTGTCCGCCAGGTTTTATGGGGGACTTCTGTGAAGTGGATGTTAACGAATGTTGCTCAGCACCATGCCACAACGCTGCCATTTGCCAAGATCTTATTAATAGCTATGTCTGCCACTGCAGGTCAGGTGAGTCACTCAAGATGTCCCGCGAGTCTCTCAATTTACTTTGAAACGAGGCAACCCAAAATTGTTTATTTTCCCCGACACAAGAGAATCTGCAGGAAACCTTTGTGACTCACGAGCATGACGACTAATACACAGCCTAGATGCTAAGACATGTTTTTGAAGGGAACAGGGATGCTTCACTCTGTTAGCATGCCCCAGATGTGGTAGAGTACAGTTTACCATAATGTAAACCATGCTTATAGAGCGCCGGTATTGGATTGACTAAAGGGACAATATAGAATGTCACACAAGGTGACCATAATGCCTGTATATAGCTTCTGGGGCCCTTAAAGCCATTCAAGAGACATCAGCTTTTCTCCTGGGAGAAATTTGTATTCATACAGTTACAACAAAAAAATAGACAGTGATAAAAAGACGATAGTGCCCAGACTCATTAAAATGAATGTGGCATCTTACTCTTTAGTGAAAGACTTTTTTTTTCTTGTGTGTGTGTGTGTGTGTGTGTGTGTGTGTGTGTGTGTGTGTGTGTGTGTGTGTGTGTGTGTGTGTGTGTGTGTGTGTGTGTGTGTGTGTGTGTGTGTGTGTGTGTGTGTGTGTGTGTGTGTGTGTACCCAAAAGAAGCAAATCAATGTAGGAGAATCTGATTGATATTCACTTCAGAGGGTGGAAGTGGGAGAGCCCGGGCTCACCACAGCACTCTGTGGGCTTTTGTTCCTGGCAGGTTGGACAGGCCTTCACTGTGAGGATGACATTAATGAGTGCCTTCCACAGCCCTGCAACCAGGGAATATGCATCCAGAATGATCCGGGCTATGGCTACACCTGTTTCTGTCGTCCTGGATATGTGGTGAGGCTCTCCACCTTATCCTCCCCCTCTACAGATTTTCTTCCCTTTTTTTCTTCTTTGATAACCTTTACCCTCCTCTCTTGATTCCTCTCTTGGTATTCATTAAATGATTGGTTAAACATGTGTGATGCCTTTGTCTTTATTGGTAACTGTCTGATTGCCACCTCTTTATTCCCATTGTAAATCAGGTAAACTGGGTGACATTCCATAACATAAAAGGACTAGGTGACATTTTATTTTATATCCTATTGCTTTTTATATGAAACATTTATGGCCAAAGAAGTTACAAAAAATACGGCATAGAAACAACAGTAATCGGATCCCAACACAGCTATTATCTTGTACCAAATGAGTTTGTTTTGTTTCAACCAGACTTGTTTTTGTTACATAAAGTAATGTTCTCTGTTTAATGAGAACCTAAGTTATTATTCAAGCTGTGCCTTTTAACATTTCATCACAGAGTTACAGCCCACATCTGAAAAGGCTGTTTATTTTTTTTCCATTTGCAGGGGAGAAACTGTGAGCACAACTATGATGACTGCCTGTTGAATCCGTGTCCAGCAGCATTTTCCTGTGTAGATGGCATCAACAAGGTCAGCTGCCTGCCTGCTGTTACAGATGCCGTTCCCTCTGCAACTGTAGTGGAGAACATCACTCGCGGCTTCACACCAAGAGTGCCGACGCCAACATTTAACCCCGCGCCAACAGCTGAGGAAACCACAGGTACAGAGCACGCAGTGCAGGCATGCAAAGGCAAAAGATCATATCCAATGTATGCCATTTTGTGTCACACATTACTTTTACTCAGCTACATTTCGCAGGGAATTATTTATTTGTTTGATTTAAAAAAAACACATATGATAATAAAATACCACGATGCCTTGACTTATTCACTGTGTTCACAATTATTAGGCAAGTGAGTATTTTGGTCATATCATAATTTTTTCATGCATATTTTCCAACTTCAAACTTGAGTGCTTATTGGATTCAAGCATACCAGGTAATGTGTATTTGTGTAATAAGTGAGGGTGTGGCCAACACTCTATACGTCAGTCTGCCCCAGGGCAGCTGTGGCTACTATCGTAGTTTACCACCACCGGTATGACTGTGTGTGAATGAATGGAACCTGGAACCCTGTAAGCGCTTAGAGTCCTTAGGGAATAAAGCGCTATATAAATCCTATCCATTATTATTATTATTATTATTATTATTATTATTATTATTATTATTATTATTATTATTATTATTATTATTATTATTATTATTATTATTATTATTATTATTCATTATTATTATTATATCAAGATGTGCATAATTATTAGGCAGCTTCTCTTTCTCAGGCAAAATGGGCCAAAAAGAGATTTAACGCACTCTAAAAAGTCAAAAATTGTAAAAAGTCTGTCAGGGGGATATAGTACTCTCGAAATTGCTAAGATATTGGGGCGTGACCACAAAACCATCAAACGTTTTGTTGCAAATAGCCAACAAGGTCGCAAGAAACGTATTGAGAAAAAAAGATGCAAATTAACTGCCAAAGATTTGAGAAGGATCAAAGATGAAGCTACCAGGAACCCATTATCCTCCACTTCTGCCATATTCCAGAACTGCAACCTACGAAGTGCTCAGAAGTACAAGGTGTTCAGTGCTTAGAGACATGGCCAAGGTAAGGAATGCTGAAACCCGACCACCACTGAACAAAACACACAAGTTGAAACGTCAAGACTGGGCCAAGAAATATCTGAAGACAGATTTTTCAAAGGTTTTATGGACTGATGAGATGAGAGTGACTCTTGATGGACCAGATGGATGGGCCCGTGGCTGGATCAGTAACGGACACAGAGCTCCACTTCGACTCAGACGTCAGCAAGGTGGAGGTGGGGTACTGGTATGGGCTGGTATTGTTAAAGATGAGCTAGTTGGACCTTTTCGGGTTGAAGATGGCCTCAAAATCAACTCCCAGCCCTACTGCCAGTTTTTAGAAGACACTTTCTTCAAGCAGTGGTAGAGGAAAAAGTCTGCATCTTTCAAGAAGACCATGATTTGTATGCAGGACAAAGACAATGCTCCATCGCATGCATTGAAGTACTCAACCGCATGGCTAGCCAGTAAAGGCATTAAAGATGAAAAAAAATAATGACATGGCCCCCTTCCTCACCTGACATAAACCCTATTGAGAACCTGTGGGCCCTGCTTAAACGGGAAATTTACAGTGAAGGAAATCAGTACACCTCTCGGCACAGTGTCTGGGAGGCTGTGGTTGCTGCTGCACAAAACGTTGATCGTCAACAGATTAAAAAAAAACTGACAGACTCCATGAATGGAAGGCTTGTGACAGTTATTGAAAAGAAGGATGGCTGTATTGGTCACTGATTATTTTTGTTGACATATCAGAAATGTTTATTTGTACATTTTGAGTTGTTTTACTGTTCTCACTTTAACAGATGAAAATAAACAAGTGAGATGGGAAAATGTTAGTTTTTAAATTTAGTTACATAATAATTCTGCACATTAATAGTTGCCTAATAATTGTGCAGATATGTATATTCTATTAAGAAAGACAAAACCTCACTTTTACTTTCTTAATCATTCAGGTTTAGGTTCTTTAACATTTTGGATTGACCGAGAGCACTGTAGTTGTTCAATAATAAAATGTATCCTCCAAAATACAATAATTGTGCACACAGTGTTTATGTCACTGAGTATAATAGTTCTATACAGTAAAGTACAACACTACACAATAAAGTGCTAAACAGAATATGAAGCAGTGTCCTTGTGCTCACTTTTAAACATATTTACTGTAGAGTCAGTTTAATTCAGCTCCTAATTTTTAAAGGCAAGTGTACAACCTCAAAGGCTACATAGAATAAATTAGTGCCAATTTCACTTTGTTGCAATTTAGTTTATCATGTTTTAACTTCTTGTCTAAACTTGTTTAGTGTTAACTTTCCTAATGAGGAATACATCATGAGTTATATTTATATAGTGTAGAGGACAGACTTTTCACTTCTGGAAAGGGCCTCGTTTTGATGGACACTTATTTCACTGCCAAGAATACCACCTGTTACCTTGATGATAGATCAGCCAAAATATGGCAGCGTATCAACCGAAATTAACATTTCTCAATCAAGTCGCAGCTCCCATTGCTATGCTATTACTTCTATTCACATTACAAGAAAGTGCAAATAAATTATTCAAATTGATAAGCCATCACACTAATCAAACTGTATGGAAGGTGGTCTGAGGATTAATTTTTTTTACATTTTTGACAAATTACAATGTTACCCTTCCCTTGTCCTTCCAACCAAACATTTCTGCTGTTTCCAATGAGAGCAGACTCCCATTGATCAGGCACTCCAAATGTGATTTTAGAGTCTTTGGAACATAGCAGGATATGATGTATTAGGCTTTCATTGAGAGATTGTTGCAGTTTGTGCAGCTGTGGTTGACAAACAACAACACCAAAATCCTTTTTTCTCTATCTATTGGAGGAGAATAATTTCAAAGAGGATTCGTCCAAGCGTTGTCCGTCAATAAATCCCCTTAACACTCAAATGATAGACACAGAACCCAATATGTTCTACATTACTGGTATTGGATTGAGTCATCTTGGTGAGAGGAGGAATTGGGAGGACTGGGCAGATTGTTACTCCGTGACAGATGAGGTCTGTCTACCTTTGAAACTGTTCACAGAGCTGTAAAACCCACCTATTGAACACAGACGGGCTTGAACCAATTCGGTACGACACTCTGAAAATCACTGTGGGCCAAACATAATGGAGTGCTCCCCCTCTGCACCTGATCCATCCAGCCCTCATCCAACGCACCGGCACAGCGTGGGTTAAACACACACACACACACACACACACACACACACACACACACACACACACACACACACACACACACACACACACACACACACACACACACACTGGAGGAAAAAAAAACATCAAGCATTGCCACACCGAAAGCATCTCCCCTACTCTTTTCACATATAAGCACATAATCAAAGTAAATAAGTTTTAAAGTCACAGGACCCAGAAATTCTGAGTTTATCTAACTAGGTCACCAACTTAAACACATGCAGTGCCCTTGGTGCTGCTTGAAATAGACTCAGACAGTGCTGCTTTATACCTAAGACTGTTCCAGAACCTTTGGAATATGCCTAGTCAATGGGAATTTAAACATAGAGGTGGTGACGGTACACTGAAAGTTAAAGGATGGAGTCTGCGATTCTGGAGAACACTTGATGTCAATATCATTGAATATCTCCTGACGATCCGCTACCTGTGCACAACGTGTGTGCGCTGAAAAATGAGCTGGTGTTAACACATAGCCTAGGCTCTGTGAAAGGGTATATGAGAAAAAAGGGGCCCACCGTAGCTAGTTACAAGCCCACTTACAGAGCCCAGGCCTTGTATTAACAAGTGCACACATATTCAGTAAGGACTCTTAGCAGATCGTGAGGAGATATTCACAGATTTTTTTCTCAAGGTTTATTTATTGGTATTTTTAGATGTTATACAGAATGCAATGCAGATACAATTAGATACATACAATTATAACCCCCCCCCCCCCCACTTGCTCCAACAGAGCCCCACCCCTTTAACAGTAAGACTGTACAATTACATAACAATAGCATGCAGGGATCACAATTGAAATGCACACAAATAAATAGACAAACAGTTAAATAACAGTCTAAGGGAAATATACAAATAATAAATACATATTGAACTTAAAATTACACCTCAGTAAAAGGCTAAAATAGAGAAGGAAATGAGGTCAACAGCACTAAACTCCCATATTAGCATAATCTATCCTCTCCACATAGGTAAAAAAAGGTTTCCATATAGCATTACATTTTTGAGCACACCCTCTAGTAGACTAACAAATCTTCTCTAAGATGCATCATATCTTTAATCCACATTTTAAAGGTTGGGGAGAACTTCTCTTTCCACTTGAGGAGTAGGCCTATAGTAAGTCGTCTGGCCAAGAAAGATGCAAAAGCTATTATTTATTTTGCTTGGGACGTAAGATATAAGGTATATCCTGTGGAGTAACTCCAAATACTGTGGTGATAGCAGAAGGTTCTTTATGTACTTCTAAAACATCTGAAGAGGTTTTAAATATCAATTGCCAAACATGATTAAGTTTCGGACAGGACCAGGAACATGTGTGAAAGCGTAGCCGGCACTTGCTTGCATCGGTCACATATGGGATCAATAGGTGTGAACTTTGCCAGCTTTACTTTTGACCAATGAAGGCGATGTAAGACTTTGAACTGGATGAATGTGTGACGTTTCAAGTTTAACTCAACTAAAATTCGAACAATAAACTTACAATAGTATTTTGTCGCCTTTTGAATGTTAAAGTGGCAAATAAAACTTTTAAATCCAAGTTTCAGCAGAGCATGTCATTTTGCTGCCTACTCCATGCTCACTCGCTATAGCGCCCCCATATTCACTGATTTTTGACATTCACTGATTTTGACAACAAGCATTCTCTAGAATGACACTCCACCTTTTAAGGGATACCATTTATTGTTAACAGCTATAAACATGTGAATTCTCTCAGACTGTATATCTTAATTCTTGATGTAAAAAATTTGATTTGAGTTGATTGTCTTCTGTGTTTAATTTTTTTTTACTCCCTCTCCTCCTCTCTACATGCAATGCTGAGCTTCACAGTATTTTAGCTGCACAATATGAGAGCTGATGGGAATCTTGAAAAGGACACTTACTGCTGGTGGAGGGAGGCTTACGGCAGCTCAGCCAAGCTTTTGGTTGACTTTCATTGGAGTGATCCTCACAGTACAGCACAGGTGGAGCTCTTATCTTCTGCTGCCATGTGTGGTAGCCCATATGAAATGACTTAAAGCTCCTCAAAAATCAACTTGATGAGTCAGAGGTTACCCATGGGGGGGTCCTTTGAAACACGCATTACAAGTCACGGTGCGGCCGACCTTCAGCCTAACGTGAATTCCTTTGTACTGTGTCTACCACTAAATTGTGTTTCCATGTTTTTCTTGGTATAGATACAGTTTGTTCATAATTTAGTTGGCAGTGCACGATGACTGTTTTGATATATTCGGTGACACAACTTTGCTACTGACTCATAATGACATTCCCATGATGTGCACAGTTATCAATATTCATGTGAGAGCTCGGCGAGATGAAAAACGGAAGGAAAAAAAACAGTTATTTCAGCTGCATAGTATGGCCTGTGTGCTCCTGTACTGCAACTGTCAATGCAGAGCGTTGGGAGTAATATTATCCTTTATTTTTAAAACCAGACAGCAAAGATTGGGAAAAAAGGCGAATATTATATTTATATATTTAAGATATGATACCTGTGTATGTGTTAGCGGGATTATGATATTCAAACTAAATCTTCTTCCGTATATCTGAAATTTATAACAGTTTCTGCCAATTTTTCTAGGTACAGTACAGAATGACCTTTTGCCTTCCCTCAGGGCTCTTAAACTGCAAGAGTCCAGGAATGGTCTTCAGCAGTATTTTATCTCTGTCCCCATGACAAGTTCAATCAGTCACTCCATTACCTTACCCAATAAATCAGGGCCACAGCAGAACTTACATCCTAGCTTTTTTTTCTCATTTCCAAATAAATGGGACATTGAGTCCATAGCAATTAAATCTTGTCGTCCAAAGTCTATCCTCATTTGATATGGTTTTAAGTGCATATTTCACCAAATATAGTATCCTGTGCTTTAACCTGACTGACATGAGTGCACAGGCTGTGCTGCAACAGTGAGCACCACCTTTTTAGTTACATTAAAGGTCACATATTATGCTAAATGCACTTTTTAAATGTGTTCTAACATATCCATGGGGCCACAGTGTGCCTAGAGACTGCCAAAATATAAAAAAATAACAATCTCTCCTTTTCTCACTGTCCCCCTTTCTGAAACCCCCACCCCTCCCCCCAATATACTCCAGTCAGAAATCTCGCCGACTATTACGTAATAGTCGGCACAGCCACATCCCCATATTTTCTTTATATGTCCATGCTTCCGATGCTTCCCCCCCACATTAGTAACCAGAAATTTCCACAGTGCAGTAATCTATGATAACCCCACCCCCCCATTTCTTATTGGTCCACGGCCCCGAGATCCCGTGCCCGAGATCTCGGGCGACAGCCATGTTGCTTTCCCCGCTAAGCGACAAGATGCCCATAGCCTACAGCCTGAATGTTACATACACCAACACAGAATGCTTTTGCTCATACTCCACTAATTTATCTTAACCACAGCAGTCTGGAAATGCCTCGTTTTTAACATGACAAAGGAGTGTAACTTAATAGTGTGGAAGTCAATTTTGAAGATATTTTTTTCACTGATTTCTGTGGTATTTTTAGCCGGTAGCTTCCGAGCTAGCTTCGAGACAAGCATTCAGCAAATGCTCATAAAAACATAATTCTATTACCCACACCAGTCTGGAAATGCCTCGTTTTTAACAGGACAAAGGATTGTAACTTAATAGTGTGGAAGTCAATTTTGAAGATATTTTTTTCACTGATTTGTGTGGTACTTTTAGTTTATTTTATCGTCTGAGTCTTATTTTTAGCGTTAGCGCCCATGTAGCTTCTGTTGTAGCACCAAGTTTTGCTCATAACACGCTGTTTATACTCCCCATAGCAGTCTGAAAATTACTCGTTTTTAACATGACAAAGGATGGGAAAATATTCCTGTGGAAATCAAACTTTGAAGCTACTGTTTTCACTGGTTTTAATCATGTCAGGTCATGTCAAACTGTTCTCTTAGCTTAGCTTCGGCCCGGAGCCGCCGGGTAAACTCACGTAGTGTCTCTCTAGTATCACGAGAGCACGGCAGAGACGGTGTGGGAGAGCCATATAAAGAAAGCCCGGCAGAGAGGTGGGAGGGGCCAGCCAGATCGCACAAATATAGGTCATCCTGAGACCAGAGGACATCGAGGCTTGCTACAATAAATGATCTGAACGGGTTTTTCAGCAAACATCTAAAAAAATAAGTATTAGGGGCTATTTAGACCATATAAAATTGCCAGCAAAGTGCAGAATATGTTACATTTAAATATGACTCATATCAATTTTCTCACCTCTTTTATGGACATGTAGAAAGACTTGTCCTAATTAAATCTGATCTGAAAGATTCATGTGGAGAACTATTCCCACTGAGACGACTCTTACTTTTTCCCTGTTGAAACCAGAAAAGCTTTTGAACCTAGTACCTACAGCATTGAAAAACTCATTGGTCAGCATTATGTTATCCCCCTTTTTCCTGCTATTAAAACAACAGTCAAGAAAATACTGACAGGGCATGACAAGATTTTACAAATGGAAAAAAAGGAGGATACCTTTTAAATTGTGCACATTTACAATTCAGATTGAGCCCGACTAGGTAGTTGAAACATGTAAATGAAAACAGGAGACCTTTGAAGGAGAGACCGAAGCGAACTGCTAATGAGGTATGATGCTGCCTCCTGGCAGCAGCCTCAGACTGCATCAAAGACTACAACAGACTAAACAAAGCTTTAAAATCAATGAATAGCTTTGTCTCTGAGGGGTAATTTTCCATCATCAGCATTGGCAAACCCCATTGTCAGGAGTGAGGCAGGACGGCGCATCATTGAAGCTTTGCACATTTATCCTCATTAATTCACAGATCACAGTAGGTTTGCTCCCGATAATTCTCACTTTATTTTTTGTCTGAGGAATTTTCCTCCGGGTATTGGTCGTGTTGCTCTCCAGAGAAAATAGGGCTATTTAGCTTAGCTTGTTAGCCGGATGCCCTGAGGGACCCACTGTCAGATCAAAGAGGGCCCGGCTGGTTAGGACTTGACACGTAACAAATATTGATAAAAGGTCTCCCTCGCATCTGCCCGATTAATCATGGCAACAACTTTAAGAGAGCTTTGCTGATTTCTCTAGTGTAATGATTTCTCAGATAAGAACAGGCAGAGCTTGAGACAGGTGCATCCAGGAATGCTTTTCATTTTAACAGGCTCCCCCTCTTTGACTTTTTATGCTACAAATTGCACTAGCTTCCTCAAATGTGAAATATATTGAGCATGAGCACCCCTAATGTTCGCCTCCAATTCATGTCTGAGTTAGTCTTTTAAGTTTGTCTGCGTCACTAACCCCAATAAGCTTCTGGCCAGTGGAACTTTTACTGAAAGATCCTATAATTGCCCCATTCTCATGGATGATATAAGCCAAGTCATTCCACTTAAAATGAGGCATGTAATAAACTTGTGTGAATACTCTCATTTTCAGCCTAGACTCCTCCCTGGTCTAATATAATGTCATTTGCATGCTTCACAGCTTTTTCCGCAATTATGGCTACTTACAATATGCCAGTAGACTGAGAAAAAACTGGGATGCAACCAAGCCCTTAAAGCCTGCTTTCAATCTATTAACCATCTACTTTTTGCCTCTACCTTCACACTAAATAGCCAGCACTGTATGCTGCATTCTATCCATGCTGCCAAGGGTTATTGGGTAGATACGGCCCATATTTACATGTTATGCAGCAGTATCCAGTAGTGTGTGTGTGTGTGTGTGTGTGTGTGTGTGTGTGTGTGTGTGTGTGTGTATGCCGCTGGAGAGTAGCAAACCTAGAAAAGTCCATGTTCAAGCCTGAGCAGCAACATGAAATGTGCTCTGCCTAGGTGTCCTTCGCCTATACTCTGAATCTTAAATAATTCTGAGGTTGCTGTTCTCAACCCGGCTCACTGAACTCCCCGTGGAGGAAGCGAAGTGAAAAGCTGAACTCTCTCCTTTCCAGAGAATCCATAGAAAATATCTCAGCAGAGTTTTTACAGTTTAGATGCATTAACTGCAGTCTCTCTTGATATTGTTTACCCACCCCGGTTTTTAAAGCTTTATAGGCCTATATATATATATATTTATTTTTTATTTATTTTTGTTTCCTAGATTCAAGCTACGTTCAGTACTCTGGGAATTCATACCTGGAGTTTGAGGGGATTGACCTCAGCGCACTCAATAACATTACTGTGAGGTTTCAAACTGCAGCAGCCCACGGTACTTTGCTTTATGTGGACCAAGGACCTGCTAACGCTGATTTCTTCTTCATGAAACTCTTCATCCTGGATGGAATCTTGCAGGTAAAAGAAAAAACTGAAAAGATAAATCTTAATTTTGTCTTGTTATTTGCTAGCCTTGTTGTCACTACGTAAGGGTTGCCCTTGTATTTCAGCTGTTGCACTGTCAATTTATACAGCTTGTGAAGTTGTGACAGAAAACAAGAAACATGACACACGTCTTTCAAAAACCCTCATGTGTTTCAGTATGCCTTCTGCTGTCACGAAGAGGAAGAAGTTGCACGGATCAATACATCAGTTCATGTGGATGATGGCAAGGTTCACATTGTTAACATCAGGTATGTTCTCTTTTTTAATATTCAATTATTCTTATGAGTCAGGGTGTGAATATCCAGGTCTTCGGCTAGGCCTACATATAAAGAAACACTACTACAATGCGCAAGAAAAAAAACTTGTCATAAAATGTTCAAATGGAATTTGACTGTTTTTCATCTAGACATGGGGCGACTGTGGCTCAGTTGGCAGAGCGGGTCGGCTGATGATCAAAGGGTTGGAGGTTCGATCCCCGCCCTGCCACCTGTGTCACAGTTGTTGTGTCCTTGGGCAAGACACTTCACCCACCTTGCCTCGTGTGAATGTCGATAGTTAGTCTGCTATCGGTGTATGAATGTGTGTGTGAATGGTAACGTGGGAATGGGAACAGGTCTCCCTTGCAAAAGAGTCTTCGGTCTCAATGGGATATACCTGTATAAATAAAGGTTAAAAAAAAAAAAAAAAAAAAAAAACATTAACCCTAGATGCAACATGCTACATATCTTCTTCGGGCAAGAATGTATTTCATATTGAGGGAAAAAGAGGGACATTGACGATAAGCTACTTAGTGATACACAAATGCTGTTCAAATAGTGTAAGCACCTCAGGTGGTATTAACTTGATCCTCGCTTATCCACTCATTTCAAGTGTGGCAGAATTTATATTTTAGAGAAGGGCTGTCACTAATGCCATGGGAAAAAATGTATAATTGGCATGGCTCATCAGACCAGAGAATTTAAATTTTTATTACGAATGGAGAAATGGGCTTACATTTAAACGGAATCAAACAAACGTCAGAATGTGCCTATTAAAATGCATTAGTGATCACTGGCCATGTTTTATTGGCTGTTCTGAAGTCTTCATTTGCAGTTTTTCATTACGAAAAGATTAACAAGCAAGAGCCGAGCACAAAATCAATGTTTAAATGATTTAAAGTGAGGCTGTGGCCCCTTTAGTTATATTGTTCCTAAGCCCATGTGCAATCTCGCTGCCAGCCCGCTCCATTATACTCTGACATGAGAAAGGTTGCGGTTGAGTTTGGAGACACAAAGTTTATTATGTATGAGCTGGAAGCTGAGACAAAGTGGCTCATGTTCAGCTCGTATCAAAGTTTACTTTGCATTTCAGTAGCTAGAGTATAGCGACTTTATTTAACAGTGCAAAGAGGCACTTTCAGCATGTTATTAGCAGAAGATCTTTTTGGTGAAGATGATCGTCTGTAAAACCCTGCTCTATTTTCTGTAAACTGATCTAAAAGATTGGGATTGAGAGACAGAGAATGAGATGAATTGGGGTGTTCTGAAGACTAGATTTGAAAAGAGAGGAACATGGATAATGATAATGATTATGAACGAACTGTGCCAGAAGGGAGCAAATGATTTCCTGACAAAAAAACAAAGCGTAGTGGGAAGGTTGCCTCATGTTTCTTGGCAGAAAGCTGCACTGCCCTAAATATGCAAGTGCATCCAGAAAGCCCTATGAGATTTTAAAAGGGCTTACAAGGCTCCACCCATGTTTTTCTCTCTCTTTTTCTTGCAAGAAAAATACAACAAGCACAATGAAATCAATCATAATGTTCTGTACCAAGCCCTCGGAGACATTCCTAGAAAGAGAGCTGTCATAACTAGAGGGGCCGACGAGTGTGGAAAAATGGTTCCCGGTGTCACAAAGCAAATTCTTGGTAATTGTCTGATGGCCGAGCCCGTCCATCTTTGTCTGATTTGACCCAGAGCTACATCACCATGGCCATCCTCAACGTCACTGCCTAACTCATTATAGACTTTTGATATATCTTCCCCCACCCTTCAAAGACGCTTTTCAATATGTTAAATAGAAGAACCCGGTGGGGCCGACTTCTCAAGGACAGTGAGCCCAGTGCCCTCTGGCTGCGGGCCAGGGCCGCTCTGGCAGACTGCTTCTAAATTAACCGCTTCTCCATGCCGCGGCTCCGGAGGAAGGACTTATGCGGCTAGGAGTTAGCGCCCTGAGTGTTTTAGCCTGGCATATGCAACAGCCTGCAAAGCACAGGCTTAACAAATCAGACTAGATTGCTTTGTGGCCCTTCCTAACTTCCACTCGGGTACCAAGGGGGCCTATCGGGGGAGACACACTGGAAGGGGAAGGCAGTGCATCTGTGACCTGAGTACCCTCAAGCTGCACGCGGTTAGTCCAGAATCTGCATTTAGGTAATTATCTGCTGTCCCCTGTTGTTTCAAAGTGGCACAATTGTTTTTAGAAATCTATGAATGGCTGTGGGGGTAAGGTCCAAAATAGTTGTGTGAAGACGTAGAAAGATGTCTGAAAAAAAACGGTTTCAGTTCAGCAGCGGCACCGCAGAAGAAAAAAGATTGTGATTAATGAGTGTATCAACAGAGTAAACAAAACAATTACGCGCATTTGTCACGGTTTTATAAATTGCTGCATACACCAGTATTTCACTCTACTGCCAGGATGACCATTTACATAACAAGTTAAGTCAAGTAGATTTAATTATGTAGCCGAAAAATCACAAAAACAATTAGCCTCAGAGGGCTTAAAAAAAGAGGAAAAAAACACCACACACATTTTTTTGCCCTGTTTCTGTTGTAGTTCGAGAATGCTACTTTCCAGATAATTTTATAAAAACCTTGTACCTTGCATGAGATTCTTTTCTCTCTTTTTTTTCTAATTTGTTGTGTGTTCGTGTCCGTGAGCATGTGTGTGTGTGTGTGTGTGTGTGTGTGTGTGTGACATGAAACAGCTAGCGATTCCCTGCTTGCTGAAGGTTTGACAAAACATATCCTTTTGTATAGACAACATCTGGTCCCTTGTGAAGCAGAGCTGACTCTCTCTGGTCATAAGAAAATCAAAAGCACCTCAAGTAATTACTGGCTGGAACACATCATACAAAGAACAAACCACGTCTACACTGGGGGTCTGCCACCACATTATCTTCCTAATACGGTAAGACTTACAAGAAGCTACCTCTGGAAATAATAAGGTTGTGAAGGGCATACATCTTTGAACATTACATGAATAGTACAAAAAATAAAAAGTTGTTTTTTCCCCCTTAGAGAGCGAAACCTTTCCACAACTACACTGGCTGCATTGAAATAATCCAAATAAATACACTGAGGAGCTATTACACATGGGATGCTCTCGCTGGCAGCAACACAGACCGATGCAGGTAAAGTCTATTGATCCAGATAAAATCCTTTGGCTTGATCCGTTCTGCAGTTTTAATTACCTGGATTAAGATAGATTGCAAAACATGGTTTTTAAGTTCCTCCCGCAAGAAAAATCACTTTAGCACACGTGTGTCTGTTAGTTTTAGAGTTCTGTTATTTAGTGTAAAACAAGCGCCAGTAGTTACATTTTGTTTTATTGTAAACAGTGGGGAATACCATTTGAGTTTCTTTGTCTTTACTTGGTATATGACTGCAAATGATATTTCCCTCTCATTTATAGACACAATTTGTTGCTCAAAAAACCTAAAAATATGAATGTTGAATTAGATTTTTGCCTACTTAAACCACTTAAACTTTTGTCCCATCTTACAGGTATACTTTGGATGCAACAGAAGCCTCCACAACAGCTTCCCTGAGTTTGACAGCTCAATCGACCTCCTCTGACACAGTGAGAACAACAACAATGGCAGCTCCCACTCAAACGCCTAAACCTCCGCTGCACCAACCTCCAGTTTGCCGTGACGGTCTTTGCCTCAACGGCGGAATATGTCATCAGCCGCAGCCTGCTGGAGCTCTGCCTTCATGTCACTGCCCGCTTCATTTTACCGGAACTTTCTGTGACATAGGTAGGTGTGGAAATGTTCCAGCTGAAAGTGTTTCCCAGTATTTTTAAACGTGATTTGTAAAACACACACGCGCATGCAGTAAAAAGCTTAAAAAGGTACTGTACTGTGACCTCCACTGTGGTATCATCGAGAGCCAGCCAACAAATTATGTTGCTTAATATATGCTGAGCCTCTTTGGCTAATAGGTTTCACTATGAGGGCTTCAATAGGAATTTTGAGTGATGTGAATTATTCAGGATATGATTAATGAAATGAGAGCTCCATATAAGCAGCTTGAACCATGGCCGTGTGTCCATGTTCACCTCCAGCACTCATTGGGAAGGAGAATATGACCTTCTGCCACTTGCTTAACATTCAGCTTTTTTAAAAAGCTCTCAACCCTGTTCACCAAAAAAAATATTGATGTTGCGCCAAACTCTCCGACACTTGTATAAGGCGAGACACTGCAGGTGAATAAGAGAAAATTACTATGTACAGGTCTTGAAAATTGATACATTTTCTTCTTAAAAACATGCTGAAAATCAGACTATTTAGAACATATGAAAAACTCCTTCTGTTATAACTTTAAGAATATAGAATGATTATGGAAAGGTTAGTTGATGTAAGTACTTAAGAAGCTGCGACGTTTGGCTCAGAGAATTGAAAAATACTTACCTTGAGAAAATGGCTGTTAAAGATGATGGTTGTATAGGAGAAATAAACAGATGCAGACAGACAAGGTCAAATAAACACTTAAATAAACATTTTGGACCTATAATTTATAGTAGTAGGAAAGAAGATATGTTATGAAGCAAAATAGAAATCAACAATTGACCAGGACACAGCCAAACTAGACAAACATACCAAGGGATTCATCCTTTAGCCTGGGATGTGGCCACTGACGTCCCCTCCTCCTACCCTCTCTGGCCGTACATGATGTGCTGTTACAGTGTAGCCAACGACATCCTGTATTTGTAGTTGCCGTTGTTGTAGTTCCCTGCCATTGACAACACCAACAGCAGCAGTGGACTTGTCAATGAATTGCGTGTGTGCTTGATGAGGCCAGCCAAGTTGCTCTAAAGTGAAAGGTACTTCAAATGTTGTGTAATGATAGCCTTTTGAACTCACCTGCACAAGCTACTGTATCTTATTAATTTACCTGGAGTTTTCTAACTCATTACCAATGCTCATTTGCAAACCTTATAAATAACACACCCTCTGCAAACACATCCAGCACCAGTCATGGGTTTTTGGTAAATATAAGCTACTGAATGAAATATGTGCTGTATATTTCTTGAGCCCTGGGGGATTCTTAGTCATATTACAAAGAGTTTCAATAATGAAAACTGAATTGAGTCTAACCTTCACAACCCCTGTGCATGATTTACCCTTATAGCCTGGTTTCGTACAGGATACATGGAGATCTGTCAGAAGGCCGCTTAGAGCTAATGTTTACAGTCATTAACGTGGCCTGGGCATCTGACACCCTTATTTGACACCTTTTGCCATGTGTTCTACAAATGCTCATTTACAGGTGTTTAAGTAATCCTCTGAAATGTTATTCGTCTCTCCAGGCACTGTAACACAACTGATGCTATTTTTAAGACTTCACTCTCATTTGTTTTCTCTCTTGGGAGCCAGCTACGTTCAGTAAAAGCGGTGCCCCCCCTCCCAACCACCTTCCACACACACACACACACACACACACACACACCTTACATGACAGGGATGCTACTTTGCCGAGCCAATTGTATAAAAGTTGCTTGGGCCAACTACTGAGCAGCAGAATGAAAACCAAGATTTGTTCATTGATTAATTCACTCATTTATTCATTCATTTATTTTTCACTGTTGTAGCTTTCAGGTTCAGAAAAGGGCAATTACTGTTGTGCCACAAAATATCATCACATTCATATGCAGCACATGAGGAATTGCATTGACATGTTACCTGCACGACAATGTGCTAGCTTAAAACTACCCTTACTAATTGGAAATTAACCCTTTTAACCCACAATGCATTATTACAGCTGCGTATTGATGGCACCAGGGAAATAAAAAATCATTCACATTTTAACGTGATAAGTTCTCATCTGGTTATTATGTGATTGATTGCTTTCACATTATAACGTGACATGTGTCATGCTACATATCACGTTATACAATACACATGCATTTTTTTTTCTCGCTGCATTAAAGCACTGCCTGCCGTACATTATGACCTGATTCAATTATGAATATTAACTAAAAAATATACAGTAAAATCCCACCACTATTTCTGTAAAAGTTACAGATGCCAATGCATTATCACATTCTCACAATATATTTATTTTTTCCAAACAATCATTAATAATTGGATGTCCCCTCAGCCTTTCCTCTCTGCGACCATTAAGTGAGTTCCTTCTTTTCTCTCAAGTTTGCACACATAAATTATATTTTTTTTAAATATCACAGCGGCCTCTAAGAGTCATTTTTGCTTAATTTCAAGGAGCTGCTCTTCTTTGAAAAGACTTCCAGGTGTCACAGGGTGCACTCTCTTATTAACACTCATCTAGCTCTGTGCTTTGCAACGCTATAGTTGCTGTACAGCCCGCAGACATAGTCAGGAGGTTGTTTACATGCTGACAATGTCTGTGAATGTGCATTGCTATGGAAAGTTTTCCTTTGTGACAGCCGTGCCGTCGCATCTTGTTGAATTAACAATAGGCACAGGAGAGGAATAAAGCAAGTCACCCCTACTCACAGTTAATTATAGATATGTCATCCTGCCCACAGACTAACGATGTGGACTTGTTTGTCCTAGATGAAATGCTGACATGTCATACAGTACAAGAGAAATATCAGGATGCACATGCTGCCTTTCATTTTGTTGTTCAAGAAGGTCAGATCTGTTACTGAGGTAATTGATGTTAGTTATGCATGTTTTAAAATGTAACTTAACAGCTGGCCATTTGATTTGATACATTTAATGAGGAAACATATAGACTTAGATATAATAATCACCCAGCCATAAAAAAAATTGTCAGAATTGGAGACATGGTCAATTTTTTTCTTTTTTTAAATGTACTATACAGATAAACATAATTGTGAATGACAAGGAACTTTAACAGATTTGGTGTGTAAAGGGCATATAACTGAAACAAATGTTAAGACCACCCCCTGGTCTACTGTTCATGCAATATAAGTCATTTTATGCAAAAACTGTACAATTGTCAAAGTACCAGTTCCATAATATTTTACTCCACTTTATACAAATATTGCATCTTTTACCCCACTATTACCCACATAACATGACAGCTACAGTTACACTTTACAGATAGTTTTTTTCATACAAAACATACAATGATGGTTTGAGATATAATCGCATGATAGTGATACTGCTTAATGGATCAGAAATAATTATCTTGAAATATAATATAAAAATGGTTGCGGAAATTTGCTTTTTTCTTAAGCTTGCAATAACTTTTGTTTGCCAGTGGCAACAAGTTAACTCAACATTAGCTGTAGTTTGGTCTGTCTTTGCAAGACTTACTCAATATTGACATAAGGTATGAACTTGTCTACTCTATATACATGTCTGTCAATCCTATACATTCTCTTTTAGCTCGATATTATACTTATAAAGTCAATATCTGGCTCGCAGGGTGCTAAATGCTCCACTTTGTTCACCAGTTTGAGTCTAACTGTGTCTGTATGTTTTTTATATGCTGGGCAGGTACTTTGCAGTGAGTTTTAAGAGTATTTTCACAGAACACAGCTACCTGCTGTGGCCAAAAATGAAGCTATATGAGATGGTGAGAGTGAACCAAAACAACACTGTTGTGGGGCAGAAAGCTAAAACAATGAACCGATACACACTGGGGAGCTGAAGATTCAGCTGATAGTTCTATTTTGCTTCATCGCCACGAGCAACCCCTTTCACATTGTTTTCACATTGTCATTTGTAAAATATTGTTTACTGTAATTTCATTAAGTTGAATGTGTACTGCAGACAGTACTACTTTTAACAGAAATATTTTTACATAGGGATATACTGTGACTTCTACCTGGTAAAATATAGAAAAAGGTCGAACTACTTCTTTCACCATTTTGTACATACAGTATATGTGACAGGTGAATCCTATATTCACTAGCCGGTGCAGGATTCTTTTGCATGCTCAGTGAAGGTTCCCTTAGTTGCTAAAATGTCAGGTATCATATCGTCCAATGTATGCCTGTCCACACAATGCATCACCATACATTTGAAATCCCCACAACGATATAGTTATTTTTTATTCTTAGCACACAAGTACTGTCAACCCAAGGCAGCTTTCTCTCTTAATTGTCAGTCAGATTGAGTAGGTAGGAATGTCTTATGTGCAGCGTGGACATAAGAAGCTTGACACGTGTGAGCTGTGAATCATGCTCTCTTATGTATGGACCTCAGGGCTCTGTAACAGTAATCCAGGTCAGAGTCCGGTGGTTGAGTGCATATTTGATATCAAGTAGCCCCCATCCATAAGACAGCTTTTTGTCAAGATAAAGCCAGTTCATCTGGGTATGTCAAAGGCTTAAGCTATGATGAATTGTCTTCTTCAAAGAGGACACAGTGGGTCATAGACCTTGCCGAAGACAGAGACTGTAAAGTATGTAAGCATTCAATTGAAAGCTAAGTGATCACAAAAATTAGTTCCGGAGTACAGACCTTTGAAGGTAAGGAGGTGGGAAAAAGAAAAAATGAAAGCAGTGAAGCAGGTAATTATTCAGTCTTGGTCTGTATTGATCATGACCTCCTTATACGGCTCATTACCTCATGTCCTTACTTTTCCCATATGTGAAGCTGTAATGTATGATGATGCTCAGAGGTGAATAATGGAAGAAAAGTTTGAGAGCTCACTTTTGTCCCATTTCTGTCTATTCAACAACCGTTATCAAAGACGGGACATCGATCCACATAAGATTGTGTTTTCTCATTTAAAGTTCCGATTAGTTTTGGTCTTGACTATACTGCAAAACCAGTGTATTCTCAAATGAGTTGCCTTCAAATTCTTTGCCTTGACTCGACTATCGGATCTGCAAAAAAACACATCTTAAAACGCATATTCTTTTCAAACACATTGCTACAATTTTGTGTGAATTTATTCAACAGCAAAATGACAACAGGCGGGAACTTTATAACCTGTGATTCAGTTTGATGTGTATAATCCTATAAATTATGAAAGATAAAGTTTCCCTCTGTAATATTGTCACAGATCAGGAAGAGAAATAATATTTACTGTTAATTTAATAATGAGAAATAGCTTCTTCTTCTTTCTTTTTAATTGAAAAAGTTAACAAAAATTGCCTTTCTGTTTTTGAGTCTGACATTAATGGGACCTGATGAGGGGTTGTCAGCATTCTGCTTTGCCAACACACTGGCGAGGTGCTGCCAGCTCTTTTTTTTTGTGGGCATCTAGTGTGGGCTTGCTGTAATTGCTGGTGCCTTTAAAAATGAGCCAGCTCAATCTGCCTTACTCAGCAATTGCCAACAAACATTACAGGATTGATTCATCATTTTCAGCCCAAGGAACCTCACTTTGCACAACACAAGAGACCACTTTTTATTTATCTCTTTGTAATTCCAAGTATTGGCTTTCATGTCGGCTCCCACATAATTCGCTCGCCCAGTCTGTTTAGTCAGGAAAAGAGCAAAAGGTCAGAAAGTGTGAGAGCACGCAGGAGGGTAACAAAGGATTGTGACTGGATGAATGGTCCAAACAGAAATTCTTCTCAGGAGTTGGTCTGGTAACTGATCATTAGACTGGACCAAGTTTGCCACTTTTACTGGGCCCCGGGGCCGCTGAGCAGTCCTAATTGTCAAACAGTGCAATTCACCTTGCTGATATGTTCCCTCACAGCTCGGCTGCGTTCCGTAGTCTCGTTAAGGGCCATTTTTCCGGTAGGCTGTTGTTGACATGAATGACTGATTCCCAGGAGTTCTCCCTCTGCTGCAATGAAGAAACCCATTGCATCAATGTCCAGCAATAATGTCTGACTGGCGATTAAAGCAATCCACTAGTCATTTCCCAAAACGTGAAGCAGCCACCTACTCCTCTCTTCTTCAATGGCAATCCAATAGTTGGTTACAGTACAAGGGATGAAAAAATATCACAAAAGTGGGCTTTCACTTCCTTCTCAAAGAAATCCAGTATGGTATGAGTAAATGAGAGTTTGCAAAGAAATGGTTTAAAAAAATAACACTGATAATTGTTCAAATGTTTAAGTCTCAGTAGCCATTTTTTATTAACATAATCAGATTATATGAACCTGAACACCACTCCTAAATCCTCTTATTCGAGTGAACCTTGTGCACTGATTGAACCTCACTTCATCTCTAACCTTGCCTACCCGTTAGCAGTGTTGGGAGTAACGCGTTACAGGAAGTAATGCATTACTGTAATGCATTACGTTTTGCTGTAACGCGGTAATGTAAGGCATTACAGCAAAAAAATGGTAATATGTAACGCGGTACATAGCTCAGAAACGTGCGTTACAATGCATTTTAAACCCGAAATTGACTGGTTTGTTGTTTCTATACAAATTGGCCAACACCGCGAGTTTCGCAGAGGAGAAAAAAACCCACGCTAATAGCACGTTACTGCTAGAGGAGAAGAAAACTCGATTTGCTGCTACAATTGATTCCAAAGATGCGCTAGCCTACTGGCTTCCGTCTCACTGCCCAAGTTATTGAAAACTTTTGTGGTGTTTGGAGACTCTGACGTGAAAGCACGTATCACTCTGTGCTCAACGAGCAGCGGGTGTGCGCGAGCCCTCCCCGTCTAAGAGCACTCGGAGGCGGTCAGTCTCGGAGCATCCCCTCGGAGCGAGTCCCTGCCTGCTGTCAGAGCAGAGAGGTGACACACCTCTGCGTCCAGGCTGCAAATGAATCGCGCTGTTGTTAGGTGCGAAATCGGAGATAGTGTGCCACGAAGCTATTTATGCTGAAGCGGTATTGCTGGATTTAGGAGTTATTTAGAGATATGGCAAGCAAAAAGTTGACGAGTAGGGAGTTGGTGTTCACTCTACGGCCCCGGTCACGGTGCGTCCATGCGCAGCAGTGGTGCAGCCATGCGACGCAGCATTATATATATATTAATATTATCATATTATAATGATAATAATGATGATAATATTAATAATGCAGAATAGAATAAAAAAGGAAACAAAAATGGTGGTGGGTAAAAAAAAATCATAAAAAACACCTACTGTTTACATGAGTTTTGTGGTGTAGTTCTAGTTCTAGTTTGCAACTGTTGGCTTACAACAAAGTGGACATCATTACAAATGGATGGAGGGGTGAATCTGATTAAATAATTTCAACTCTCTTTCAAAATATCAGGTATTTCATGGAAATTACATAATAGCCTACAACATGGCCGCCACCATATGACGTCATAATATGCTAATTAGATGGGAAAATTTACTCCCCAGATAAACTTTAGGTCATTCTCAATATTTGTCTCATTTACACTTTGTCTCTATCTCAAACCACTTTAAATCCAGAGCCTTCTGAAATTTAAGTGTCAAAATCTAGTATTTTTTTAAATAAAACCCGGCGCCTAAAGGGTTTGCTTTGATGCAAATTATGAAATCTTAACATAACGGCGGCAATGATGGTGCGTAAAGGACAGCGCAGTTGGCAAGCTCTCCTCAGCACTACAAGTGCTGCAGCAAAAAAGTCACAATAAGAGTTGATCGCTTTGTCGAATCATGCCTCTGACACATACGTCGACTCCCAACATAATGAGTGGATGCTTTGAATTAGCAAAGGAGATATATTAAGGCTACTATTGTTATTATAAAATGTCACACAAGAGAGACGATAAACAAACATAATGGGCTGTTATCATTTAGATTAGATGGCAAGATGATAAGGCAGATTCTTTGGAACAACTAAAAAAGGCAAAAGTTGATGATGATGTGAACAACTTGTTTGTGCTTTTAAGTCGCCAGAACGCAAGAAACAAATCTTTGAGGCTCAATTTACTTTTTCAATCTACAGTAGTAGGCTCTAGCTCTATTGATATTAATATAGGCTAAATAAATACCTAAAGATACAGTATTTCTATTATAAAATGTATTGCACCATGAGCCATAACTGTGACCATTATATTATATTGCATAGGCCTACTTGTGTTAGCCTTAAGCCTAGCTCAGTCATTATGCCATACCATGTCACCTCCTGCTGTGTAATGAGCTGCATTGAACACAAGAAGATCTATTGAGAACACCAAATCCATATTTCATGTTATTTTGGTGAAAGTAATGCAAAAGTAATGTAAAAGTAGTGTAATGCCTTACAATTCAAAGACAGTAATATTGTAATGTAACTAACTACTTTGAAATGCCAGTAATAAGTAATAAATACCGCATTACGCTTTTGAAGTAACTTGCCCAACACTGCCCGTTAGTCACAGGTCTGCATTTAAAAGCCCATTTTCATCCAACGTTAAAGGAGCGGCAGGGTCATGACAGGATATTCACATGTCTCTTTCAAGGGAAAAACTAGTTAAGTAACCCTACGCCGTGTATTATGAGTTTTACAGCTGAGAATAAAGTGCAGGTTTTCCATGAGAGCTGGGCTCTGAAGGTGCAATCCTTAGGACGGGGTGGCCTGTTTTAAATCAGCTGTCATGCACCTGAACAGCAGCAAGCTGTCCACCAGGTGTACTGTGTTTCCCCTTGTGTAAAATGCCAACAGATCATCGCTGGCTTGTGCAGTTGATGACCTGCAGTGGTACCTCCTTAAAGTCGCAGCCCTTTCTCATCCGCTGGGAAATAACACAGTGGCACATAGCCCTGACAAGGCCCTGCTGACTCTGCTCAAATGCAAGCTATCTGTGCTGCAAAGGCACACACCACCAGCCAATTCTTGCTGTTCTGTTGACTAGAAAAAGCACGTACATTGATTTTCACTTGATAGGCCATTCTTTATGCAGAAATAAGTGTAATGGGGTTATATTTTCAAGTGCAAATGTGTAAAAAAAGGTTAGTTTTTTTTTAGGGGGGATTCCATTCAATTTAAGTGCATTTCATCAGTTTGTTTTTATTTGTTTGTTTTTTAGATACCACAGTATATATCCCCTCATTTGATGGCACATCTTATTTGGAGCTGCAGCCCCTGGAGTCCCTTCTTCAGCCCTCTGGTGCCAGTGATAATCTAACTGCTACTGTCAAGGACACCACTGTTGCTCTCTATTTGACAGTGAAAACAAGATCCACACAGGGCACCATCCTCTACAGTGAGTACACTCTCTTGTCTCGTAAGCCTTTAGAAGCAATGCAACATTGTGAAAGCAAGCACAGATGAAGGTTGGAAATGTACAAAGATACTTCTGACAGTTTCAGGATGCATCACATTTCCTTGGCCCAAATTACATTTATTTAAAGGAATAGTTCAACATTTTGCGAAATACACTTTGATTTTTCACGTATTCAGTCTGCACAAGTGCGAAGGTAAAATATTTTGGTTTTATGGGGGTTCTGTGCTGGAGTTTATTTTTTGCCGATGCGCGGTGACAACAACGGTGATAAAAACACTCCACAAAGTCCCTATCTGGCCAAGGATTAGTTCAGCATAAATAAAACACAACGTGTACTACTCTAACCGGCTGCTGGCCATAGTATTGTGTAGTATTTAGTGTTCTACCTCTTAACTCTTGGTGAGAGAAAATAAAAAACGCCTATTTTCCAAAATACCAAACTATTTAAATTTTATTAGACGTGCAAATTTGACTTGCAGGAAACAAATATGTGCCTGAAAGCATCTTTTCTGTTGTGATGTAAGCCCCTCAAACATGAAGGGTACTCTAAAATGCATAATGCTGTCTAGACATCATATGAATAAGGGACATCTTGACTGGAAAACATTTTTCTTGTTTCTATTGTCATGCTTGTAATCACTATTGGTATTCCTCTCATTCTCTTCTGTTTGGATGGTGAATGATGCAGAATGTCTGTACTGTGCCGTGTTAATCAGCCTTTAATTATATTGAGACGTTGGAAATAGGATGTGAGTGCCAGCCAACAGCATGCTTGGCAACAGCTGTGGTGCCATAGAAAAAAGCAAACAAAAAAAGAAAGCGCTGAGTGACATCCCATTTGATCCCAGTTCAATGACACATTCTCAGGGTAGAGGACAATTACACTGAAGATGAGTAAAAGTGGATAAGAGCAACTGCCTGTTGTGTTTTGATCCTGTTCTGCAACACATGGACTTTCGAGTCCAAAGTATTACCATTACAAATCAAGAGAAAAAATCACTTTGGGACTCCAGCACCATGAGTCATATGTTGTTGTTGAAGGGAATTGTGGGACTCCAGAAGGTAAGGCAAAGAAGCACTGAGACTCGATTTGTTTAGGTCTCTAAAGGCATTTTGACCAGCTTTTCTCACAGCTGCCTTTTAAGACACAAGGCCATATCCGTTTATGTAGTGAAGGGCATTGATAACATGCTTTTTTTGTTTGCAAAAAAATGCTTTCAACCACGACCAAAACCTAAACTTCTAAAGAATGAGGTCATGTGATGCATGATTAGGAAAGAGTTGGATGGAAAGGAAAGTGCCACTATTGTAAAGGAGTACAGATAGCATTGCCTTTTGTGGACAGCTGTTTTGTTGTTTCACTCCTTGATGAGCTGAGCAGTAAACCTAAAAGGGAACAAAGGAATCCTCAGAAGAAGGAGCGAGCCGGTCGGTCACGCGGGAAGCGAGGATCGAGCTGACACTTCAGGTCTGCAGTGACTGAGCTTCACATTGTGCATCCACCTCCTGCCAGGTCTTTTGTTCCCTACACACACACACACACACACAAACAAACACACACACATACACATGCACATTCACACGCGCACACACACACACACACACACACACACACACACACACACACACACACACACACACACACACACACACACACACACATACACACACATACACATTCACACACACACTCTTTGTTACAGAATGATATTTGGAGAGGTAGGTCTGACAACCACTGAGTATAGCCTCATAACAATAGAGCATTGTTTTTGGTGGAAAGAGGAGTGAGTAGATTTGTCGCATTCATTTTTTAGGCCTGAGAAAGCTGAGTCGCAATAACTGTGTTCCATTCATCCAACTGTGTGCATTCTATGTCTGTTTAAAGTAGCCATATTATTAACTGCCATCTAGTTTAGGGGTTGAAGCTTGAATGCCACAGGTCCTCTAATGACTCCAAAAAGTATCCAACCGTTTGCTGTCTTGGTGGACTGCAATTGAAGCTCCCCGCTCTAAAGACCAAAACTGCAGCCAGCCACCTTGATCTTTTGAGGCTAGCTTTGTCCCAAGCAAATCCGGTCAAGTCCTACCACATGTGTGGTGATGAACTACTTATCTGTTGATCAAGTTGTCTGTCACCTGAACTGACAATTTGGTTTCTACAAGGTCAGTGCACTTGAAAGGTCAACCAGCTAAGCCTTAAATACACAAAGACCATGTTAGCATGTTTAGAAACATATTTAAGGCTGCATTCACTATTGTGTGTGTGTGTGTGTGTGTGTGTGTGTGTGTGTGTGTGTGTGTGTGTGTGTGTGTGTGTGTGTGTGTGTGTGTGTGTGTGTGTGTGTGTGTGTGTGTGTGTGTGTGTGTGTGTCAATGACTTGTCGTTGAATTCAGTGGTTGGAGTTTTAGAAACTTTTGCCCACATTGCTCAGGAAATACATCAAACTGACAAATGATAGGTTAGAGAACACAGCAGTACAGTAATTGCAAAGCAACGCTTCCTGCTTCCATTATGCAAGCATACGAGCCCTATGCTTGTTTCTAGATGAAATCACTGAGATTACATGAGCAAAAATAATGTAGCAGTAGGGAACTGAGGTGCATATTTTGTCATGCTTTTTTTACCTACAAGGGGAGAGGATTGAGGACACCTTTACAATTGCCAAAACCATGGTCTTTACATGAAAGGCTTTGCATTTATAAACTTAGAATTACACAAAGGCACGGAGCTCAAGGAATACAGGTTGTTTCCTTAGTGTTCTGATTTTCATATCCCTTTGCGTGTGGTGAATGTGTATGGCAACAACAGAGAAATGGGTTTACATCTCAGATCTGCAATGATAAAAAAACATCAGACATTATACGTATATAATTTTGTCGTATTTTCTATAATCATTGGGACTTTTTTTTCCCAAGTTGAGTTTTTAATTTGGTGCTTGAAATGGGAAGATGTTTTGTTGTCTAGGGACAGAGGAAGTACATGTCAGTGGAGCAGCAAGGGGAAGATCACACTGGAAGAAATGTATAAGGTGCCTTGTGCGTCGAGTGATTTACATTGTGCCCGATGTCAAAGCTAGCAAAATTGCATCAGTCTTCACCCTTTTCATATTAGTCACCTTGTAAATCCACTGCCATCCAGTTATCTGGCCATGTTGATCCTAAGTCACTGCTTGTCTAAATCTTTGCTGATTTACTCTGCAGAGATTAGCTTGAAAAATAGTGACTGGTCTGACAACACAATGCCAATCTCCTCTTCTAAATCAATCATACAATGTAAGCACCACATTTACCGTAAATAACATTAGTCATTATTTTAAGTTAGTTAGTTCAATTAAATCACTACCTACTCTATCCATTACTCCCACTCACAAATCATATTTACAATTTCTCCACTGCTGCAGTAAACTGTATGGAAAGCCAGAGAGAGCAGACTGTGAGCCTTGTCACAAAGAGAGATGAATGTTCAGAAAGCATATATAGAGGGCACAGTGCCTTTTATCTAGTAATGCTTCCTGCCTTATAGTGCACCATCTTTCTTCACATCAGAGGATAGGAGCTGAAAAGAAAACTCCCAAGATCAAACAGACAAAGCTAATCAGAAGAGCACCAAAAGACATGCATTGAGATGCGGAGAATCTCTTCACCATATAGCTGCTCCAAATTCTCTGCTGCCCCTTTTTAGACCTCTCTCCGAAGCAAACATGAGAGTCTCCCCCTGGACTTCAATTGTCAGCTAGAGAAGGGAAAATATGAGGAGGTGGAGTGAGAGAGAGAGAGAATAGGAGGCAGGCACTGACAAAAGGACATACGCTCTGTTAGGCTGGGTGCAGGAGTAACAGGGCTATGGGACAGCAGGGAACAATATCCTTGAGGGAAAAAATAGAAAAATAAAAGATGGGGGCAACATTGAAATTTATAGCAAATAAGATTTGTCAACAAATGAGTAATGGCGCCAAGACGAAAAACAGTGTTTGAAAAGAAGACAAAGGATCATTGTTGCAGAAGGAAGTTGCAACTGTGTGGTTTTCCTTGTTTTTGCAACTGAATACTCGGTAGTGTTGCAAACGTGACGAGGATGAGGAAACAGTGGGTTATCTGAAAAGATAGTTCTCCTGTGGTCCACTCGGCATCAGTGGTTAATAATATAGCACTGTTAAGTGCATGCCTGCTGAGTCTTATGACAGGGAAGACCTTCAAGTCTACTTTAGATAATGCATTATCAGAGAAGTGCATTTTAAGCTAAGCATAGCCTCTTTCCGACAAAGAAATTGCGATTTTCTGGATGCCCCTTATAACCCTGGAGGAATTGTTGAGAGCTTCCATATCAGTTGCCATGCAGCATTGAAACAACAAGCTAAGCTTTTGGCCCCATTTTCCTCTGGTATCCAAATCCCCCCCCCCCCCCCCCCCCCCTCCCCCGTTTGTCATTACTCCATGAAAGATGGCACACACACCACATGGTGAAGACTCAAGGCTGTCCCTGCAGCCCACACACCTCTGTCCAAATCTTAGCCCAGAGAAAATATACCAGCTGCCCCTATTGCAGAATACTTGCCCGATTATAACTGTCATTTTAAATCCAATGGGGTCAACCTTACCGAAATGACTTTCATGCGTTGAAGCTCTTCTTCCCAGAGACTCTAACTAGACATTGAATCCTCAACCATTGCTTTGTCTCGTCCTGCCGATGTTTGTTTTTTTAACAGGAAAATCCTGCACCTTGTTGTATGATTAGTAGAGCTGGTAGCCAGGCTTGTTCAAACCTACCAGTGACAGACATAACAGCTATGGTGGAGGAAATACTCTCTTTTGTTACCTTTCATTTCCTTTATTGGATGAAAGAATGTCTCTCTGTCTGAGGCAGAAGAGTCCCTGCCCTTTGCTAAACAATGATAGTCCCCACTTTGAGATATTTAAAGAAAACAAAATGCCACAACTATAAATAGGGGACAAAACCTCCTCCTCCTCCTTTGCTGGGGAGTCCGAAAAACCTGGTGGTTATCTTAAAGGTGGAGTCAGCGATTCTGGAGAATTATGTTGTCTAAATCACTTTTTTACAAAATCTGTGAATATCTCCTCAAGATCAGCTACCCATCCTTACTGTGTGCGAGCTGTTAACTGCTATGTAAAGAAAGGGTACGTAAAGGTATGTCTAGCAACATTCCCGTTTACAGAGCCTAGGCTGTGTTTTAACACTGGATTAGCGGTGGTAGCGGATTGTGTGGAGTTAATCACTGAATGTGAAGTGATATCAAGCATGCTCCAGAATAGCTAACTCCACCCAGCCCCAGAAGGCACAATAGCAATTGGGCACGAAGGTATGATTCCGCTCATACTGGTGCAGTCCTGGTTTCCATTGCACTGTGAACCATGATCAGAACTGGACAGTGTGTGTTTGTGTTTTTGTCAACCTCTCCACAAACCAATTTTCAGTAAGCCCATGCTGGTGGAATTCTCCAGTGGACAGTTCCTCTGTTCCTCAGTAAGAATTCATGGTGGTTCTCTAGGCCCTTTTCAAATGAGCTCTATAAAGTCCTCTGGGTAGATGTCTCTTCTTTTGTTACCTTGTTACTTTTAACTTGCTTAAGAGTAACATCCATCCAAGCTGAAGCTGGTTTTATTTTTGCAGTATACGGATCACAGCAATTAGCTGAGCACTTACTTAGCAAGAGCACCTCTGTCTGCTAGCTCTATATTAGCAGGACACATGAATTGGGATTTGCAGATCATCATGAAAATTAAATGTTTAAATTCAATTAAAGGAAAATGCAAAAATTAAATGTTAAAAATTAGACTCTTTGCTTACCAAATGTTCTTACCATTTCAGCTCAACAGCAGAACCTTGGGGATCAGTTTCTTCACGTCTTCCTTCAAGATGGAAACCCTGTTGCTAAACTTGGGTGTGGTGGCAGCCATGTTTTGACTGCATCTTCAGACCAGCTCATCAATAATAATAGATGGATGCCAATCACAATCAGGTATGTCTCCACTACTTTGTATTTACTTATTAATAAAACGTATTGTAATCAGTATATACACAACATAATATCCATGTTATAAGCGGTATTTATTTAATTTTTTGAAATAATTGACTGTTTGCCTTGTTTTCATAAATCAGTATGTGTGTGTTTGGGACGATTAAACAATTAGATGGAGCAAGTGTATATTTAGTGCTCATGTTTAAAGAAAAAAAGAATGCAAGTGAAGCAGCTTCACTAGTCTAATTTCTACAAATGATAGAAAATACACACAAAGTCCCTCATTGTGGGAATGTTCGTAGGTGAGAAATGATCTTAGCTGAAAAATAAATGGTTCGATATCAACAGATCGAAAGAGAAAAATGAAACTGGTGGAGGACAGAGGCCTCCTGATCTGTTAGCCCAAGATGAGAGATCTGGAATAATAAGACAAATGTCACAAACACATGAAGACGAAAGTGAGGAAATTCAGCAGCATCACCCAAAGGGAATTAGTCGTAATTATAAGATTATATTTTCAATTGCCTTTGTTTGTTTGGTTTTTTTTGCATAATGAACGGCCGCAACGAGATCAGACAATTGATTTGAAAGAAAAAAATCAATGCAAACAATACAACACCAAAACGCTTTTTTTGTATTATATGGACATCCTCATTATGCTGCATCCCAGGCTAGGATTAGGAGCTCATTTTTTGAAGTTGAACATTTTATTTATGCCAAATACAATAAGTTATGAAGATGAAAGCACATCAACTTCATGGTTATTTAATTCAATTGGCAAATACATTATTAGATTAACATAGAATATGAGGTTTTTTAATTAATGTGGTTTTAATATGCCATGTGTTTAGTTTAAAGGAGTGTGTTTACATTTACGAAGAAAGTCAAACCTTTATCATGTGTGCGTACGCATGGTCTAAGGAAGTGGTAAATTTGTTCTCGGAGTACAAAGAAATATAGGTATGAAAAAATGTATAAATCCCGGATTTGTGCATGAAACATTTGTATGCACTGTTTAAGCACAATTTTTTGTCATTAAATGATGCCCAATATATTTTTACAAGAAGGGTTGGACTGAGTGCAGTGCTCAGTGCTCCCCACTTATGTGCAATGGGAGTTTTACTCAAGGTTGCATGTCATGGTCGCTTTGACAAAGCATTGATCAGAAAATGGATTCTGCAGTATACAGCTCATACGCCCTGGATAACCACGCACCTCGGCAACAGTGCAGGCCCTGACTTGTGTCAAAATGTCACATAAACAAAGAAAACTGTCGAGCGGAAGTGGTTTTAGTATGGTGACTACCAACAGCCTTCAGAAAATGATATGGAAAAAATTGCAATCACATATTCAGTTTGTGCTATTTCAAAAAATTATTTTCTGTAACAATGTGATACAAATGATCCATTCATTGATTGATTCCATTGTATTTTTTCATAACAGCAGAACTGACCTCACTGAAACTGACCTCATCATGCAAGAATGATGCACTTTTCGCCTTTTATAAGCAGGAGAAAAAGGGCATATTACAAGGCTTACTGTGTGTCAGTCTATGAATACATTTTTCTAGTTTTATTATTTAGCAACATGCAAAAAGGGACAAAATATCTTTTCCAATATTTAACATAAATCCTAAGGATCATAGCCCTTTCATGTTCCCCTCTGCTGAGAAAATAGGCCATTTTGGCAAATTGTTGTGGAGCATTTACCTTTAATCTTCACCACATACAGTAGACACACCTTTCAAAGATTGGTATGATGATCTAGTTTAGGCTACACTGCTAATGTCTTCAATCACAACAAAAGATACATGAGACCTTGTAGAGCAAGCCCCTATCGATGACCCATTATTGGATCCATGACACTATGTCTGTCCAGAGTATTAATGTCAAACGCACACCTGCACACTTCACGTAAGCATTCAAATAATTTCAAAATACCTTTCGTAGTGCAATTATATGCATATACTGAGTTCACATTGATCCACCATGGTTAGCCCAATCCTTTAAATGGTTGTTAAGGAAATCTGGTCTAACTGGATAATTAAGTTCCATCTTTAAAAAACAATGCCTCCTTTACTTAGGATTATTTAACATTTAGATTGTCAAGCTAAACTGTGTCCTTATAAAAACTGGCGTGTCCAACTACGAGTTATGTTAGTACAAAAAAGCTATTTGTTGAGCATCATCTGTGAAAAACAGTTGACTCCTAAGCATTTGGCAGTGTAATTGGTATACCAAACGCTCAACCTGATCCACATGTATTGGCACTACGGGCTCGTCTCATCCAAATAAGTCTGGCGTCAATGTTTCCCCATACACCGCTGATCTTATGTTTCAGCTCAGGCTATGTGGAGCAGACTGAGCCAGTGGGAGGAATGAGAAAGGGGTCTGCTGCTCAGCTCTGCCTCTATTGTTCTTGATCGCTTCAGCAATTTTACTCATATGCAAATGTACACATGACATCACCTAGTCATGTTTGAGCAGTGGATGCATACTTTCCGTGGATGATACTTGGCACCGCTGAATACGGCGGCTTTAACATGTTGGCAGCATCAACCCATGCTCCAATGAACCAACAGGGAAAATCCACATTACCTGATGTCGCTGTATAGCACACATTCATCCCCTTCTATTTTTCCCATTTTCCCCCCAACCACTACCACTCACACCCCTTATTTTTCAACCCACCAATTGTATAGTCATCTTGAGCACTGTTCTGATGACACATGGGGAAAAATAAATAATTTGCGTTTGGCTTTCGTACAGATGCATCTCTCTTGACGTGCTGCCTCTTGCACTGACACGTCAGCAGCACTTCCTTGATGTTCATCCATGTTGGGCTTTTGTGCACTGTACTTTTAATAACGACATAATTGCTGCCACAAGTTGTTACAATGAAGAGCACAAAACAACACATTACGCATTGTGGAGGGTTTATTTAAATTACATTACAAGTCTTAAAAGTGGGTGCTGCCACTCCCATGTTTTACATCTACATTGATCCAGCCTAAGAATGAACACAATTCAGGTCGTATCAATACATATATATAAAACAATATATGTATTCCAATATTTATTTTCCAAAATTCTGAAAAATAATTTCAAAATTTCTTGAACCATGTGTATTTGCAGTTCTCTGAGTGCCAAAGAGGGCTGCAGCAGTATTACGCCCCTCCATCGTACTAATCATCCCCCAACAAAGGAATGGAAGACACTGAGAATATTTAATCGAGAATTAAGCAGCCTGTTCTGACAGTAAACATGATTGAATCACATTTTCCTTTTGTGGGGGAGCTTTTGTTGATCTAGACTGCACTAAAACGATCAGAACAATCCAAACAGGCGGCCTTCTACATGAGTCATATATTGGGAAGAGCTTTCTTTTAAAGATGAGCGGAGAAGAGCTTGCATTTAATTTACTTTTGCTTAATACTTTATACTGAAATGGCAGGTTAGGTTTGAGAAAATATGCTATTATAGCTTCTATTCAGGCGCATTACACTATCAATTGTTGTGCAGGTTTCCTGAATGTAATAGTGTTACGCTGCATTGTGGTGGCAGAATGCATAATGGACAGGCAGATGTGAAACACTCAAAATATTACTATAACAATGCAACTTTAAAGTGTTGCCTTGTTTCTGGGAACATTTTATTTATTTGTTTTTACAATTAAATCTTTAACCCATTTGTAACATTCCAGTATGGACTGTAAGTTTGGCAAGACATAAAGGACGCATGCCCTGTGCTCACAAAAAGGAGTTGCAGGGAGGGGGTGAAGCTGTGTCATTTCTCATTCTGGGAGGACATGTTTGCTTTTAAGGCTTATTTTTTGTTATGTCGGAATGTTTTTCCTTGAGGGATGTTTGGGGCTATGCTGCAACTATTAAAGTTTGAGTTGGCAGACTCAAAATGCTCCCTTGTCATTTGTGAGGGTCTGTACATTATTGTTAGAATCCTGATCCGCTTAGCATTCACTGTTGGGAGTAATCTTCATTCACACGCAGTCAAAGAGTCAATGAGGATGACACATAGCAATCTGCGGCATGACAATTCTTTCCTTGTCACAGGTGAACTCAAGAGTCCCTGGCAGACACCATTATTCAGAAGCTAGCCGACAGTTTTATGGGACCGTTTCTTGTTCACCATTGAAAGGATTGGGAGTAGCGTCTCAAGTGTAGTCCTGAAATACTGGGAAAATTTATTTTTATGATGGCGGATTTTGTGTCTGGCACCTCATAGTTCTGATGTTCATGCTGATGTCTTTATAGACCCTCATATTATTTCTGTTTTAAAGTGCACCAGGTATTTCATTTTTGGTAGGAGCCATGCATCAATATCTGGCCATTACATATGAAATTTTCTCACAATTTTCTGATCTTCTTTGTTCGGTGCTGAATCGAAAAAGATTGCCCTTTCCGCTCATTTAGCGATTGGGTATTTCAAATCACAGTTTAAACCTATCCAATTTAACCATTGAGTATTTTGCAGAGGGCCCAAAGAACAGAGGGTTCTAAAATGTTTAGAGCCCACTAGCACCGTGAAATACTGATCAAGGGTCAATTTGTTTGGACTGGAAAACAAATTCATTATCAACACAAGTATTCTTCCCTGTCAAGCAACAATGGGGATATTGACTGAAACATGTAACGTGATTACTAATAAATAACTAAGAGTAGTTGTTAAATGTCAATCATACTTGCTGTGCATTTTGGTACCTATATGTAGGGGAGAACGGGGTTGGTAGGCACACTCTTTACTCTAGTGTGAATTTCTCATCACCAAAACATCTTTCAATAGTCATTCCTACATTAAATTAAAGCTTAAGGTTTTGGCTTGAAATGTGTATCCCTCTTTTTCCAACATATTGTAATAAAGAAGAAATTAATCATCAAGGACACTCTGACACATTGTGACAACCAACCCCATCAAGGGGTCGGTTGTCACACACTATGGGGTTGTTTGTCACAATGTTTTCTTAATGGGAAAAATCTTAAAAAGAAGGCAAGAAAGCAGAACTAAATTTGAAAGTTTAATTGCATTGTCAAGTTGACAAATAGGCCTATATAACTAAATGTATCATAACAAAAAACGAGCAAGGAATAAACAAACAGGAAACCCATATTAAGACCACCCATGTAATAGGTTAACAGGTGATGGCAAATGTAGTGTCTGCTCACTCCAACTAAGCAGAGCCTGTGTGCCCACTGGTTGCACATCCAACACTTCTCCCATACCTCCCCTCAACGGCTGTTGGAGAACATTTCCATGCAAACTAAACACTAAAAACTATCCTCTTCATCTGATGAAGACTCCTCCTCCTGTCTCTGTCTCTTCTGTTTCTTCTTCCCCAGCTGGGGTGGAGTGCACTGTGGTGCAGTAGCCTTGGCAGCTGGTCTAAATTGGGATGCACTGGGCTGTTTTGATTTTGTTGTCCTTTTTTTCTTTTGCATGCTAGCTGCCTTTTCCCGCTCTATTCTCTTCTTCTCTGGGGTGTCAGTGAGGATACAGCTTGACATTTTCTTTCGTTTTTGGGTTCCTTTCCTGGCTGCAGCCTTTGGATAACATGTGACAACCAACCCCCCAAAAAATGTGACGACCAACCCCAACTGGAATTTCTTGCTAGCATCAAGGCTTACAACCATACAACAACTAGTTAGCTTGCTAACAACAATCTAAACTATAGTTGTCCCTTCACACTTTTTAAGGGTAACAAGTGTTTTTTTATAAACCCATTGTGTTAAAGCATAGAAGAAAAAAAAGGTGCTACCTTTTATTCAATTTTACATGAAAAACACAAAAAGTCCTCTCACCTCAAATTCAGCTGTCTAACTCCAAAGAGGACTAAGTAGGTGACCTCTGATCCTAATTTTGGATCTGTCCATACCAAAATATTACAGACAGCGCTTTCTGTTATAACAAATGTGACAACCAAACCGTGTGACATATAACCCCATTCTTCCCTATAGTATATGTGAGTATGTGTATGTTATAGCCAACTCAAAAGTGAAATATTTGCTGCTGTAAATAATGTGTATCTGAGTAATGGGTAAAGTAATCCCTTTGAAATTTGGACAAGTAATTAGTAAATAGCCAGTGTTTGCTTTTTCTGAACATCACCAACTAGTGGACAGAACCCATTTTTAGAACTTCCCCACCCTTAATATTAAGCATTCACATCTCTCTCCACACAGTGCTGATGCATCTGGGGCAGCGCATGATGTATCAATCACACTGTTTTCAGCGTTGTATTGACATGTACCCCTATAAAAGATTCATTAAAGAAGCTACCAGCCGGCTCACTGGGAATTTCTTTTGTGGTGGCTCCACAATGCCAAGGCGCTTGCTGTGTGCTGTCTAATTGTGTTTGTGGAGATGTAATGATAGAACACAGGCTACCCAAATTAATTGAGGCTTGCCAGTCACAGCACAAATTATGCAGCAAATGCTGCAGTGCTGCGTGTGAGAAAGTCACTGCACCAGAGCCAGAGCAGGCATTACAGTCGGTAAAGGTGTAGATGATGGTCGGATAAGGTGGTGTTGTTTTGCACTTACAGTAAAGACCAACAAACAGATCTGTCCTGACTTTGATGTGTGTGCTGCTGTGAGGGGTTTGTTAACTATAACTATACATGATTGTGAAGCATATGGGCTGTATTTTCTCTCCTTTCAGTCCTATCTGATGTCTAACTCTACCGCCTGTTGTGCTAAAAAGAAGTAACAGGTGGTACTTGCCTTCCTTATCTAATCTCTGTGACCCATTTACATTCTATCTGCATGCAGCTATAAAACACCATTGAGCAGTCTTTGAGCCTTTTTGAGCTAAAAGACTCTTGACCCTAAATTACTAAAAGTCTTGGAAATTATAAATACATCACTAACACGGCCCACATTATCATTTGCTTTTTGAAAAAATCTTAAATATGATAAGAATAATGAGTCATTTACATATGTAAAAAAATGTGTCTCATCTTGCCTATCAGCCAGGGAAAACTGTTGCAAGGGCACCAGTGCCGTGCACGATGTTTTACTGCCATCTGTTGCCAATACTTTAAGATGTTTTATGCAATAGTAATATTTTAATGATGATCCTCCCTCATTATTAATTTTCTGCAGGGAGCTGTGAAGGTGGCACGTTCAAATAGGATTGTAAAGACAAAACGTCTGCCATCAGGTTGGAACAAATACCTTTGTGTGAAGGTGCTCTGCTGAAAATATTTGCAAGGTCCCTTAACATTGCAGGCAATATTTCAGGAAAGTTGCAGTAATGCAGTCACACTGAATAAGTCACTACCAAAACACAGACTAAATGAGGATGTTAGGGATGACAAATCACTTATGATAAGCGCATTAGCCAGATGAAGAAATGCATAAATGATGGTTGAGAAAATAAAAATGATCACAGCCATATTGTGGTTTTGTTTGTTTGGAGAAAATGAAATATTCATACGTTTTTGTTTGTTTACTTCAAGTTGGGAATTTGCTCTTGTTGGTCCTATGAGACCCAGCAATGGATGGTTCACAGGGAGCCCAATAAATTTTACAGTATGTTTCATCTCTGTTTTAGACAAAACCCACCTCTTTCTCTTCTCATTCAGTCATATGCTTGGTTGTGTGATATTATTCTTATTGCGGTGTGTGTGTGTGTGTGTGTGTGGTGGGGGGATGGAAAGTGTGCCGCGGGGTGTGTGTCAGCCCGTGTGTGTGTGCTCACGGTCGTCGTGTGTGTGTGTGTGTGTCCGTGTGTGTGTGTGTGTGTGTTGTGGTAATGATGAGGTGAGGCTGGGAGGTAGCATACATCCTCAGCTATCTACTTGTGCTCCCATTCATGAGAGGACCCAAGATCTAAAATCTTCGGAGCCATAGTTATCTTTCATAAAAAGCCATCTGCTCATTGTCCCGCAGAGCATGGGGGTCGGGACAGAACAGAGATGCCAGAAAAAACTCTTCTCAAGAGTCAGATGTCAATGTGGTGTGGAATGTTGGTCCACCTCTTCAATCAGCCCGGTAGAGCATTCGATGGTGCGTCATGGTGGAGAAATGAAATTAAGACGGAACAGATCTGGTGAATTCTGTGTCAGATGATTGCTCCCTCAATGTTGTGGATCTGTGGATTTGCTGTGAGAAAAAATAGGGCTGCATTGTGGAAGTCTAAGGCACACCTACTATCATGATGTCAAATCAGCATCTTGATTGACTTGGAGGTGGGAGCATTATCTCAGCAAAAAAACGTGTCTCATAGGGATGGTCTCTGCAGTATTAAACAGGACAAATGAAAAGCTGCTATAGCACGCTACATATTTATGTCTCAAATGCCCTCTGCAAGTGGCAGCTTTGTAGCAAAATTGTGATGTTTTCATACCTCGCCAACAGTCCTTTTGTGCAGGACAAAGACATGGAGTTCAATGTAGAATCAATCAAGTGTTTTAACCAGGATTTTTGTCTTTAAAAAAAATAAACATGGGGAGTTGTTTATTTCTGAAATCACTCGCTGAGGGTGGGAGAATGATCTCAGAAAACCATAGGATGATAATGGATGTATTGTCAGGAAATCGGGTTGGTGGTCCTGAATGTACCTTAATTTATCCTCCTGCGCGTGTGTGTACGAAACAGTTCTTGTGATTTCCATACCTGTAATTTGTCACACCTGAAGTTGTGCGTGTGTGATTGCCTCAGGGAGGCGTCCTGAAAGGCTGTTTCAAATTAGCAGGAGGGCGATTGCCCTGATTGTTTCCATCTGGCCAATAAAGCAGACTGTTTGAGTTTTTTTTTCCTCATTTAACAGTGGTGCGACCACAAAGAATGGATGAATGGATTTTGCAGAATCAGATTTGGCGGATAAGAGATGCATTGCTTGTATTGTGGTCACAGGGGAACAATAAGTAAACCTATGGTCCAAAGGTACATCAAGTAGATTGCTCCCTAACAAAAAAAGTGTTTATGTGCGCGGCACAGAGTGTACAACCCTTTGCATAATCTAAAACCCCTGTGAAGAGGCTGCTATTGTATATTGCCGGTATAAAGCCAGTGATGAATTGGAGAGAGGGAATCGCTTGACTTTGCCAAAGCTGGAATATGACACAAGTAGACTAGCTACTTAACATTATGTCTGCAACATTAATGACTGATACCATTGTATATTTCCCCAGAGAGACACAGGGGGTCAAATGATAAAATTGTCTCCCCACTCATTAGGGTTTATAATGTATATCGGCTTTGTGCCCTCATTTTTAGCATTAATTAATCCTGAATGACATAATGAGCACTCATGATAATATTTTTTTTCCTGCTAATTTGTTTTTCTATTTTTCTCATTATTATTATTGTTATGGATTGTATTTCATGTGCTGTGCATTAGCATGTAAATTCCACTGGTTCTGGTTATCTCAATCGTTGGTTTATATGCAGTGTATATTCAGGCATTATTATGTGAATTTCATATCTGCTGAGGAACACAACACCTTAAAGAATATCCCCGCAGCCCTGAGCGGGGGGGAACCTATTTCTGGACCGTGTACTTAAATCCAGCTGTGAACGCTTTTTTCTGTTTTTTTTGTTGGTGTCTCTCCTGGGGATTTTGGGACACAACAAACACACCATTGCTTCCAAGCCAATCTACCAGTGCATTAAGTTTCTCAGTAATGTATATACGTATAGTGAATGCATTGTCAGTTTATAGTCCATAGTCTCAGTGGTCACATTAGCGGCTTCACTGCTGTGACTGATCTGTCTGCCTCTCCATCAGATTACTTTTCATGCTTTGCCGGATTTATTGTGAGCGTCAAGATGTAGCACCCCTCTCTAACTGGCCCTGGTCTCTCTCTCCCTCTCTCTGTTCTCTTTTTCAACAGATACAAACTGCCCGTCGGAAAACATGGAGGGTCATGTATGATTGAAATGGCTGCAGGTAACACCACGGCTCATCGTCACGAGGACTCCGTGACACAGCCCGTGTCAGCGGTAACGTAACCTGCCTACGATCAAATTAACCCTTTTGTACAATTGTTTTCCTAAATAAGCATTTTTACCTACCAATCATGTCTTCGGTATTGCCTTCCTCAAATGATCATTTTAAAAAATTGCCTTTAATTAACTAGGGGAAATACCTCATTGAGATTAAAATCTATTTTTCAAGAGCATCCTGGCAGGCAGCAGTACAGTCATACATACACATTAAAACAAGGTACACAAAAACATAAAACAACTAAAACAGCAATTATTTACAAATGTCGACCATATTGTTAAATACAACAGGTCAGATGTGTCTGCCTCCAAGGCGTTAAGCTTCCTATTAAAAGTGACCAATGAGGCAAGCTCTTTAAGTTTCAAAGTCTTCTGTAACATGTTCCAGGCACAATGAGCAGCAAACCTAAACACCTTTTTTCCCAGTTCAGTTCTGACAAGACAGCAAGAAAAGATCCTGAGACCAAAGATTGTATGTCTATTGTAATTTAAAACGTTATGATACGTGAGTAAACCCGGCGTGTAATGTACTGCCTAAGCATGTGTTGTACATGGCCCAATCATGAGTAGAGTAATCATATGCAACAAGCCTAGCACACTGTTACTGAGAAAGCGCAGTTGCTTAATGAATGAAGAACAGGAGCTTTCCATTATAAAACATGTGCACCTGTTAGATTATTTGCCAAGATGATCCCACTTGGCAAATAATGTCCTTTATTGCAAGCACGTAAGTAGCACTAAGCTAGCTCCCGCCTGTTAATCACAGGCTGGTCTTTATACTCTGGGTCATTACTGTGATTAACAACACCTATATGAAACTCATTTAATAATTTTGTTTTTCACTTTCAAAGACCCAGAGAAAGGGCTCAACCTTCCCACGGGCTCAAAACGCCTCCCACTCTCGCAGTATGATGTATGGTCTTCTAATTTGAGATGCCGAGATGTTTCTTTTTCTTTTTTTCCCCTTTTTTTCCTTTTGTTAACAACACATGCATTACTCAAGTATCAAAGCTAAGATTGTATTGCCCTTTAGTTGCTAGTTCAAATGGAAAACTAATATATTACCATGATTGGATGATAAAGAGAATAACTGGGTTTTGATATAAATTGGCACTCAATGCCAGTTGAAGGGATATTTGAACACAAATTAAATAAAGGATTATGTGTGCTGGCATGAAACTGTTGGGCTCAGAGCCAATGTCATATTTTTTTCATTTCATTTAACTTTTATTTATCCTCGAGAGACCAATTGAGGGGTGACCCTCATTTACAATGGTGTCGAGTTCAAATAAATTCCAAGGAAAAACAACAATACATACACAATATTCAATGCAAATACATCAAATACACAACAGCAGGTGAAGAGAGAAAAAAAAACAATTGAAACATTTACATAGTGGTGAAGAGTGGCAGCAATTAAAATGAAATGGGTGAAAGTACAATATAGCCTAATTAAAACAGTTACAGGTAGAGTTTGGCAGATTCAAGATAGTTTGTTTAAATTGATTAAAGGATATGAAGGTATTTAGTTTAATGTGTTGCTGTAAGTTGTTCCAGGAGTCGGGGGCACTGAAGCTAAAAGCTGTCTTTCCCAGCTCAGACCGGGCTTGTGGGACATAAAGCATGAGCATGTCAGTGGAGCGGGTCTGATAAAGCCCATCTGAAATTTGCAACATTTCTGTTAAATAACGAGGAAGCTTCCCGGTCAAGGCTTTGTAAATAGAAATATGCCAATGTGCATCACGTCTCTCTTTAAGGGAGGACCACCCAACCTTTTCATATAAAAGACATACAGATATAGTAGAAAAAGCAGGCAACTCATGTTGAATTGAGCAACAACTGTAGATAATAGCAAGCTACAATGTTAACTCCACATTGTATGTTGTTGTGCAGTGATGTTGAGGCGCTAAGAATAGAGGGTGGCAAATGAAAGCCCTTTGAGGCTAATACAGTATGTGTTTTTTAATTTTAGCTATTTGAATGAAATTGATGTGACTTGACATTGCTAACACACAGAACAACTTGAGGTCTGTATAAACCAACACTCCCAATACACGGCCCGGCTGCAGACCTTTTTAAAGAGGTCAATTGAGTTTCACTTTTGATCTTTTTTTCTTATATTTCACTCTTGCAGTTGCATGTATTAGTGTTCAATACCTGGAGTGTTTAAAACCTATTGATTATCTTATTTTGAAAGTCCTGCTGCTACATTTCTTACAAATTTTCTGGTGCTCTACTAAAATGTACCTGCGTAGACTCTCTATATCTTTCAGTGTGACAAAGTTATCAACTAACTTGGCCCCACATAAGCATAAGAACACCATCTAGAATTGCATTTAATGAAATGGAGGCCACATCGAGTGGTGCTGCCTTCAGATAGAACTCAAAAATCAGCTAGGTCTCTTGTGAGCACAGTGCTGCGAGTCAAAGTCATGAATAAAACATCAGTGGTTCTTTCAAATGGACTCCATCTCATAAACACGATAAACACACTTGAAGGCACCATAAAGTCATTCCATATCAGCCCGTCGTCGTCACGCTGCTCCAGTGGCTCCTAGCTGGTCGTATCACATAAAATACACTTTGGCTCATTGTAAAAGTATATCCAGCCACAGCTGCTTATTTTACTTGAACCTCCGGCTTTGTTAAAGATAGTTTTAGGGATTGTAACTCCATGTGACACTGCACGCTCGTATCCTGTGAACCCTGTCATCTGTGTCTTTTTCTATAGGCTTTCAAATGTGCAGCACTTTATGTTATCTAAAGCTTGCATCATCAGGTCGATGTCCCAAATAATTATGCGGTCTAACACCTCAACATCCCTCCACCAAACACCTACACTCACTGAGGCTGTCCAACACCTTTTCAATGCAGCATAGAACCATGACGACTGCTATATTTGAGGGTTGTCAAAGCAACTGAGATTAGTATATACTGTAATTGCTAGGATTTCATAAAGGCTGTTAAGAAATTGACCATGTAGGGGGCGCCCTTAGCTCAGTTGGTAGGCCAGCAGCGGACCCGGGTTCGATTCCAGCCCGTGGTCGTTCTCTGCGTGTCACTCCCCTCTCTGCCCCATTTTCAACTCTGTCTCTACACTATCAATAAAGCATAAAAATGCCAAAAAATAACTTAAAAAAAAAATTTGACAATGTATGTATGGATTCAGTGCCGGTGCTGTATTCTTTATGAAGAATGTAATTCCTGCATTGTATTCAGCACCTAGTACCACTTGAACATTTAGATTTTACTTATAAGCATCTTTACAGTAGAATTGATTGAGCGTTTTAATTTATTTCTGACATAACAGTATTGTCTTTTGGTATTATTGGCAGTGAATCTCTTTATGGAAACCAGTATCAACATATCTACTGATAATAGAAACTAAATTAACAATTTCTGCCAGGACCAGATGTATTTCGCAGCTGTCAAATTAAAAGAGAAAGTATTTTTTGTAATGCTTTTGCTTTTACTGCTATAAGGGTTTGTTTGACTTATTTGCCAGCTTGAGCTTGATTGAGCTTAAAATGTTATCTGGGGAGCAGGGAGGAGACATACATAGGAACAGGAATGCTCTTTCTTTCTACTGATCATCGTTTGTTCACATTATAGTGGTTAGTTCAGGACTTGTGAACTCATTATTACTGAAATGAACTTCATGATAAATTGCAAGATCTAAAAGGAAGACATTTACTCAATAGCCTTTACTATTAAGAATATAACTATTCACTCATTAAAGAGAAAACGACTTTGATACGGGGGAGTTTTATTTGGAAATTCATAGTCAACCCTACTTTGAAAGAATGTCAAATGAAGCTGAGATGAATGTTGATTTGCCTTTCATAAATGAATGAATGGTGTTAGTATTAAAGTGTTATGTGAACCCTCTTAATAGAAAAATGTTATTCAGTATTCATCTGATCAACCAGAGGTCACCACCTTGAATTAAATGTATGTATTTAATGCTAATGATAGATAGTGATTGTTTTTATGCAGCTTTACTTTGGTAGCAGACACGATTATGGTTTCCCTGTCCAATTGACCGTTACGGTTCAATAAGCTGCAAGTTTTACATAATTTATCTTCATAAATTCTACCCCATTACCTTGCACATAAAAAAATAAATCTTGTGGCATTCTTTAGATATTTTACCTCAGTCTCATCGAATTGGGATTTGAATTGTCATTTGTTTGCTTTCTTTAAGAAAAGATTATGATTCCAGTTTTGTTGTCTCATTTAAACTGGAGAGTAAAGTATCAAGTATGTATATTTCTTGTGGATCTTAATTTATGGTAAGGTCATGTTAATGTAATAAAAAAGTTAATTTATTCGCACACTGATATTGAGAGACAGTTTTTAACTGTGAAGCCCGTACTCTTATTGTGTGTAATTTCCTAATTTTCACTGATTACTGGCTATCCACCTTTTTTTATTACCGGTATATTTAACTTATTTCTTTTTCAGGGCACCTTTGGACCCATATTTCTGGGGGACGTTTCGTCCCACTGGGAGATCCCTGATGGGAGTGCAAATGGAGCGAGGAGATTCATTGGATGTATCAGAGAACTTCAGGTCAATTCAAAGGAGATCTACCTGATGGGGGAGTCTGTGAGAGGGAGAAACATCAAGAACTGTGACCCGCCTGTCTGCCAACACCTTCCCTGTCGTAACGGAGGAACTTGTGTCAGGTACTACTGGGTCACCTTTTACACTAATGAAACATCACTTACAAAATAAACACAATATATTTGAACTTGAAAGCCATTAAGATGTTCTCCTTCTGTAATTATAATATAAATGCATTTGTCAAAAAAGAAAAGAAAAGAGAGTTTACTGGAAATGCACATGGAAATGAATGTAGACTGAGTGACAGAGTAATTTTATCTCTTAGACTTGCTGTTTCCTCGTGCCAATGTGAGCCAGCATAAGGCTGGGCTGTCAGAGCCAGCGAGTCTATTGTGGGAATATTTATTCCAGTTAAAATTGTTTTCCCAATCTCCAAAAACATGAATGGAGCTGTGGCGGGGCAATGGGAGCTTTGAACACACAGCAGCCCAGTCAGGCAGCCATTTCTTAATGCAAGTTCAGTTGACAAGCTCCTCTTCTCTCCTGTACATCGGATTTATTTCCATTCTGGCCTACTCTAGGCTAACTTTTCTCAACTGAAATATTGGACTGGGACTCCGTTTCAGCGGAAAATAAAAATAAATGTTTCACTAATTCCATCAAATGGTGAACATTTTGATCAAGCCATCGTTATATATCATCTTCAGATGGCACCATTTTTGTTGATGATCAGAATTTCATTAACTTCTTTGAACATACGAGCCTAAATCTCACAATTATTACAAGGGGCTTCAGCTATGCAGGTTGACACATTTTTTCAATGTTGTTGAAAGTGTAAGTCCTCAGAACAAAACAAATATGCAACAACTGAAAAACAAAAACCTCAGAGGAGTCAGCACAATAAGAGATGTTAGTTTGTTGTGACCCTCTCATTGTTTTTTCTCAGAGGAAAAATGTACTTCCATGCCCTGCACCAAAAAGATAATTAATTAGTCCTGTTCCATTCGACTTTGTCTTATAAATCTACTGTATCATTTGTATCATCCAGATTTGTCCCATGTGCTAGGTCAAACATGCAAAGATCTTCCTTCATCTTCATCTAGCACAGCTCATCAGACAGCCATCACGCCTCACTTACCAGCAATTTCCCTGTCTTTTTAAGTATGCATTAACTATATATGGTGCTCCTTAACCCTAGGTGGTCCAGGATATATCTCACCTCAATGTCTTCTTCATTGTGTTATGACACTATAAATTAACAGTTACTTTTATTAAACAGGAAATGAAAAGGGGCACCATGAATATTGGAATATGAATGGCTCTGAGAATACCAATTAAGAGCCGGTTGGAATTGTGGTCAAATTGGCCTGTCATGTGCGAATGAGTGGGCCTTTGGAATTATCTGTGCGATGAATACGCGTTAATGCAGTAGGCTCTTGAACCACACAGCACGTGGAGGTCATTGGGAGTTCAGAGAGCTCTCTTCATTCTGTTAGTCAGCGCTGGATTGCACTGCCACACGATATAATGGTAAGAAAAGGGATTTTGATTGTGGGTTCAATCAGGGTGATTTCGACGCTGTCCCCGTTTCATGTGGTTTTCTGTTCACTTAGGCATGTAGAACTATCAATAATAAAGCTGAGAGGATAATGGCCTGTGGTTAGCAGGGTGATACAGCGCCTAAGGAATAATATGGCCTTTTTCGGTTTTCAGTGCAAGCTCTGTGATGCTGGATATCTGTGTTCGTTTATATACCTCAGCAGCAGGTTGCAAGAGACAGTGCTGTTAGACTGACAGTAAATACAGCGGATGGAAATGTTACAAGGGAAATGGCCTCACACACATTCTTGCCTTGAGTACTTTGCAGTTGGTCTGTAGCCTAAAAAAAATAAGAAAACTAGAAAGGAGAAAAAAATATTTCCATATAGGAAAATGGGAACAGATGTTGTCAGACAGTTGAAATGTCATCCTCTGCTGATGAGATCATTAAAAAAAAAATAAATAAAAAATACATAAACTGCACAGTCCTCCTCCCTGTGTCGACCACATACAGCTGCACAGGTGGACTTTTTGTGACCAGTTTGGGCGTGTGCAGTGTGAAGAGACTTGCACCTGTTTTCTGAAAGTGCTGGGGAGCTGATGGTGTTCCTTTGTTCGTTAGTATAGGTGTGTTAGTGGGCTTCACCTTGGAGCAAGCCAGCTGGTGAGGACATGGGGACTGTAACAGTATAAGTCACAGACAAAAATATATCCATGCTTTTTTTTTTTCAATTGAAATCGAAAATATTGTTCTAATAATTTTTTCCCAGAACACCCTTTAATTTAGATTTTCTTCCAGTCCGAAATAAGTGACCCTTTATTATTATTGCACTGTAGTGCCGAATCGTTCCCCATGGCTAACAAAGACTCGAAGAGGCAATTCATCAGTGTTCCAGGTTTATTTCAGAGATTCCAGTCAGGACAATACAGAGGACTTTGAAGTGCATGGTAGCGGCAGTGAGGAAGTGAGCAAACCAAAGCTGTTAGTACACGCTTGTGCTCGCTTATATCACGATTGAACCTTGGTATGCTAATACTCTTAAAATAGGCAGATGGTCTCATCATCACGGGTCCCAACAACACCCGTCACCTTACATCTATTAAAGGATTGTTTTGGTTTCCTGCAGTAACCCATCATTTAGGACTGTCTACCACTGCACTTGCTATTATCCACTACAGCACCACAATGGAGAAATTGGGCTCCAACTTTGCTAGGGGAAACTATATTTCTCAGGGTATGTTCAGCTGATATTCCCTGATCCAGTAATAATAGTGCAAACCCTGGATAAACCGTCTGTTTTTCTATTTTTAAGTCTTAAAAATATAGCTTTGCTAAAGCAACACAGCAACTCACATAGGCAGTATTTTTACACTCGGATTTTGATGAGAGGGATGGGGGAGTGGTGCAGAGCCATTATGCTAGCTGCTCCAGTCCCTGTCTCCAGTCCTTGTGCTGGGCTAAGCGAGCTGGTTGCTAACCGTAGCTACATATTAACTGCACAAATATATAATATATATAATATATCCGTGTCAATCTTTTCATCAAGCTCCCAGCAAGAAATATAATGTGTGTATTTCCTCAAATCTAAAAACTTCCTTGATCTAACTATTGTTAATCTACACATCCAGCATGGAGTAATATTAGCATTTATTTGGGCCCATGTTTCGGGCCAACTGATGACATGCTTGATTTTCCCCTTAATTCTGCTCTGTTTCCAGTGTTGACCAACCCCTGAGGAAAATGTGTCGCTCCAAAGCTGCGCTCGTCACTATAATTGTCACCTTTCACATACAAATACTAGCTTCATTTAATGGGCTTATTGTTGCTGCGTTATCATTTTCATCCTATGTGACCTCCGCATTTGAAATAAAAGCAGATTGATCAACAGATTACGCAAATAGATCCACATTTGGTAACGAGTAAAGGTTGGGAAAATGCTCTCACGCACACATATACAGGAGGATTTGTGTTGACAGAATCACTTCTTGCTTAATTGGCTGAGGTTGAGAGGGTGCTTTGCTCCTTTCTGTGATGGTCTAGCATCGGTTGCACACAAACCCCCACTTAACAGGGAATTATTTTGATGCTTTAATGCCTTGCATATGTTCTTCACAAAGAAAGTGAAACCAATTTGATATTAACCACAGTCCCAGATACACTTTCAAGATACCTATAAAATAACTCAAGGTCCAGGAAACAATTATTTTAATTTACCATGAGAAACAAACACATAGCTACCACCCTGTGTGTGATAACAGTACCTTAAGAATATTTCCATAGAACTTGCTCATTATAGACTTTATTGCATTTGTTTCTTTGAATTTTGGAGGACGAAAATCATTCAAAATAACTGTGCGATTGTGTTTTTTGGGGCAAATTGTTTTTATACATATAGACATGTTCTTTTGTGAAACCTTGACATATTTAGAAATAATTGACAATTATGAGGTACAAATTAAAAAGACTTGGGGACAAGTCTCCCTATGGAAACAGAGAACGCTTTGGCATTTTCATTTGGACCAGACCATACCTCAGACTCCAAATTAAGTACAATTAAATACAGTACAACTGGAAAAGGTCAATGAGTTCCTCCTCTTGAAATACTAAATAGTTAGTGTGAACTTCTGCAATGTCTAATATAGATATTGCTGAATATAAAAAATGCTAGCTGAAAATAATCAGTTATTTTTCTGTGTTAGGGTACTTTTAAAGGATCAGGCTGACCTTATTTTTCTTTTTCCCATCAAATTCCATGAAAAGATCAAAAGCATAATTACATTAGGCTGTCGTTCAGTACTGTCAGACCTCACTACCCTGCCTGCAGCACTCAGCCCCAAGCCAACTAATATCTAGTGATGACCTAAAACTAACCAAAAACCTTAAAAGATGCAATTCAAACAGGGCATTTGTTGGGGACTATTTTCATAGTTTTGTTGACAACAATGGAGTGGGGAAAAGGAAAAAAGCTTAAGGGCTGTGTTCCTTCTTTCAGACCATTTTTGTTGTTGTCTCCCACCACTTTGCAATGCCATTGATAGTTTAAGCTGTTTTTGTCTCATACAATAGTCTTTTATAATATAAAATCTATACAAACATCTGGAAGTAGGCAGACCTTCATATTCTTTGGCCCCATGACGGCTTGCTATTGCTACTTATGTGTTGTGAGAGAAGGACACCAGATCCCTTTCACAGTTCCCTTACGCTTTATGCTTCCTTTCTATTAGGGTTTTTTTTTCTTAGGATCATCCAGTGTGAGCTTTTTCTGTGGCACTATGTTTCAAAGGACTTTGTGATGCAGACTTAACTTGCCGACAAAGAACTGTTTGCGAGGTAGCATGAAAGAGGTCAGGGAAATATCGAACAGCCGTCTGCTAAAACAGGAGCGCTTCAAGTGAAGGCCACGTGTAAATTCCACTCTGTCCCTGTGCTCAGATCAAAATTCAAATGGCAAATAATTGAGTCTTTTGCTTTGAGCTCGTCGTCTTTTTCGAAAATATTTCCCTTCACACCCGCCAACAGTCATAACGTCTGTAACTTAACGCGTCCAATTGGCTGTTTACAGTACTGGAAAGCAAATGGGGTTTCAGAACCAAGGCAGCTCTTTTCTATAAATACTATCTGCTAAACCCAGTGGTCCTTTTTTATTTTAACAAAGCATGAAGTGGGCTAAATGCTTTCATCCCGAGATCTGAAGACTGCCATGGCAGCTGAGCCTCATCAGTGCCTTGCCGGAGCAGCCGTATTTGCATACCAACAAGCCCTTGAAAAGAATTGTTCTGTAAATAACTTACAAGGGATGCAATTTGAGAAAGACGTGTGGCTGCACAGTTCATTGTTCAAGATGACAGGGATATCATAAGCTAACCGGTCAATTATTCATAATTTTATCTGGTACTCCTTAGATTAAAAATGTAGTCGTCTTAATAATTTATCCAGCCGACAGTGTGCTATAGCGGCGGGCGGCGTACCAACTTTTTATGCGCTTGTGATTAACATATTCAAATTAGTCTGCAAACATTATGACAATTTTATAATCAAAGTGATTACCTCAGCCAAATTAAAATAACCTTTTTGTGACCTCACACATCCAAGTTTTTGATTAGGCCAATTAAAACTCAAGTGTTATGAACCGTGCTCCCTACGCTCCTCTATCGACACTTTTCCTTTTTTCGAGGCAGCAATATCTGCTGCATGGTTTAATAAACAAGTCATTTTAACAATTAAATTTTAACTTTCCTTCAATTACATTTGGTTTGGTAAGTTTAGTTTTGTTAAAGCCACTACGAGTAACATGGCATGTTGGCGTCCCCTTTGGACAAAAGCGGTAATATTTTTACGACGCCCGCTGTCGCAAAGCTGTTTTATAGCTCGTGCCAGGCGCGTGAGTGTGAACTGAGAAGGGAGCAATATAGTGCATGTCCGTTTGTTGAAAGCTTTCTTTATAGGTCCATGGTTGAAAGTGTGAGGACTTTTTTCGGCTCCGTGAGAGTGGTTTTGACTCTGCATGAACTAATGCCAGTCACTGCCACACGCACCTGATTGCAATGAGTTGATGCAGCAGTGTCACCTAACTACTCTCTCTCACGGAGCTGAAAGATTACGTGTCCGACTCCTCACAGAAAGCGAATGAACGATAGACGGCAGTTAGTATGGATTACGATGAGATAATGTGTTTATGTTGTTGTAAATAATTACTATTTCAGATAATGGTTATCTGATGATGGTGAAGCAAAGCAAACTTTGTGTTAGTACCAACCGCTCATTCATTTAGGAGTAAACACTGCAGTCTAGTTTCGCTCTCTTGAAATTGTATACACGTTGCTTGGCAACACCCTCGTCCCCCGTAGCCTATATAACTCTCCCTTTTAGCTTTTCTTCATTGCATTTTCTTTTTTTTCTTTGATGGTTCAGCCCCGTTATCAGTCATTATGATGACAAATAACTGTATCAAACAAGGCTCCCGCTCCCCTTCCCTCACCTGGAGGGATAGGCTTCTCAATTCACGTTGCTGCGCCACACTGAAATCTGCGACCAATAATATGTGACCATAGAGCTTGCACGAGCGAACCGAAAATCGGACTGGGTGCCGACCAGACCAAAAGCAAACAACTATTTAAAAACGTCTTTCTTTACACTAATGGTCTTGTTTGCTGTTAAAGGTAATTTATGATTATCAGAGGAAACATGAGACTGTTTAAAAGATATTTAAATGTTACTCGTAGCCGCTTTAAGCCATATATTGTTTTAGTCAAAATATTAAGGTCAATACTGTTTTATTTTGTGTGATTCATATTTTTTGTGCTCATTTTCAACAAATACGCTATACACATTGGCCTTGCTTTCATTTTATTTCTTACAAAAAACATACATCTAAGTTTGATTAAATGCCACCTCAAGTAAGCCACAGCAATTCGTTTCTAGAAATGTGTCAACGTTGATAAGGTTTTTAATTTTCAAGTTTGAATACCTTGCCTTTTGAAATAAGGCACTTAATCCATTTTCAACATGGAAGAAATAATTGGAGAAAAAGTTTGCTGCAAGAAGATTAGGTATCTAGATATTTAATGTGTGTGTCCATCTGTCTTCTTTTCTATACTCACATGGAGGTGGGATTAGAAAGCCTTGGTTAAATTGCAGTCTATTATCAAAAACAACGAGATTCCCACTTTGATTCACATCTAGCAGTAATAGGAGGTACCCAATTCATCTAACCTGCCCGTTTTTTTTTAACTCTGGGAGGAAAGTGAAGCATCTGGAGGTAAACCCACCCACTCTGAGTGTCACCAACATTTAAACACAAACACTAACCGCCGATGCTAGGGACAAATTAGCAGAGCTCAAAGTACTGAAGCAGGGGAATTGCGCCAGGGGGGTGCTACATTACACTGTATATTTGATTCTTTCTCCTCACTGGTTGTCAAAGATTATCCAAATAGCAAGGCATCTGTTCAACACATGATTATTTTCATCTGTGACTTTTATCGTGCAAATATTGGTCACAATTTGCAGCAGCAGCTTGTAGCAGTGTATCAGTTTTCCTTTAGAATGTCCCGAAATTAACATTGGCAGCTGGTTGATAATGATACACTAGAAATTTCTATTGCGTTAGACTGCATCCTTTTACAATACAGTCATATCCAACAATGCCATACTCCATCGACAGAATGTAAATATTTAATTCGAAGGAGCCAGTGCTGCTGCTCAAAACACATAATTAATTTATAGACTTGAAACCCCACCAATGTTTCCTCTATCTGATATTATACCTTCCCAAAGTTGTGCACATCTCACAGCATTTTATAAAGTCCCTGTCTGGATATTACTTTGGATGCTAGATCACCCTCCTCTTCTTACCAAGAGCAGAAGTGAACACTTTGTAAACTCTGCCATACTGAGAAATAGAGAGACAGTTGTGTGGAGCTAATAGGCTCAATCAACTTTCTGTCAACTCATTTTGGCAATGGCTTGAAAGTAACCAACATTCTAGTGTATGAAAAATGTATGCTCTATAGCTTTAAGATAATAATGTATTTTGTTGGATTATTGTGTTTCTTTGCCACGTCTACAAATTCGCTCAAATACTTGTGTTTTCAGCATACTGTAGTATAGCACAAGTAGTCGGTCATGCTGGCACACATTTGCTCCCAACATCTTTTCAAATCTTTCATGCATTACTGGATCGGCTGCTTCTCTCCCTGTGTGTTCTGGAAGGCCACTGTGTGAGCGTGTAAAAGCATCTGGACATGTTGCCGCAATGTCATGGTCCATTTTCACCTGTGGCCTAATGATGTCTCTCCCTCTATGTCTACACGTTTAGTGATGCTGAGGACTGGTTCTGTGACTGCCCGCCACTGTACACAGGCCGACTGTGCCAGTTCAACGCCTGCGAACGCAACCCCTGCGGTCACGGAGCGACATGCATCCCAAAGTCGCGTTTGGAGGCCGTGTGTCTCTGCCCCTACGGCAGACAAGGTCTGCTGTGTAATGAACGTAAGTGCCACACAAAGAACAGATCCGCAATAGATCCGTGCGGCGTAGATTTTAGCAGCTTTATTAAGAAGCCGATCTGCAAACAGTTGGTGAATGAAAAGCCCTGAGCAGTTGGAAGAATGAGAGCCTGTTGTTAAGTAAAGGGATTAATGAAACTAAATTCTGCTGAGGAGGCATAAACGTCTTCCTCCAGCAATAAGAGTCAGATAATCAAAGCGAAACTCCATGGCTGCTTTGCTGAATGTTCCAAAAGAGACTCTTCTTAGTTCATAAGATCTTATTTCCCAGCAGCTGTAATTTCAGCAGTAAAACTTCAAGCTACTTTTCTTGAAACCCTTTTTTCTTACAAAATGCCTGGATTCTGCTCCACATCAGGATGTTGATGTGTTCTCACATTGAAATGTACTGTTTATAAAATTGCTTGCTGTCACCTCTGTCTGTCCATAACACAATACCATGGTTGGCATATAATAAGTGTCTATTTCCATCACAAAGCCTAACTACAGCAAGAGAACACTATTTGAACAAGGATCATGGCTCACTGAGAATGGTGATCATGTCTGAGCTGTCAGCGTTTTGGCCCTAGTTCAGATCACTTGCTTATATCTGTACAGTTATCTAACAATGGAAACGGTCCTTTAGCCTACTGAAACACAAAACAAGTGTTATAGTCTCCACTGAAGCCAATTCATTAACAATGTAGTCATTGCTACAAGCTGTTGTTGTTGAAGGACCACTGAAATAACAGAATATGCATTGATGACCAAATAGGCTACATGCAAGAGTGACATTCCCATTTGGGTTTAAAACTAATTAGCAAATGTTAGCATGCTAACATGCCAAACTAAAGTGTTGAAATGGTTCCCCTGTCTGCTAAAAGATCATCAGGTAGGCATCACACTAACATTAGCATTGAGTTCAAAGCACTGCTGTAGTACAGCAAAATTGTAAATAAATTGTATGGTCATTAGTAGCCTAAGGCTGGGGTTATCCCTTATGTCCCAAAGCCTGATGGTCCCACTACCTGATGGTTCCACAGCCCTATGTTTCTGAAATTGGCGATTAGGTTCAGGCATCACAGCTTGGTGGTTAGGGTTGACACACACACACACACACACACACACACACACACACATACAGACAAACTAATCTCTATTATATAGTTAGATTATTTAGAAAATGTGGGAACATCAGGCAGTGGGACCATCGGGCTGTGCGAACATAGACACGCTCCCCCTTGGCCAGGAGCTGAGGAATGATCACCAATCTTGGTAAGCCGTGATCCTTGTTCAAATCACATTCCCTATTGCTATAGTTGTGTGGACAGAAGTGATATCAAGCTATGTTATTAACACTTCTGGTAATGTGAGGACACATCAACACCTTGCTGTACAGAAACAAAGATAACAGCCGCTTATCCAGGATGACAGAAGAGTTATAGGAAATAGAAATGTCTATTTTATACTGGCTTAATAGCAGTTTTCAAATGTATATAAGGTAAGAAAGACATGTATTAATCCTGAGAAGATATTAGCATGTGCAGACCAAAGTAGGAAGGAGTGCATGCTATAATTCCAAACAGTAATCCTATAGAAAAGGAGGCTTCACAGACTGTGGTTTACAGAAACAAAAGGGTTTTGCTTGACTTCACCTACTGTAGGAGCAGCAGGGTTTCTCTGCATATAGCTCGCTCAGCCATACACAGCCCCGACAGACTTGTAGCAGCAACATGCCAACCAATAATAATCCGAGCATCCAGTGTAGCACGTATATGGCTGACTTTAATCCTGATAACTAATATCAGTTAAGATCAGAGTCCAAACGTATCAGTCCTAAGGTTCTCGGCCTCTCTGGGCTTTTTCTCTACTTAGTAGGCTTGTTGCAGAACAAGCTGTAGTTGTTTGTGCAGCAAAAAATGGTACACAATAGAGAAAAATGTTTTCTTCATTATGTATCATTTTAATTTCTTGGTTCCCACGGTACATGAGGCTAATTAAAGGGAAGACTAGAAAGTACTACTGGGCTGGAATGCCTCAAGAGTGAAGTTCATGAAACATTAATAGATATTTAAGATGACTTCAGTCAGCATTATTAATGGTCTACCTTTGTACACAAGTTACCCACACTTCCTGTTAAAGATTAATGTAAAGAAGTATTAAAGAAAATAACACAGATGACAATACATCAAATGTGAAATAGACTGTATTTCAGTGCAATACTCCACTCATTGTTTATCCGGTGTCTCTTTCAAGTAGCTACAAGGAACTTTTTCTTAATGCCTTTAAGAATACGCCTACCCAGGAACAGCAGCTGTTGTCTTTAGAACAATACCGCTTTTGTCCAAAGAGGCCGCTAGAATTAACACAAACAAAAAGTTCCTTGAAGTCACTTTAAATATGATAATTTAGACTGTAGTATCCAGATGAGGAGGAATGCATAAATGTTGAGTGCACAAAGCAAGTACATAATGAGAATACAGTCCATCATGTTTTCATAGATACATTTTATATTGTCCATGTTCAATGCTTTTAATAGCTGTGCTAACATACATTGCAGCATTAGTCTATGTCAGCACTTCTGTTTCGTATTGATTTAGTGAAGTTTCTTTCTGTTAACCTTGCATTGTCCTGAGATTGAATGGAATATAATGAGTAGATTGTATCCCTTACAGTATTTATGACGCAGGAGAAGTGTCTCTTTCCCACCTTCTCTTTGGCAGCTAAGATGCCACACACACACATATATGCATATGCAAGTGTTTGCCATGTGTGCCATTCTGCGTTTCTTCTTTGCGCTCCTGTTTGTTTGCACCATATTGCACAAATACCCAGCGAAGGGAATAAGCTATAAACTCATATGACAGAGTGTGTGGTTATAATCCATAGATGGATGCATTTCACGTAGGCAGCCCATAAGCCTCTTTTTTTAATAATATGTTCTGTGCCCAGCACTTACCTTCAAGGTGTTGTTAAATGATGGGTTAGCCAACAGTAACAACAACACTTGACTGTGGACCGACAAACCACAACGTTTTTTCTGTTGATTTTTTGTTTACTCTTCACATATGACATTCCTCTCTCGTGCCTGAGAATAGGAGTGTCTGTGGAATGGTTGAACAAGTAGAAGAACGTGTAACAGCAACCTAACAATTTCTTCAGTAATTCACCACTCGCCTCCCGAATCACAAGAGTTGTTATGGCCTTCTGAGGTTTCCAATGGATTCTGTTTTGCACAGAGGCAACTGATTGTAAAGTCAACCCTATTGACTGGCTTAGAGTTTCTGATTGAGTTTGTATGAGATTCAACCTGCTATTCGCTGATATAATCTTCGGTTTAATATTTCTGAAATATAAAACTGAAGATTATTTTAGTTTCTGTTTGAGTGGTTTTGTTCTAAAAAAATGTCATCCAAAATCAAGACCAAACAAATCTAATGAATTGCAAATACAATGTTAGCTTTGGGGAAAATGTGTAATGCTCAGTTTGTTTGGATACAGAGAGTGCTTTGACTTCCACATACAGTACATACAGTACATACAGAGACAAGCTAACTCAGGTTGTACCTTAAATACCTTAATAGACTCTCAAAATAGGTCTATAAAAGCATCAGTTCAGATTAGACATTGGGAAAAACAAATATTATTTAGGATAAAACAATTCTTCCCTAGCAAAATAATTCCAAACCACACTTTAATTATATACATTTTGTATTGATTACTGTTGGTCTCAAATGTGCCAATATAAATTGAGATGAGTTCAGATACTTACTAATTTGTACAGAAGGCTCAAGGGTAATTTAACCATGGTTTTGTGAGTATATAGCTCAAGGTTATTGAACTTTGTAATAATGGCTGGAATGTTTGTATCTGGACTGAACCATGCCGGTAGAATGCACACATAGCTCAGTTGATATCATAAAACATGATCATGGACAAGATGAATTCAACCACAGATTTAAAAAAAAATAAAAATAAAAATAAAAAAAACAACCATACCTGTTACTCTCACAGGCCATTCAGTGAAACAGTATAGGCAAATAAAGCACTACTAGACTAGATATGATAACAGAGACATTTCCAGCTTTATTAGTAATTTAGCAGCCAAACAGAGCTGAGGGCAGTCGCAGAGAGGGAGCTCTGAGCCCCTCTAAGCCATCGCCTGGAGCTGCAGAAGAATATGCAAGTTGTTCCTAATGGAGAAGAGAACATTTTTGTGTTTGAATCCTCACCGCTGGTTGAAAAAAATAAATTGAATTAAACAAACACAGCAGCATGTAATTTGGTATAAGTCCCCAGTGTAAAATCAAGAAGATGGGTATGCAGAGATGGAACACCGTAGAGAGCGTTATATTGAATCAACCATGCATCAACCATGCCTGAATAGGTAAAACCTGCAGATTATTATTTAATATCACTGCGAACATTGAGTGTATGCGGCAATGCTCGTTTGCCAGAACCCCTCTTACCTAAACAGCTACTGATAAAAAAAAATCGAATAGCACTGAAGAGGTGATAGTATTTGAAAAACAGGTCATCGTGTAATATTATTCAAGAAAAGAAAATATATCTCACTAAACTCCCTGGTATGTTATGTGTAGCAATAGTGCCATCTTTTGGTTACCTGTGAAGGGACATGATGATTCAGACATGTGCTAATTCAAGCAACATATCCACACAAATACAATCTGGTGACAACAAGATTATTTTTTTTAACCACAACTGTAAAATAAATAAATGTTTTTGTTTTTTCTGCAGCTGTCAATGTAACTCGCGCCAGATTCAGTGGAAGGGATGAGTTTGGTTACACCTCCTTTGTGGCTTACTCCTCCATGCCGAGCCTCAACCTCTTCTACGAGTTCAAGTTGAAGTTCACGCTGGCCAATAACTCCTCCGCTGTGAAAGACAACCTGATGCTGTTCGCTGGGCATAAAGGACAAGGTGAGCTCGGTCTAGACGCCCTGCAAAAAGCAATTTAAAAATAACCATCACGGTCAAACGGGAAGGGGAGGGGAGGGGTGGAACAACTTTGAGATGTCCCCTTAGTTGGATTGGAGATGTCAAACTTCATTAACGGTTTTAAAAAGAAATGCTCTTGTCGTTCCTGAGAGCTTTCCCCCTGATGTATATGGTAATGAGCTATCTAATAGAGTTCCCCCTGTCCTCTGCGATCTCTATAAATCAAGCGGATTCCCTAAAGGATTGTTCTTTCTTCTCAAATTTGTTGACACAATAAATAATTCATCTTTGTACAGTCCAGCAATTAGTTGATTTCAAGCTAAACTGCTATTGATGCTGACTTCTCAAAGGGAGCGTGTCGTGTTTCAGCTTTGCTTTCTAAAAATTTGCATGTGAGCCGAGCATCTCAAAAAGTATCCATGTCAATTGCATAACACAGGACTTTTCAGGTGTAGATGTAAGGCCATGCTGTCGGCAGCCATCACTTTAAATGAGGATCGCCTCTCCACACGGACAGATATTGCTAGCAATGTAACAGCCATGCCGTTTGTTGCAAGCATATTTCATATAAAAAAAAGTAGAAAACTTAAGATCTGGTGGATCATCTTCTGCGGGTTGTTTTCCCCTGAGAGAGTGCAATTCATCTAGGTGGAGGCAAAACAAAATGCCAGCATTATGAATAATGAAACGCTTGTCAGGGAAGTGAGCAGCACTGTTGGAAGAATATGGTTCAAATTCAAAGGCGCAATATTAAGAAACGGATGAAATGTGAACAGTTCACATAATTGGTTTAATGATGTGGCACCTTTTGATCACCACCGCCAGGGAATGAAAGCCGGAGTTAATGATTTCATCGCGGTGATCAAGTTATACACATAATTAAACAAGCAGAGAGGGACAGAATATATAAGAATACATGAAACACAATGCTAATCCACAATTCATCATTAAGGACAACCGATGTTTCTGTTATGGCTCTAAATGTTTGTTTGCTTGCTTGTTAGTAGAGTATTTTAACTGAAAGCCGAACACTTTTCACATGTCTTTTTTTGCTCACTTTTTTCTCATGTGAATCTCCAGGCAACCATGGGGATGACTTTCTGGTGCTGGGACTACGAAATGGCAGAGTTGTGCATAGATTCAACCTGGGATCGGGTGTGGCAACCATAGCCAGTGATCCGCTGAACCACCAGGTCGACATTCACACAGTGACGTTTGGAAGGTCCAAGAGAACCGGATGGCTGAAGGTGATTGGATGTGTAGGAATTAGGAAAGCTTGAAGTTACTGTACAGGCCTACATAGTGCATACGCAAACAGATGTATTCTGGTAAGATGTTGAGCAACCACGGGCCAACAAGGACAGCTTCAACTCTCCAAACAGCATTCTTCTAAAATGGTAGTTTTCCAACCCAGAGGTCAGAGGTCATCAGATATTGTGAGGATATGGAATTTTGAACTATATGGTACACAGTAAGTACTAGTCAGCAAAGGGGCCGAGGTCCCTTGGGGGGAATCGATGCCTATGAGATTTTTTTCGTGCATTCAGAAGCAGACACGTGGGAGTATAGTAGCTACTCCAGCTTAAAAGTGGACACCGCCTGCATAACTCGGTGATCAATTTGAGGTCATACAATTTGTGAACTCTGGTAGATCTTTAGAATAACTTTCTGCTCCCCCAGGATGTCGCCCACGGATATAAAACTCTAGTTAAAGTCTTGTTTTCTCTCAGGTTGATGGACAGCGTAACAGAACGGGATGGTCTCCTGGACCCCTTGTGGGCTTGAATGTTTTCAACCAGCTCTTTGTGGGTGGATATAATGAGTACACCCCTGAACTACTGCCAATGGGCTCCAGGTTCCGCCATGGCTTTGAGGGTAAGACTGCACCGGCTTTATGTCAACCCAACACCTCTGTCTGTCTGTGACTAAGGGGCGTGTGGAACGTCTCCCTAGGATCTGTTGTTCCTCTTCGTTAGCAGAAGAGAAGAAGGTGTGTAATGAAAAGGGAGTTACAGGCCTGGACTGTGTATATAGGCCAGAATTAAGCTCTTGGGGTTGATTGTATCTGCTATGCTTTAAAGGTAGAGTCAGCGATTCCGGACAACGCTTTTTTATTTTGATAAAAATCACTTTTTGTCAGAATCAGTGAATATCTCTTCATGATCCTCCAAAAAATCAATTGTTATTATACAGCCTAGGCTCTGTAAATGTAAATGGCCATGTTTCTACAACTACTATCGGGCCACCTTTGTTCACATACCCTTTGTTTATATACCCGTTCACAGAGCCTAGACTATGCATTTAAACCAGATATTTCTTTCAGCACACATAAAATAAGGACAGGTAGCAGATGGTGTTAGACTCTTCAAACAGGCCCTAACAAAATGTATAAAGCACACCTGTAGCTGCTTCAGTCTAAGCTCACCGTGATCTAGTACATTTATCTATTGCTATGCTGTATGTTACTGCTGTTTGTCTAACTTCTGTTGCTATGTTGAATATGTTATTGTTGTCTATGTCTGATTTTACCGGCTATAGTAAAGTGTTGTCTTGTTCTCTCCCTCTCCCCTTTCCCCCAGGAGGTCATTCACCTCCTGCCATTGCTTAAATAAGCAATTTTTGTTTAAATAAAGGTTGATGATGATGATGATGATGATGATGATGATATTGATATTGACAACAATAGTTCTCCAGAATGGCCTAATCCACCTTTAATCACTTCACCCACTGTGCAGTCCTGTCCCGCGTTACTGGGTACAAATCCACTCTACTGCTGAGTCTGTTAAATAATGGTGCCACAAAAACAATCTTTGTCATCATCAACATCATTTATGCTTTCTCTCGGGTGACCTCGTATCGGAGTAATTTTCTGGAGACTAATTCATTGTGCCTGCTAATGTGGTGGAGCAAAATTGCCTTAAAACCATAATGATGACAACAACTTATGAATGTCACCGTAACCATATTCAGCAGTCTGTCTCTGCTCTACGGCAAATGAATGAGTTATTATAAAAAATGTCACGGCAGATCCATTTGAGGTGAACGGGAGCTTTTAATGTCTGAGGGACTGGAGCAATTTTGTGTGTGTTGTCGCCTATTTATCATCTTATAATTCATTTTTTTCTTGCTCACCAAATAAACCTTCAAAAAATCAAATCAGCCATGGTTAAAGCATCAGTTCAGTTACGCCTCAGCCATCAGCCCCCCCCCCCCAACCCCCCCATAACTGGTAAGCACTGCCTGTGAGCCCGGGCGGGCCACACCGAAGGGAAGCATAACCTTTTTGCTGGGGATGTAATGAGAACTCATGAGCGTCTAATCAGATCTGTGTGACCTTCCCCGAGCCCTAATCATGATGGCTGGCACTGAGCACACTGATAATGCACTTCACTCCCCAGTTATCAACAGATCCACACTCCCCTGTGGAAAGGTGGCAGAGGAGGTGGCCACTGGAGGAAGAAAAAAGAAAAAATCAGTTACTCAATTTGAGCTGTTGGTCAAATAACAAGAAACAGGGACGGGGGGTGTTTATCAAGCTTGTCTATTTAAAATAAAAACATTTCATGCTGCTTTGATGCAGTTGTATTATTATTTTTTCATTAGACTTGCTAAACGATCTTGAGGGACAATTTAAAGTTTGCCTCTGCAACTTGGTAGAAAATATTAATTTTTGAATCATTTTGTTTTTTACTTTCAGCCTTTTCTCTTGACAGGTATAATTGCTATAGACTTGGGCTCCTCAGGTTTGTCTTGGTTCTGTTCCAAGAGGCAGTGAGTGCAGCTAAAAAACCAAAATAGTCCAGGCTTTTATTTTAATGTTCCTTGTGAATCTGCTTCACTTTTCCGACGCTCTATGTTTGCAGCACCAACACCATCACTTGAGTCTGCCAAGTAGACAGCATCATGCCATGAATATTCATGAATGAGCATGACATTTCCCCTGCATCCTGTTTATGCCAATGACTAACGCAGCAGAGAGAAAGGGAGACTGCATGGGCAAATGACTCCAAGGCTTGTGTTCAGGCCTTATATTTATAGAGGGGCCCTGTGCTCTGCAGGTATACAGGCCAAAGCAAATATTGTCTCGATAAAATTGAATAATGAAAGCGAAAAAAGGCAAATATGATGACAGATGCACGGTGACGGGGGAAAATGTGGATTTCAAAACTCAGCCTTTTCGACTGGAGAAATGTTATTCCATCAAATCAGTGGTGTTTCTTGGACATTTTGCCTGGTATGGCCAAGGTGGGACACAATGCTACTGTGGGTTGGCCATGTCCTAGCGAACCGTAATTAATGGCAGATGATATGCAGTACATCTATGCACAGATTGAATATAATTGAATTCCAAAACCTATATGAGCCTCCATTGAAATGTTTGTATTCAAGGCAAGGTTGTTTTTATATTTTAAATATAAAACGTCAAATTATAGATGCCACCAATTATGTTCAAGATAGGCAACACATTTTCTAAGGGCACATAAAGCCCTCACATCTAAGTACACATACAAGTTAGAGTAGGGTTGCAAAATTCATGTGCTTTTAACACGAGTTATACATTCAGGAGTTTACAAACATTTTAAGTGGATTTAAGAATGGTTATATATATTTAAATAAATCCTGTGGCGTCTCACATACACAAAAAAAATAAACAACCACGAAAGAATTTTATTTCAAACACTGCACACACTTTCCTTGGACCTTGAGTTGGAAACACAATTCAGATGAATCTCATTTTAAGTGTGCGAAACCTTCTGATCTTCATACAAAGAAAATAATGTGTTTTGTATTTCTTCTGTTAATCCCTTTTCGCAGAGAAATAAAAGATATCCCTCTGACTTAAGGTTTTGGTGGTAACTGTGTTTGTTCTTTCTTTGAAGGGTGCATCTTTGATGTGCAGTTTAGCACGAGAAGAGACAGAAGGTTGCAAGCGCTGGGACAGCCTGCGGGACACCCATCCTTCGGGCGCAGCGTGGGTCAGTGTGGAGTCACCCCATGTGTGCATGTTCACTGCACAAACGGAGGGACATGCGTTGACTCAGGCTCATCTGTGTAGTAAGAGAAAACACACAACTTCTGAAATCTTCCGCCTATTATTTCTTATGAATCCACTATTTTATTTGAGTCAAATGCACCCCACACCCTTACATTATGTGTGTGTTCCTATCTGTGTTGTGACCAGACATCAATAACCTATAGAGAATGTTATGGACCTGACAGTGTTTACAAGCTTTTCCCTGACTCCTGCCTGTGTCCGTCTCTGCAGTTGTCAGTGCCCATTAGGATGGAAGGGAGCACTGTGTTCTGAGACAGTGTCTGTGTGTGATGTGGAGCACAGTCCCCCTCCTCTGTGTGCCCACGGCTCCACCTGCATCCCTCTCCCCAAAGGCTATACCTGCCACTGCCCCCTGGGGACTGCGGGACTCTACTGCGAGAAAGGTTGCATCATCAAACCCTATATGTATAATACAGGGGTTATATATACATACACACACACACATACTTACATGAAGGTGCAATATGTAGTTTCAGGGGAAGGGAATTTGTTTATATTTACAGAGCCTACAGTTAGTTTTCAGAAGTTTTTCCTTACGCGTTATTCTTAGTATTGAATAATTCTATCATAATTCAAACTAAATTATTTGTAGGCACCTGGGACCAAATGTTAGACTAGAATATGTTTGTAAACAACAGTGAAACATTATTTTTTAAAGGTAGCTTTCTTACTTCAAACTGTGTTCCAGGGATCCATTTTTCCTGTGAGGAAAGTTTGTTTATTCAATTATGAGAATATATAAAAATTCTCTGCCACACCTGTTACATAGTGCACCTTTGATAATACCACACTTTCACCATTCATTTATTTAACTGCTGTACTGTTCTTCCTATTCAGCTGTGACCATCAGTGATCCATTCTTCAGCGGGAACCTGTCTTCGTGGATGTCATTCCCATCTATGAGCATTAGACACAGGACTGTTTTGCAGGTGCAGTTCCAGCCTCTGTCACCTGATGGCATCCTGGTCTATGCTGCACAACATCTCAGTGCCAGAGCTGGTAAGGAAATCCAATGTTTTCTATTTAGCTTCCGCTTTATTTTAAGAAATGCAATATCAATTTGTATGTGTTCCTTAAAAAATACTGGGGATTTTTAACATATCATGCCTCCTAGAGACTATTCCAGGAGGAAAAAATTACCCATGATTCAATCCAGCATTACACTTGTATGTGCAGCAACAAGGTTTTATGCATGACACAGAAAAGTGATTTAAAAATATTTTGTAGACCTATATTTCCAGTGATCCCTGCTTCTAAAATCCTGCTAACAGCAAAGACTGCTGTGCCTCTGCTACAGTGTAGACTAGACTTAAGTCAAAATTGTGACATTTATCCTTATTATTGTAATAGAAATAGTACTAAAGGCCTACTAGTATTAAAAAAAAAGCATCAGCGGTGGCATTTTAGAACACATTCTCCAGTTTAGATTAAAAAACATAGCCTACTTGGCTGCTATCTATCACCAGTAAATATCAATCGACACTGCCCTGATAGGCTTATAGAATAAAATCAATCCTTGGTTGAACTGCTCACAACCCAAAAGATACAATAGGCCTATATTCAACCTGTGATAAGGGGTAACAAACTGGCAGTACTTTATTTGAAGGGTTTTCCATCCAAATGCCACTGCTGTTGAAGTATCCTGGGATACAGAAAATGCTTTCCAAGTATTGAGATATTTGTCTTGGGTTGAAACAGTTGAAAATCTCTTTTCTTTCTTTATTGTAGGTCAACTGACTCTTTTCTAAACACAAAATGTTTCACTTACAGAATGTATTACTTGGCCTGCTCTTTATTTTCTCTTCCCCACAGGAGACTTCTTGTGCCTCTCCTTGATGTCCGGGTTTGTCCAGCTGCGATACAACCTTGGCGATGGGGTCCACCTCCTGCAGTCTGCTGGGAGAGTGGACTCGCGGGGCAGGACCTGGCACACGGTGGATGCCGGCCGATTCGGTCACCATGGTTACCTCAGATTGGACAGCGAGGAGGTTAGAGAGAACGCGACCGGAGGGATGACGACCCTGGACGTTACCACGGACATCTTTGTAGGGGGCGTGTCCACTCTGAGCTTGGTCTCCACGGATGCTACTGAAGGGGAACCCATGGGCTTCACTGGCGGTTTGAGGGAACTTCGAGTCAACGGTCAAGAGTTTGAGTTAACAGAGACAGGGGCCATAAGCGGCGCCAACGTAGGGGACTGGGACGGCACCGCCTGCGGGTACAAGGTGTGCCGAAACGGAGGTCGTTGCTCGGCGACAGGAATCGACTCTTTCACGTGCGCGTGTCTGCCTCTGTGGACTGGCCCTGTGTGCAACCAGTCCGTAAGCTGTGTGAACAACATCTGCAGACACGGTTCCCTATGCGTGCCGTCCAGCGTCACCTCATACCGGTGCATATGCCCCTTGGGATGGGGAGGGAGGTACTGCGACACAGAAGTAGCCACAGACACTCTCAAGTTTGTGGGGAACTCGTACGTTAAATACCAGGACCCCAGATACAACACGAGGAACTTTAAGTACACCCTGGTTTCCTTCAGCGTTCTCACCAGCTCAAATGACAGTCTGATCATGTGGATGGGGAAAGCTCAGCACGAGGATGACGACTACCTCGCAGTGGGACTGGAGAGCGCTCGCCTCAAAGTGGCAGTCAATCTCGGTGAGAGACTTTCGCTCCCAGTAACTATGAGGAATGTCACTCTCTGCTGCAACAAGTGGCACAATGTCTCCATATCTTTAAACAGCACAGTTATTCAGGTGTTCCTAAACAACAGGCGAATCCTCGTCCAAGACGTGGACCCATTTGAGCGTTACGTGGCCTTAAACTATGGCGGCCAGCTTTACTTTGGAGGATTTGAATTCTACAGAAATGTATCAATTGTCACTTCTGGGTTGTTCTCCGAAGCCTTCAAAGGGAATATCAAAAATGTTTATTTGTTTAAAGATACCAAGCCGCTGTCATTTCTCAAAGACAGCGAGGGTTTTAATGTTTATGACGGCGAATAGTGAAATTGCAACTCCTGGCATTTAAGCAGCTGTTGTGAATTTGTGACATGATCTTGCTTGAATGTTGATATTAGTTTTTTTTTTAGAAAGTCCATAAGGAGATATGTGTAGCACTTGGCAGAGAAGCTTAATCACAAACTATATTTTACCACTTGTTTCTTTACCACTGTACATCTCGATTATCATCTGACTTTTTTATGGATCATAAGTGATTTTACTGGGATGTAGGCACGCCGTATGATTCAGAGATACACATTAAAACTTGAATTTAATGCCCCAAACTAATGTCTGAAGCCATGAGTAGCAGTCTCTATTCCAATGTGAAAGGACAAATTTACAAAAACACATTTAAGCCCAGTGACTGATCCCTCTGCAAATACAATGTCTAAAATAATTGTAATAGTACAATGTAACTCAGTATCCAGGTTTGTCTTCCTTTTAATACAATTACAAAGAAATAAAAGCTTTTTTCAGAATTAATAATAAAAAAGGATTAGCTTTAATACGAACTGTACATAAACACACAGTGCAAAGGCACACGTAATCTCTAATGTATATTACAAGCCAAAATGTACATACTTTTTCAGTAAAAAGTAAGTTTATAAAATAGTTTAGCAATTTAAAAGAATTTAAGTTGTGAAAAAAAAGCCAAGCTGCTGTTTTGATCACTGTTCTCAGTTCAATGTTTTCCGTGTTACATTCATGCCAAAATATTTGAGTGCAACTTAAAACTTTTCACCCAATGGTGCACACTGGTATTTGTCTGTTACCACGTGAAGGCAGCTCAATGTCAACAAGATCTATACAATAAAAAGGTTTGAAAACTTGAAAATGTTCTTCTCGGTCAGGTGAGAACTTTCCTTTTTAAAGATCTTCAAAATCCCACTGATATTACTAGTGTCAATAACATGAAATTGGAACTTCACACGTAAGCTGCAGGCTGCTGTATTGAACAACAACAAAAAACTACTCCACTCTCAGCTGATTGTAGTCGACGTGGTTTTCGAACCAGCCATGTAGTCGACGTGGTTTTCGAACCAGCCAAGTGACCCAACAGTCTTTTCTTAAGAGCCTTGAACATTGGCTAAGCATGGCTTTTTATAAAAAATAAAATAAAAAACATAATTAGGAGTAACTGTCTTTTGAACTTCTCCGTCCATTCTCATAATCAGAGTCCCGTCTTTTCCTGTGTCTGTCCTTGTGACGGCTGCTGCTGCTGCTGCTGTGGTCGTCGCTGCTGCTGCGCTGCCTCTCTTTCCTCTTTTCTGCGTGGCGTTCGTCCGACTGTGCGTGGTGCCTGCTCCTCTCTCGGTGCTTGTCGTCGTGGCTGCTAGTACGGCGATGCTCTTTCTCCCGCTCTCGCTCGTGGTGTCTGCTCTTTTTCCCGTGATCCCTGTGCCTCCCGCGGTGGTGCTCTCGGTCGGCAGAGTTTCGCGGCCTGTCCCAGGGGTCGCTGTATCGCTCGTCGGCCCTCTTGTTGTCTTTGGGAAGAAGGGATGAAGGCCGCCCGGGTGCTTCGGACTCAGAGTAGCCTGCCGCCAACTCTGACTCCAGTCCAGGAATAGCCTGTGAAGCGCCACCGTCTTGATCCGATGGTGCGCTGTTGTTCTGATCCGGGGTGGGTGCGGTGGTGTTAAGAGGAGGAGGAGTTTGGTAGTCGTAGCTACCAGGTACCCGAGGCTGTTGTTGCTGCGGTGACAGAATAGGTGCAGCGTTGTTGTATACTGGGAGAGCTGCTGATATCGAGTGGTATTGGAGCTCAGAGGTTTCTGTGTGACATGCTGCTTGTGGCTGAGTTACCGTAGCGACGGCCTGGAACGTTCCAGAATCTTCCTTTCCACTGGCCAGTGATCCAATGGTTGTTGTTGTTGTAAGATGTCCTTCCTCTATTTTTTTCTTGGCCTGAGAAACCTTTAAAACTCCTTGGTGAAATAGCGTGACGGCGTCATTTCTAACACTGCTCAACACAGGAGAGGGTTTAGGGCTGGAAGGAGCCGGCTGCGTGGCTTTATCCTGCTGTAGCACCGTTGTTTTAACTTCGCTCGCGTTGGAATACGCCGAAGATTTCTTCAATATTCCACTTAAAGCAGGTTTGGAGCTGTTGGTTTGAGCCGAGGCAGCCGGGGATTTTGACTGCGACGAAGAATTCCCTTCAGATGTTCCTTTTTCGGTTTCAGACAAAACAAGGCCAGCGTTACCTTTGTCTGCCAAGGCAGTGCTGTCAGTCTCAGTCCCGCTCGGAGCTGTTGTTGAAAAGCTTGCCAGGAAGGCCTCAGTCGACACATCTGTGGGCTTATCTCTCAGAGACATCGGTGCGCTATGGGTCAACACTGCAGCTTCCTTTATTGATGAGTTGTTTGAAGCAGGCGTATGAGTCGGGGGGGAAAGCTCCGGTACGGCTTTAACTACAGGTTCAACTTTAATAACAGGTTTAGCGTCTCTCTTCTTGATGACATAGCGCTCTCGTTGTGTAGCAGCCGTGGGACTTTTTGCGTTTGCTGTCTTCGGAGCTGGTAGGGTCTTCTGCGTGTCATCAGCTGTCAATGCAGGTTTAGCTCCAAAGTCTGGCAGAGGCGGTAGCTCTCCACCCCAGCCTACCAACACACCTGGAAGGAAGCGCAGTGGCTTATGGGATTCCGTATTGTTGTTCTCCTCCGATGCAGAGGGCTCCTCGGATGGCTCGGTCGATGGCTCATCAACCTCTTCAGTTGTGTTCAGAGGTTTGTCCTTCTCTTTAAGAAGTGAAGGAGTCAAGGAAGAGAGGAACTTTTGCTCATCCTCCTCTGTTGCTATGGTTTCTTTTGTGTTAACGGTGATGACGGGCGTGATTTCGGGAATGATCCTGGCGGTTTCGTTCATGTCCACAGGGAGGAAATCCCTCTTGGGTGGTCTCTGGCGAATGATGAGTCCCAGTAGAAGGTTGCCACGGTTGTTTTCTAAACCTGTCAAATAAAGACAAGAATTCATTTTGAAAGATCCGAAATGTTTTGCCTAAGTTACTGCGAGAGAATTATTCTTCGGGGTCTAAAGTGTTCTAGGTTACCTGGCCCATCAAAGGGAGCAAGCTGATGTGGAACTTTTTCAATGGCACCCAACGGAATGAGATACATGTCCTTCACTTGTTTTAGGTTATTGGACACCACCCCAAAACGCCTACGACTGCTGAAATAGGCATACAGAAGAGTATAGGCGATCTCATCTTCCTCCGTCTCGGGGGAGAAGCGAATCAGGCACACCTCCTTTTAATTAAAGAAAAAAGCATGTGTCAGTATAATCTATAATTCATGTGCCAGGCCAGAACTCGTCAGCTCTAAAATGCAATAATACATGACATTACAAGTGCGGGATGTTAATTGTCTGGCCTGCCTTGGCGCACAATGAACCTTATGCAACTCTGGCTAATGGTATTTAATAATCCCTTTTAAAAAAGGAAAGCTGCCCCAAAACTCACTTTTGTTCCAGTTGCCCGAATCTTCTCCAAGTAGTCCCACACTATCTGTGGAGTAATCCTTCCACCAACTTGTATGCTATCTGGGAGGTCCTATATCAAAATAAAAAGGTTGAACTTCACTGGCATTACTTAATCTCTAAAGTACTTTGTGCTATCAGCTATTTGAACTAAATATTTTCAGTCATGTCCACTTTACCTCTGTCAAATATTCCAAAACACCTGAGACAGGGAAAGCTTTTGTCACAAACTTTGCCACATTGGGCATATGAATGAATCCACGCCACATGGACTTGAGGTTGGAAAGGAAAGCAGCTTCCTCCTCTCTAACAAGCGAATGATCCAACCTGTAATAAGCAAGGACAACTGCAGTGAAGCAAGCCTGCATAACACAAACTGCACCAAAGAATCACGGTCAAGTTTCACAATGACCGCTTACCTTCCTTCGTAGCCCGATTTAGCGTTTCGGAAGCTCTCCTCTAAAACAGTGAGGTGCAAGTCGTCGTCCATGGCAGGCACTTTGGTGCTCTTGGTCACATCTGCTTTGGTGGACTGCCTCTTCACCACTGTAGTGGCAACTACTTTGGTTGGGACCTCCTCAACAGGGGGTGCCATACGACCTTATTGGTTAAAAAAAAGTTACAAAAGATGTTGACGACTAAGGATATGGATACATTGGATGTGGCAATAGAGGATATTTTATTTTCCTTGTGTCAGGGTTTCACCTGTGCAGATCTTGCAGTGCAGGTCAAATAAGTGAGACTTGTGTTGGTTGGTTGTGTCTATATCTGTCTTGGCGCTCTCTGCAGATTTCTTCTTCGGGGTTTTTGGAGGTTCTGCGGAGACTTCTATCAAATTGGGAGGAAGCTCGAGCTGATGAGAGAGAGAAAATAACAGACAATAAATTCAAGCAAATTTGTCACCCTCTTTAATTGGTTAGTACAAAGTAATGCAGGGGGGCAGGGGGGTGATATAAGACGTGGTGCTTACCTCTTCAGGCTCAGGTGCTTTTACTGGATCTTGACTCTCAATTTCAATTTCACCTTTATGCGTGATTTTAGTGATGGGTCGCCTCTCTGCCTCTCTTTGATCTTTTTCAATCATCTCAATAGTCTGTGAAATTAGGAGATTATTGCTTTTTAGAGGTCTACTAAAACTGCATTCAAAATGACTATCTTAGGAAATGTAAAGTTAATACTACTTTTTGAATCCAACTTTCATGTCAGAATTACTGAGTTATCAGGCTGAACTTTTGACACATTTTGCTAAGGCAAGGCAAGTTTATTTATACACACAATTCAGACACAAGGCCATTCAAAGTGCTTTACAGGGGCATAAGAAAACTACAGCACAGAGATGAGCATTACTTACATGTCTGTTCTCTCGTTGTCGCCAAGCAGCCAATTCTTTGGAGGCCAGTTCCTCAGGGCTCATGCGAATTAAGTTGGCAGGTGAAATATCCCCTTTGAGAACCCTCTTGAAGAGGACCTAATAAAGCAAATGTAACTGTTGTTTATACTAAAACTGAAAGGCAGCACCAAAAAAAATAACTTTACATTTGGATCATCCCCTTTTGTAAATGGTACTTACATTATTTTTAGTATCTTTTAGGTTAAACGTTAAGCTTCTGTACTTGTTCTTGTATTTGTTGTCAGTGTCTTTATACAAGTGGAAAAGCTCTCTCTCCGTCTTCTTGGCAACTTCACAGGCCCGCTCCACGGAGATGTTCAAATCAGAGTCCTTCAATCTGGAAAAAGAAGAAAGCATAGAGTTTGGTGCAGATAGGTAATGCGTCTGTAAAGTTTTGCAATAAAAACATATACAAAACACAATCTTAATTCTCTTTTGATTAGTTACCTCTGTATAAGGATTTCTTTCAGAGAATCGCGCACACTTCGCCTGATTGATTCCGCAGACACAGGTTTCTTTGAAGCTGAAGTCTTACTTTTTGTCTCATGTTTGAGCAGAGTGCCTATGAGGACAGAATGACAATATGTTCTCAGCAGGCAGGAGAAAGCTTTGATCACAAGGATTACATAACATTAAAGATTTTGTGGAAGAATTGAAAACACATTTTCACATTCACAGACACATGGTATGAATATGTGAGCAACTTTAGATGTTATCTAATGTCTGCCAAAGGACAATATATTGTACTACTGAACAAAGAATGCACAGCAACAAGATGGCTATGTAGTTTCAGATGACCAAAAGCAAGCTAACCTGGACAACAGTGTGTAGACAAACTGTATTAAGCAGCAACATGACACTGAATGTTAACCTTTTACACTGTCCGAAGGAGGGTTCTCCGATATGAAAGCTATCAGCAACAACACAAACTTTTTACACTTCTTTTTTGTATATATTTTTTTTTTGCCAGACAGTCTTTGCCATTCCCAAAATGTCCTCTCTGCTCAATTGATATTTGAAACTCATCCTTTAAACTTTGCTGACTTTTCCCAAATATTCTGGAGACCCTTCTGGGTTGTATCCGTTTTAAAAATACACCCACTTCAATATCGTTAGTATTTTTAAACTGGAAACATGCAACACCCACATATCTCTACTATCTCACCAGCATTCAGACAGTATGTGTAAACATTTGGTTTCTGGAGTGTTATCTGAACCTACAGTCTAAGAGGTCTATTTTTTTTTGCAATAACTCCAATAAATTAATTTAAACAATGAATTTATATTTTTTTTTATAGTTCAAATGTAGTGCTTTTCTTCAATCATTCTTGTTTTCCAATTATAAAACTGAACCATTAAACCTTAACTTTATATACTTTCAAATTCACAGTCACTTGAAAAATACCTGTTTTATGAGTCGATTCTCTGAATTCAGAGGACAGCCTTCTGTCGGGATCCTATTGTAGGAGAGAAGTGCAAAGAGCACAATTGCCATAGTATGAACAATACTGGTCATTGAGAAAGAAAATATCAGAAAAAAAGGAACAATAAAATTACATTTCATAGCGCTGCGGCAAAACGTTTAAAAAAAGGTATGAGGTGAGTTTTTTGTGTGGGAAATGCACAAAGCTTTGGAGAGTACAACGTGTTATCCACACACCCCCCTGTGCAAGACTACTGTACAGGCAAAGGAAAAGCAAAAAGACAACAAACCCTTGTGTAGTGGTTACACTGGCTATGAATAATATCAGAGGAGGAATTAGCTGTGGGGGAAGAGATAAAACATCCTTTTGTATATGAAATGTGAATTTTATTTAAATGCATGATGAGCAACTTATGGTGACACTACTTACCTTTCTTACTGGTCTGACCCCTCCTGATGTGAGTGTCTGGGAGGGTCCTGGCCGAGGCTTGGGGGGCGGCTTCGGATCCGGTGCCTCAGTCTTTGCTGGAACTTTGGCTGCACACAGGGGCTCTGGCTCGGGCTCCACCTTCTTGACTTCCTCCTCACCCTCACAGCACTTCAAGCACACGTACATCTGGTCCTCCTCCTCCATCTCACGCACTTTAGTCAGGTCCAGGCCAACACAGTCGCCGTGGAACCAGTCGTCACAGCGACCACAGCCTACCATGAACCTGAAAAAAAAAGCCCGGCCCGTTATTTAGAGTGCGCGTCTTAATAAGCATTATGAGCACCTGATAATATCGCATGAATTAGGTTTATTTAACTGCAATATTATTCAAATATGGCAGTTAAATAGCTTCCCCTTTATCATCTTAAGTCTTAAAACTCAAATATTGCATGCCTAGTTAAGAACTATCAACAATCAAAATGTTCACAGTTCAGTAACAAAGAGATAAACCCACCTTTTCAAATCTGCACACCCCTCCTGATCTTCCCTTCCCCATCACCACATCACCCATTGTCAATTTTATTTTAATTCTATTTGTGTACCTGCTTTGCTTTTATACTTTATATGTTTTTGAATGTACGGCGACCTTGAGAGCCTTGAAATAAAATGTATTATTATTATTATTATTATTATTATTATTATTATAAAACACCTGTCAAGTTGAATCAAAAACACAACAAAATAATCGGCGTGCATGCAACTTTTATAGTGTACATAGTATGTCTAATGTCTCTACATGACTTTGAAGAGCAACACTTACAAGTTGTTGTGGTGCTTCTTGCACAGGCCACAGCTGTTGTTTCCATCCCACACAGCCTCACTGTTAGCAGGTTGCTCCTCGGCGGCTTCCTTCTTCACAACAGGAGCGTTATCTGGAATGAACAGCTGCAGTTCCTCCACAGAGATGCTTCGTGCAGTTTTACTTTTCTGCCTTTGAATGATCTTTTCGGGCTTCTTCACTTTGGCCTTCTCCTGTCCTCCTTCATCGGGTGTTTTTGAAGCCTGGCCTGGACGAGCCTGCGGCGGGTGAGTGGTCTCAGCTTGTTTGGAGCTGTTGTGAGGATGAGTGGGTTTGGCTGGTCCCTGCTGATCAACACGCGGGCCAGACAGGGGGATCTTCTTGGCGCCAGAGCTAGGTGAACTTGGCAATTTTGGCTTCACTTTGCCATCACCACCTGTGCCCTGTATCTTTTGCATTTTATTAGCATGCTCGCTTTGGGTGCTTTCTGTTGGCCTTTTCAAAAGCGCAATGTCTTTCTTTTCCTTGAGAGATTTCATTCTCTGCAGGACTCCTCTTTGGATGATTGTGGATGATGGCTGGTGTTGGGATGCTTTTTGTCCCTTTATCATGTTGTTTGGTTTACCTGAAACCAAGTCATTATTCTTAGGAATCTGTCCTTGTTTAGACTTGAGCAGCGTTTTGGCCCCAGTCTGTTGTTTTTCCTTAACGTCAGCCTTATTATCAACAGTAGTTCCATTTTTCTCATTGTTTAGTGGCCGTTTGATGTCGTCTTTCCCTTTGCTGACCGGCTTCAGCTTTTCTAAAACACTCCGATTGTCTACCTCTGTCTCTTGCGTGCAGGCACTCCCTATCAATGTCCTGTTGGAGGTCTGCACTTCATTAGGATTCACATACGGGCCCAGTCCGAGGGCTGCATCGTCAGTAGACCTCTTCTCTGTTACATCCGTCTCTGCCACAGTCTCAGCGATGGGATTCAGTACATTGACAGAATCATCTGGCAACACGGCAAACGACAAACCGTCTTCAAAGCACCCAGCCTGGTTCATGTCGACAGTATGTGTGTAAGAGGGTCCAGGAAGAAGCTCAATCCTGAATCCTGCGATTGTGACTGTCAAACGCCTTAATACAACCGAAGGTCTCAGCCATAATCTGGCCTCAAGATCATGAACATTTATACGCCCTCCCAAAGTCAATTCTTTCTTCAGCTGGGCGCCTGTAACTCCTTTCTCAATAAGAAATGACTTCCGTAGCCTGTTTGCTGGTTTCCTTCCTGGCCGTCCTCGAGCCACGGTGTTGTTGGATGTGTTAGCAGGTTGTGGATCACTGCTAGGTTCTGTTTCTACAACAAAAATAGAGAACTGCGTCACACCATCTCTCATGTGTGTCATACATTGCAAACAGGAGCCTAAATGAGCACCGAACCTACCGGTTTCTACATTACGTGGACGTTTCCTGGGTCTGCCAACAGGTCGCTTTACTTTTGGTGTCTCTGCAGCTGCCAGTTGACTACTGGCGCCTGTGGATGCTGAAGCACCATCGAGACCTGCAACAGACAAGAGAAATAGACATCAGGTTAACTCCCCAGTCCCCAGTGTATTCCAGAGGTGGTGGCCTGCCATGCCTTCATCGACCTCCTGCAATGCCAAGCATCCTCCATTTTTTACCTGACGACAACGGACATACTTTCCGCATTGCAAGTCTGGGATATCTGGTCGTTCTGTCTTATTCATCTCATTTATTTGTTTTATCTAATTGTGTTAAGTATTAAGTTATTTTAAAAACAGAAAGCAAGTGTACACTTAATAGTTTCTTGTTTTAAATTGAGAAACATATTTAAAATCTTTAAATAATCTCTGTTGTGGACTTTTTATACCATTTATTTACATATAAATTAAACTACTACAAACCAACTAAAACACTGATAAGTCAAATATCAGCATTCACAGCCGTTGAATATTTACCATTTGGCTGGCACATTGACATTATGCCATTTTATATCATCTAAAATATAATGAAATAAAAAGTGGAAGTAACATTCACAAGTGAGCAAAAGCATTACAGAGGAAAGGCACTGATGCTGAATAAATAATGTTAGCAACTGCATGGCGTCTCTTGTGTCTGCTGCTGACATACCTGTTGAGCCAGCCATCTGAAATGTGGGATCCTCATTGTCCAGTAGATTGAACTGAGGGATTGCACATCCAAACATGGGATCTTTGTCACTCAGCATGTTCTTCAGTGAATCTTCCAGCCCGGGTCCTGTCCCAAGTTCATTACCAGCCTCACATTCAAAGTTTTGACCTATTATCAGCGACTCGTCCAACTGGTCACTGGGTATTAAATGGTTAAAGGTGTCCACAACATCCATGAATGCTGCTGCCTTCCTGTATCAACACACAGACAGAAGGCAGGGGGAGCAGACGTCAAATTAACCAGTAAGGAATAAGGATCCGAGCAGTGAAGTGCTTGGAGAAAACCTCCGAATATAATTATTGGACTGCATGTACTTGTGTATTATCCGTTGCTACATTATAAACATGGCTGTGCATATGGTGCGTTATACAGTTCATGAATATAAGGTTAGTAGTAGTTAGAGAGCTTAATAAACGTTGCTCCTCCATAAACTGAAGATGTATCTTTCCTGGCTACGTTCACCTTACGTACCTAGCCTCCCAGTTAGGGCCATTTAGGTTGTTCTTCGCGGTTGCAAGGCTGAAAACTATGCAGTCTATCAGCTTTGCCTACTTTTATAGAAGTACAAGATAATTAAGAAGCAGGAAAAAATTAACCTACGCGGTAAACTCAACCTTAATGACCTGCAAAGTCGTCGTTTTTAAACCAAATAAGTTACAACTAGCTGCACCAGCTGGATCAGGCCAGAGTAAAACAGTGCACAAACTAAGACAGCTAACTTATACCTGTTAGCAGACTGTACTTTAGGCGGGTTGATGTAATGTTATTAAAAATAACGTATCGTACATTAATCACAACGCTTCTCTATGAGCAGGTTCTGCCATTGACGTGCTTGCTAGTTAGCATGCTAACATTACAGTACGGCTAACAACAATCCGCTTTAGCGAGCTAACGGTAACTTTAGGAGGAAGTTAGGACTCATGGCAAGACATGGATTCAAACGATAGCCCTGAGTCCGTGAATAGCATCTTCATTGACAGACACATGTTCCGGAAAGGCTCAAATGCGTTAAATAAAAGGTGTAGCTATTTAGTTTTTCTGTCAGGACAAGCTAGCTTGGTCACTTTAGCATAGGCCTTGGGCACCAAGTTTGTTTGTAGCCTGAGCGGGCAGTATATGATAACGCCTGCATGCATCTGTTCCAGCGCATATAATTTGGCTTTTTTAAATGTTATTTTTCATAAACGTTTATATAGCCTACTTCACGTACCCCTCTCTTTCTGCAACGTTGTGTCCAACTCGTGTAAGGCTACATGCTAGCACAGCTGCCCCCAGTAACTTCCTCTAACAGCCGTCATTCGTCCCGCTGCTGCAAAGCCCGTTACTGCTCGTCACGTGGCCTGTGTTTACCAGACAGCGCAGCAGCTGATAGCGCAGCCGTAACGCACGTCATCCACAGTATGTTTTACTAGTTAGTTTATTCTCCGAAAATCTCTTATAACCTTATAATAGGTCCTTGTCGTGAACGAAGGTTAAGATAACTGTGTTGAAAATTAGAGAGGCAGAAAATAAAGCTTTCATACAATGACTCCAAGAGGCTCTTCAGGTGAGAATATGTTCATTTATTTTCATATTTAGAAAAGAGTGACAAAGTTAAAATGTTAAACCCTTTCCCATAAAACCTAATTCATATTATATTTTTCGTAAGTAAGTGATTACAAATAGGATCTAAGAAGGTCAAGTCAAAAGTCCATATGTTTACTGTCTATGATTATAAACTACAAGACATTTTTGTATTATTATTAGATGAACCCACAAATAATTTTAAATGTGAAGAAAAAAAATCAGCTCATTCTATGAGCAGTCTACTGCTTTGTACTGAAAAACAAAACAAATTGAAATTTTAATTTTAATTTAAATCTGAAACGGCACCATGTGAACCACCCCTCCAGAGCTACCCCATATCTTAAATGACAGTTGAGAACACATGTGATCACACTATCCAATTCTGAATCAGGTTTGTTTACAGCCAGTTTCTCTGGTGGAGCAGCCATTGTTCCAAAGGATGAAGCCAGGCCAACAATACCACTGGCCAAATTAAGAGGAAGCTCATGAATGAAGCTGTTGTAATGTTAACAACCCCAACAACAAGTGCCAACCAAATCAAACAAATCTCTCCTTGAATTCAGCACAAGCTGTGCTCTGCTTTTACACACACGAGTGGATTAAGATGTCCTGTTACATGTTTAAACCTAATATTTCAAATGTGGAGAGACATAAACGGAGACAAAGTTAGAGACATTTATACAAAATAAGTGTACATCCTCTATTTGCATAATGTCATATGCAAAACAGAATTCAATGGATAAGAAACACAAGCCAAATGTGTAGACTAAGTTACTATAACAAAGATATTTAGACTAATGTCCACCAAGACAGAACAATTGATACAAACAGCAGTCAATTAGTATAAAACACACATGTAATACCGCTCCCTGTCATATGGCTCAATGCTATAACCAATATAGATTTATTTTTTAAATGCATTAAAATGGTTGTTTGGATAACTGCTCTTTAAATCTTTCATCTGGGTTTAATCCATACCACAGCACATCCTGATCCACTGCTGCCCAAGCCATTCGCTCTGTGGTAAAGGTGGCGGCCCAGCGCCCTGATGGACACACTACAATAGCTCCTCCTGCACCATGCACACGATCTCCCATGTACTGCAGAGACGCCTGTGAAGAATCTTCTGCTGATTTACCTGCGCAAGGGAAGACGAAATATATGAAAAGTTATCTCACAAAAAAAGCATTTGTGGAATCAGTGGGTAACTATCCCTGTGTTCCAATACCCACACATTCTGCTATTTAGTATGGTATAAAAGAGATTTAGGATGTCCCAACTCTTGTGGTCAGATTTAGTATGCTTAAAAATACCCGGATGTCTACTGCATCCGGCTTGTATTTTTAGTGTTGAAATCAGGATGTTACTTGGGCAATTCTGACCCACAATCCAAGTGACGTCACATCGATGAAGCCTCCGTATAGAAACAACCGGGGATGCAACAAAAGCAAGAGGCAAGATCAAAGTGCAATGTGATGATGAAATAAATAAGTAAGAGTATGTTCCAATTGTATGCCTACTGCATGCTAACTAGATTATGTGTATGGTCAGGTGTAGTTTGTAGAATAGAAGAAAAAAAACACTTGTCTTTCCACAATACAACAGTCAGACTATTTTGATCTCATTCAGTCATTCGTTTCACTCTGGGATGTTTTAATGACTATAACTGGTGACATTAAAAAGACTAGATCAAGTGGAACATAAGGGGCTTGCCTTAATGTAGAGAGTTTGAAAAGTGTGACCTTATTACCTTGTTCAATATGTGACAGAATGAGTCTGGCCAGTGTCACTTTTAGAATAGACTCTCCGTGACCGGTACAAGACACTGCTCCACTCAAATTGTCTGCGTATCCTCCACAGCCTTATTTACAAGAAAGAATGTGCGGATAAGAACACAAACACAACATTAAATTATTAAAATATACATTTTCTTCCACTCAACCACTTGATTTTTCACATGTGAAGGTGTCGCTAAAATGCAATCAGAAGCTAAACTCAGTCAACAAAACATAAAAGTAACAAAACAAAGATGAAAGTATAAAGGAAAAGATTAATTTAATGTAATGAAGTGCCACAAAGGAGTGTAAAACGTGCCATTAATGAACTGAAGTGTCGTCAGCAAATGAAGTTACACACCAATGACTGGGGAGTCCCCTACTCGGCCAACCATTTTATTCCTGATACCGCCGGTCGATGTCGCGCATGCAACATTACCGGCGCTGTCCACGGCGACCGCCCCGACAGTATCATGGGCCCTATAAATGAGACACAAAGTCACATCCATCATCAGCTCATTTGTCAATGGCAATGTTGTAGAACCTGGCGAGTCATTTTGTCCAAGAGAATGTACATTGATCTCAATCAAGCATCGATGCTCGCAGCTCTTTTTTTGAATATCAGTATACTGCAAATGAACATCAGACATAAATCAGAGGCATATGAGGGAAACATTTAATTCTGTGCGATACAGCCCTCATTTATTGAAAGCCATTGGATATATTTCACTAATGCTGTAGGTAACAATTCCTCTCACTCGCCCAACAGCAAGACAGAGCAACTCCCCGTGTTTTCGTTAACTGAGAACATTAAATAAGCTCAGCCAAAACACAGTGGATGGCAGATTACTAGCAGTTATTACATTTTAATGGAACTTATTGTAATGGCCATCAAACCGTGTTGTGATCCAATTTTTATTGAAAGCAATCAGTTTTCTGTGTGTTTTTGGCTAGTTTTAAAGACTATCTTCAAAAAGAACAATGTAAAACATTCATATGTTAAGCATTTTATCTGAGACTGCTTCTTCTGCAGTGTGTCATTTACAATTTATTTTATAAACATCAAGCAAATTTTTTTTTTGCCAAGCAGGCTGCAGAGTTCAGATTTATTTTATTCCAGGGAAGTGTCACACCAGGGCTATTCAGGCCCAAAAGAGGCTGTGTGAAGATGTATGAGGGAATTTGAGTCCAGACAAGAAGGGGTCAAAACAAAGTCAAGCACCACGGATACTTACCACTGAGAGTTGAAATCTTCCATTACACCGGTCACATAATTCTTGTGCTTCTCCCATTCTTCCCTCTCGTACTCAGTCACCAGTGTATCAGCGGTAACTGTGACCACACCGATGCTCTCTGCAAACAGGTTAGCTCCTCTGCTCGTCAACATGGCGTGGGATGTCTGATGGTTTCCATGGCAGCAAAGCGTGCAAGATAAAAGTTCAGAAAATGTATTTCATAACGTTTTCACCGATGGATGAAACCACTCAGTTCATCACACACAGAAGTGAAACAATAACTTTTAAGGTTGCTTTATGACTTCAAACAGTGTTCCAGGGATCACATTTTCCTGTGAGGAAAGTTGGTTTATTCAGTTATGAGAATATACCTATGAAAATGTTCACTTCTCTGACACGTATACAAATTGCATAGTGCACCTTTAAAGAGAGACAGACGAAAAGTATTTAAGACGACAACACCTTTTCCATCACTGCCCGTGCCAGTGACACAGGGTTGGCGATGTTCTTCACTGAAGACACAGCGCCACTGGCCAGCGTCCTTCCGTCCATGATAATGGCATCAAGCTCCACTTCTCCTTCAGAATTAAGTGCTGCTCCGTGCCCTAAAGTAACATGTCACAGTCAGTAACTAACTGACGAACTAACGTATTCAGTGGAACAGACTAAAACCTGGTGCACGGCCAATGTAGTGTTGACTAGAGGGCCTTTTTTGTTGCTAATCCTGAAAAACAACGGCATAAAGAGAGGGGGTAAGACAAATTACTTCTATTCAACTTGTTGTTTTCATGTTGCATGCTACACCCTAACAAGTCCACATGGTGGTGACAAAGCGGTGCAAAGGAGAAAAGGAGCACAGTGCCTATGACTGATATATTATTGATGTAGCGCTTGTATTCCCATTGGTGAAATTAATAAGCGTTTTAGGGCTAAACTACTGTCCACTCAGAGAATGTTGACAGTCATGGTCAAGAAGACCAAAAGTGAACATAATTCAGGTTTATATTAATGTAAAGGTAAAGCTCTCCACCAAAGATGTGACATTAATTTAAGCACAAGCTGGTAGTTAGGTTGTACAGTGTATAGGAGTATCTCAAGCCCAGCAATTTAACCTCCATCGTTATTCTCATTCTACATGGAGTCAAGATGAACGTTGGCATGACCACCAGCAGATGGAGACAGCGCGCTACGGAAAAAACCTAACTGACTGAAATAAAGAGAAAGGTGGTCATCAGTGATTGGCTAATGAGCAGACAGGTGTGGGCAGAGGTGTTAGTTTTGAACTAATTAAGTACAGGCCCTCAAGTATTGTCTTGATGGTTAATAAATATTGGTAATAAGTAGTGTGCAGTGTACCTGCATTGAACACAGTGTTATCTTCCAAAGTCCTCACAGCTGCTTCAACCGCATCCAGTGCACTTCCTCCTCCTTTCAGCACAGCAAAGCCCTCACACGCTGCAGCCTTTACTCCATCCACAGAGGCCTTGGCCAGTTCATCTGGTATGGCCCACGCCCCGCCATGCACCACTACCACTGCTGACATCTTTAGATTGCTGCAGGAAAACAAAACAGGTAACAGAGTCTCACAGACATTATGGGTGAGTAAATATTGGTTTAATACATTTGGTCATATCTGCATTTAAGGATTAATCAGACTTTTCCAAGATCTACAATAAATACTTGAACCCCTTGATTTGTAGGGTTTTGTACTGTTGGTGCTGACTTTTATTCAGATGCAAGACTTGTATACCTTGATAATAGCATCATAACTCACATTAAAGCTCATGTTATATGAGCCTACTTTTAACAGTGTCACCTAATAGCCTACCTATTGCATAACTGTGTCCCTTGCACATGAATACCCACACAATTTTCTAGATTCTTACAATACATGTATCGTGATTTTAATTCATATAACTGATATTATATTCATATAACTTATATTTCTTCTTTACACTTAATCAATCAACATGTATTTTGCCTATATGATTTACATAGCCTATTCTTCCTTCCCAGCTGCATTGCCTTATTTATTCTGCCATAACATATAACTTAACTGTTATGTTATAACATTATCATATTCCGTTTTGCATTATCAGTAGCCTACAGTAGAGATAAAATCAACCACTAAAATCTAATATATCATTTAAGCTTAACGCACTTTTTTGCCTTCTGCCATTTGAATGGTTTATTTAATAATTTGTCGCAACCTTCAGCGGGCTATGTTTTGAAGTGTTCACTCTACGACCAAACTGCAGGACACGTGCGATCCAACAGAGGTGTATTCTCATCAGCCAACACTTTACTTGGCAGCCGTTGTTTATGAACTAATAATGAAACATTTTGCACTTTTCTCACCCTTCCCGATCTTGATCTTCACTGTTCACCCTGTCACGTGTCCTCGTGGGAATTCCTGTCTAGCTCGTGTTTTGCTGTCCATGGTGTTTTGCTCCCTTTCATTCATCCCGAGGACAACACTTCCGGTCGAACCTTTCAATATAAAATCCGTTTTATGTTTAACTTCATGGACCTGAAATAAAGGGTTCGTCTACAAAGCTCATCTTTCGGTTTTCCTTATATTCTGTTCGAGGGCCTTGACCGGGTATGTTTTCTATTTCTCACCCCTACTTCACATTTCCCTTTATGTCTCTGTGCATCATAGTCTAGTTAGTAGATTATTCTTATATAGTTTTATTTTGAAAACAAAGTCTGAACACACTTTCTGGATTCTTTTGTTTCGCTTGCAGTAGGCAGGGCTAATAGGGGGTAAGAAGGGGACAGTGTTTATCAACTGAACAAGCAATCACAATGCTCCTTGTCAACAGCTATCAGCAGAGTCAAGTTGTATGGAAAGAAAATGAGTAAACTTCCATATTCTGTTGGGAACTCATTTGAAAGATGTTGGTAATATTGTTCCAAAAGCAAAAGTATTTGTCTCCTGTTAATGTATTAACAGAGCAAACATGTTGATCATTGCTCACAAGTAGTAAGAACAGTTGCTAAACACAGGGGAGGGTTTTCCATACAATTAGATGCAACAGGAGCCCTGTAAATGTGTCAAGAATGTATGGATTAATAGATAGTCACCTTCTTACTTAATGAAGTAAAGAAGCAGTAGAACCTTATTCTTAATTTTCAGATCCAAAAAATGCACAAATATAGTGCATTTTTGTACAATTTCCTACGTGAATCACAAATGATAAAGTTAAACTGTAAACAAAAGCAAAAATTGATGAGCAAACATTTATTTTCATTGCACAATTCCTCCTTGAAAGTGCTTCAGACATTTGAACATTAATGGGAATTGGTAACAACCTTAAATGATTGAATACAAGAAGGTTTCTTACATGCATACAAATGTAGAGGAAATGTATATAGAAAAATGCAGATGAACATAACACAGTTTGCATTTAAAGAAGCTCAGTGTTAGAGTACTCACTGGATCCCCTGATAATTAAAGAAAAAAGCATGACTTTAACCTGTAAATCCACTTATTTATAAAACGTTCAAAAAATAAATTAAATCTTTAATAGGCATATCTGAGTCACATGACTGTAGCAGTGAAACGTGCATTGTTACATTAAGACCACTGGAGGGCTACAAGAATGCAGTAATCCAAGTACTCATCTTTATTGCCAGGGAATATTCCTACTGATTAAATTAATAATGAATGATAAAATGTGCCCACAGAAACTACAATAGGATTTGGAATCCCATTAAGTTCCATGCACATCTACAACAAACTTTGGATGACAAAAATGTATAATTTTCCATTTCTATTGATATGTATCATGTCTCAACACTGTACAATAAAAATATGCCATATTTTATTAATACTTAATTTGAATACATTGGCAAAGAAACATCCACAAAATCCAAATCAATTCTCATTCACGTCTGTCATCCGCCCCAAAGTTTTTCTGAGTTGAATGAGTGCTGTGAGAATCAGCTCGAAGGTCAAGTGGTGCAAGGATTTGTCATTCACCACCCTCTTCTGCTCTAAACTCATTTGTGAGTAAGTAAAGCTGTCTGCATGCAGCGCTGCAGAGGACAGAAGGACTGGAGTCAATAATACCAGAGCTCTAGACAAGACAGGCATTTCATATGAGATTCACCCCATCATGCTTATATTGCTGACTCCACTGATATTGCTTTTCATTAAGGATGTAATGAAAAATACACATGCCAACTAAACTTATTCAAGTTGATGACATACTGTATCATTCCATTAACAAACTTTTCTTGACTTGTTCTTTGACTCTCAAAGGAGGTGAAAATCTGATAATTCTACATATTTGATTCACTATAAAAAGAAAAAAATAAGATAATACAGCACATTAGAGGGAAGACTTTATTTTGTGTCAACATTGTTATTGAGATTTATACATACATTTGAAGGGGATGGGTAACAAGTTTGTCAAGTAACAGCAAAGTGAGAGTAAATCTTCATTCAATTGACAAAATGGGACCTATAGAAAAACAGCAAGAAAATGAGAGCATTGCTATTGCTCTCCTACCTCTTCAAAAGCCAAGCAATTCAATTGAATTGTACAAGTTGGGCATCCCTTTGCCGCTATTTTCAGTAAGATGCAGATCAGAGATGTACTCCATAATAGTAATAATAGGGACATATTTCTTTTTGGATTGTTTAACAGAGATGTTGCATAGATAGTATACAATGATGATGAGATGTTGGAGTAGATTTGCACTTGTAACCTATGAGTGTGCAAAACCTTGTCCTGCTTAGGTGTCCAAGACTCAAGATCAGTATGATGTAACCATTTGGAGGATGGTTAAAAGAAAGGAGCTACTTCATGTTGTTTTACTCTCATTTAGAATGCATACAATGAAAATAATAGAGAGAACTCTCAGGTAGTGTTCAGCACCATGGACAGCGACAGACACAACATGAATGCGATTTGTGTCTGAGGGACACAAATCGCATTCCCTGCTATTGGCCACACACTACTCTTAGACAGGCTACATCCACTTAACTTTGGAAGCTCCAATATAAACTCCATGTGACCTATGATGTTGTAGGCCTAACTATAGGTCTGATAGTTATAATGTTATTGCAGAGTATTCTCAGATGTGGACCAATTTTTATTTAATTTTTATCCCATTCAAGATATATATTTTTTTTTTATTAAAAATCTGAACAATTGGTATGCGATCAGAGAGGATGCTCTTTGTTAGCAGCCCGGCGATCCCCTGAATATGACCAATAATGTTGCTGAGGGGCGGGGAGCAGCAGCGGGTCTGCAGACCCACACAGAGTCTGCGAGTCTGGCGGAGTGCCGAGGAGAGGCAGCATGCAGGCAGCAGCGGCAGAGATGGACTCGCACCTCTGAATCACACATCTGATCCAGCATACGCTCACACACCTCTGAAACACCCCTCTAGTCAAGCATCTCGGAGACGTGGGAGGGTCTATTTCTTATGTTATTTTCTACTTATGTTTTGTTTTGTTTTTGTTTGGGGTTTCTCTTTGGCTTGTGGTGCTCTTAAAGACTGATAGACTGGAGCTATATATACCCAGGGAGCGGGAAGGGTTTTACAGTTTGCATTCCGACGCTCTGCACTCGTGTCGTCGCCCCACCTGCACGGACCGGCGAAGAGGTCCGCTGTGATAATAATGCATCCAGAGAAGTACTTACCTGAACTGGTGTCCGAGAAAAACAGCCTGGACCCATCATATGTGCACGCGGTGCGCCTCATCGCAGATGGTAAGTCAGATACTTAAAAAAAAGTCTAATTTAGTAGCCTACACTGAGATTTGTAGCTCTTATTTGTCAGCGGTATTCTTCACCATTGCCAACCCCCTACAATTTAATCAACACCATTGCAGTATTTTTTGCGAAATACATTGACACAACGCGAGCTTTTTTTAACACGCTTCTCTTGCCCCTTATTCTCGTTTGGTGGCGGTGCATTCACAGTGATGTGTGTTGGATTGAGGAGGATGCTCTTTTGGCTCCAGTGCAGAACTTTTCTGAGGTTTTCCCACCACTATTGAAGGCATGCAGTGAGCTCAGCAAGTGCCCGTGAAGTCAAGAGAGTCATCACCTCTTATTCGGACCCATTGCCCTCCAAGGTCAAGTGTCGGCGGCACACAGCACCCAAAATATACAGAGTAGGTACACTGGTGTCTATTCAGCGTGAAATAAGTTTGTTTCACGTCAAATTTTGTGTACCATTATAATTTGTCCTACCGTACCAAAACAAGCTGCATGTTGTCAGAAAGGAACTTGCTTTGCTGACAAACCTTCTATGAGTTTTCTTGATTTCAAATATCATCGTCAGTCTGATATTAAGAGCTCTACCTGAGAAATGTATGTGCTTGTATAATTTGTCACAGAAGTCATACAGTAGATTCTACCATACGACATCTTATATGCTCTTAGTATTGCTTGCGAATCCCCTTCTTTCTACATGCACTTGCAGTAGCTGATAACTGTTAACAAGTCCACCTAAGGGACTTAATGCCTCAGAGACAGATGTTCTATGCAGTCTTCCCTTTCACTCAGTGTTACAGGATGTCCAACTGGGCAGTGTTATCGATACCAGGCTGCAGTATAAAAAGTACTTGCTCATACTGCAGGTAGCCCTTTGTCTCATTCACAGGCTGAGAATGTGTCACTTGTGATGGGAAACTTATCAGCGCAAACACAGGAGCTCAGCTCAGCTCGCTGGCATTTATCCAGTGCAAGTCCAGGCTGCGTGCTCTCGCGTGCTCTGTGGTCTTGAATGCAGGTGAAAGTGTTTAAATAGCACTAATGATGGTTTGAGTGATGTGATATAGGGGTGAATTGATGAATGAATGTACTTGTGTTACTGAGCGCACGTGTTGACTTACAGTAAAACCTGGTGTATCTTTGTATGAAAACCCAGTATATCAAAATGAACAATTTGAAAATAGAATGCTTTCATATGTTGAATGTAAGCCTTCAACAAAAAGGCTGTACTTAAGATCAACATTTACTGTATACTCTACATTAATCTGTCATTTTTAAGATCAAACACTCTTAAAGTAAATGAAAACTTTTTCCATTATATAGTTTATTCTGTAAACTTTTTCACTGGCTTATGCTGATTATGATATAATTATTTGTGTCTTACTTTGTCCCCCCTCCAAAACAAGCACCCAAACCTTGCTTGAAGGTTACATTTTATAACGTTTTCTGGCATGTTTGTTGAAAGAGGTAACGTGAGGCAGTACGTTAGATTAATACCCTCTGATTGGACAGGGTGTTTGTGCTTGGGTGCTTCTGCCCTGAGCTTTCCTATTGAAATGTGTGGATGGGACACCTGACAGTCCCGCTCTAGTCGCTAACTGTGATGCAGATGGGATCGTTTGTCACATAGTACACTTTGCCAAATTTATTCAAGGCTGACTCACATAGACTGGATCCAAACAAAAAATAGATAGTTTTTTATCGTATCTGCCACAGTCGAAAGCAACTACTGGCATGTTTCAAATGGTGTTATGTATTTGTTTACTTACTGGATTTTGTTTCGTTAATATGTTTATTTTAAAGCAGTTTTAGTGGATAAATATATCACATATGTAATACTGTTGTCGCTCATTGGCAGTTCCCTATAAAGCTAATACAGTTCAGTACAGTTTGGGACAATGCAACTCCTGTCATGTACATTGACATACAATGTACTGCTGCATCAGATAATGAAACACTGCAATTGAATATTTCCCTGAGTATAATCCAAGGTCAACCGAGAAAACCGCTTGTGTTGTACACAATAGCGGACAATCGGTATTATAAACTCTTCAGTTCAAGCTGTCTTGTTGTCAACTCTGGAAATGTTCGGCAGCAGAATCAGCCGTGGGCAGAATGTGAAATGACATTCTTGATTCTCCCCACTTTTACACAGTTTGTTCCCACTGTTGTCCACTATGCACAATTGATATTGCAGAATGGTGCATATCAGTGGACAACAGGATAAACTGTTTTTACAGATTTTATTTAGATTCATAGCTATTTTTCACTGGATAGCAAAGCATGTTCTCCTGCATTATTCACATCATGCAATACACAATGTGTATCATCTACCACGGGGGGAGTAGAAACAGCTCCATATCTATGAAATGACTGACTGATGTGTTTAAATAGTGTTGTCCGTAAAATCATTTGTCTTCCTCTTTTAAGGTGGGGCGACTTATAAATACAGTATGGCCTAATAAATAGTTGTTTTGAAAGTGGGTGGAAGTTAAGGGACGGAAGCCTTCTATAGATCTCAGAGGTTTTTATTTGGAGCCTGATCTTGCCATGAAATTAAATTCCTGATAAGGTGAAAAGAAAAGCAGACAGGGAACAGAAGGGACACCTTTGATGCACAAGGTGATATAAATCGGGTGTTAAGATTGACATAACTAGGATAAGTGTTTGCTATGTGTGCGATTGTTATGGTAAGGCCGACATTTCTCAAGATCTAGTTGACATTTGGCGCAAAGCATTTTGATAGTGTATATGATCTCTCAAATTCCCTCACAGTTGCTGCTATAGGCACAGTGACAACACATCCAAATAGGCACATGAATTTTTAGAACAATGTCGGCTTCCCTGAATAAAATATGAGTGGAAATGTGCAGGAGGACTGAAACCATGAAAAACACAGGAGAGCAAGAATGCAAGATAATCCTTACATCTCATCCAAGACTATACACCACAGTGTTTTCACCTGAGCAATTTCATGTTTCTGTCAGTTCAATGTCGATCAGATTAGATTTCGGGATGTTAGCCTAAACTGACTGTGCACACTTCTTTTGATGTGAAACCACATTGTCTTATCTTAAGCGCACATCATACAAGCTTTATACCCATCACCCTTCATATTCTCCTTGTATCTAGCCATTGTTCTGCTCCAGCAGTCAGGGTTTCTCTTTGAGCACTGAGCTGCACTTGCTCTTGTTTTCTAAGAAAGAGAGGAAGTTACCAGCAGTTAATTAGGGTATTGGTCAGTTTCCGCTTGCACAATTTGAATATGTCAGAGTTAATTCCTTGGCACAAAAGCTGGAGGAATGCCCAATCCTGGGTCTATCAAACACAAGCTCAAACCACACTTTGGACTATGGCCATTTACTTTCAATTAAGAGACGTCAGACAATACATGAACCTATGCAATGCACTGTTTCTGTGTTATCCTTAGTGATAGTCAGCTGATATTAAAGAGCAATAATTAGAAATTGAGATGGTAAGCTTTAATCCTGACTGTGAGGGAGATATAAATCTCACGCTATAATACTGAATATATAAGACTTAAAATGCCAAGAGCTTTTTGCATGGTGCAGAATACAATCACTGTACAAATACATATTTCATGAGCTATCTCTCAACACATACACAGACAAACAAATGGCCTGCTCAGTCATGAAGCACAACTTTAAAAAAAAAAAGAAACGTCTTCAGGGCTGTACAGTGCGACAGTTTTGATCGGATTTGCTACTGAAATTGATCACGTGCGATGATGAATACAAATCCATTAGCACTCGTGCCACAGCTTGCTAATGAAGAGAGGTTGTCTTTGAAACACAGAGGGGTGCTGCACAACACTGCTTAGAGGGCTCTACATTAACACTGCGGGTAAATGAGTCTTAGGCAAGTAAGTTATTGAGTCCACCCTCCACTTTGGCTGGTGAAAGATATGTGCCCTCGGGATCTGTGCTCGTCGTGCAGCGATTCTAGGTATAAAAACTTCACCATCGGCATTTACCTGAAGGAGACGGCACATTACCGCAGTTAAGTTAGCGCGTGTACAAACAGAACATTTCCTGTGCGCCTTCACATTAAGAGCCTGTTACTAGCCAAACGTCACTTGACTTTTATTTTGAAGCCGGTAAGAACAGGAAGTTAGCGCTTTTTTCTAGCTTGAAAGGCAACTCCTTCAGCTGCAGCGAGCAGTCAACAGTAGCCTAGTCTATTTATAAAGTTTTAAATAAGCCACTGAAAAGCTACTCCCAACACATTCACAACAACCTATTTAATTTATCCTAAATTGTGCCAATATGTATACTTATTTATTTAATAGGCTATGTTTAATGTTTTAAAGTTTGGTTTTAATTAACAGAAGGACATTATAATAATAATTCTGAATCAGCAAAAAATTGCAATTAGCAGGTTAGATTCTTTTTTCTAAATTGCAATCAGTGCACCTCTATTCATTTTTCCATAATTATTACTGCACACACTAGGATATAATATTAATTGAGAATCTCAAATGAGACCAAGCTAACATGCTCAAAGGTAATTAGAGCGAAATGTAAGGGTTAAGGTTATGCAGGTTTTCGATCATACTTTGTGTGCTACCAAATTTATTTTTGTGCTACTGAATTTTTTTGCTTGCTAGCACCAGTGCTACCACATAAAAAAATAAGCGTACAGCCCTGGAGTCTTACATTATTACAGTTGGTTTCGATTAGGACTGAATGATTCTGAAAAAAATCTTTAATCATGATTTTTCAGACAGGTATTGCGATTTGATTTGCGGTATAACTAAAGTCAAGCATAGGTTCAATATTCAATGACAGGGTCAATGTTCAATGGGTAACATTGTCTATAGACACCATATATTTAGAAAGGTAGGGTGTTATGGCATGACAGGTTTGTGGTGCTGCCTAATGACAACTATTCCGGACAGACCTTACACAATATCTTCTCTTGTTGTGGCACATCTGTCGTGGCTAACCCAACGAATACTCCCTAAATTGTCCAACATAGCTTCAGACTCATTTTCGCATCACAAATGTAATGTTTTTCTCACGTTTCATTAGTTTTTTGTTTGTTGTTGGGTGTATGGGGGCAGTCGCCCTGGGCCACTTCTGATTGGTGAGCATGACTTTGTAAAACCATTGACACAACAACTTAAACTCTGGATTAGACACACACTGCATAATGTAGATCCTAACTTGCAGCCTTTGCAAAACGCTTATCGCATTGTTTCAAATTGCGATTTTGATTTGAAATCAATTAATCGTTCAACCCTAATTTGGATGATGCTTCACCACAGAGGGGGAGTTCTCATGCTAATAATTGATTTTCATTAAATCTCTTTCTGGTTTGTAAATTGTTGCTCACATTTTTATTGTATCCATAATGGCCTGCTCAGTATCCAGCCGAGACCCTGATATCATAGCGATAGATAAACACCACCCGATGGGGTATGACCTAGCCCATCAAAAGGACACACAAATTACATTTCAGGAGAGTGAGACATTGCATTACATTTCTTTCTGCATTTAGCCGACACTCTTATCAAGAGTGACTTACAATGAGTGCATGGGTCGAATAAGATTAAATTCAAAGGTCGTGAGCATTTTCAAGCTTCAGAAATGAGTGGATGAGCACTCAGACAATAGATATTGGATAGCAGATTATGTTACTGTACCACTTAAAATGTTCAACTACAACTGTTATAAAAGGAAAGATAGACAGAAATGGGAATTTTTAAGTCAGAACAAGCTTGAATCCGGGAAACATACAGTAGGAATGGCAGCATCAGGTGTTTGAAGTAAAATGACTGAAAACAGGTCTTCTCATATTCTGTGGTTACATTGGAATGTGTTTGGTAAATCATTTTCAATTCACTGACAATGAGTGGCAGATGTGTCTGCCATCTACTGGAGCCTGGTGTGTTTGATCTTGAGAGCATCAAGGCATCTCACACTATATCAGTGTGGGGGCAATCAGTGTATATCATACTGTGTTTGTTATCAATCTGATCATGGAGCATTTGGTCTACCAAAGCTGAGGTTGGAGAAAGTTTTCCATCTTGTCTGGTTTGTAAGTAGTTGTAATGAATAGACGGTTATCAAAACACAAATATGTATAATTTGCTTTTTTTGTAATTTGCATGAAAAGCAATTACTTTTTTCCACTTCACTTTCTATTGCAGATTCAGCTGACAACTTTGAAGATGGCATTATAATTACATTGAAGATGCTACACGGTTATCATGGTTTAAACAGCTATTTGCCTCAGTGCAGCTCAGTAAGAAAACACATAAACAGCATGTGGCCAAACAACCCCTTTGCATTTACATTCATCAGTCTAGAGCGTAAAAGCTAATTGCATGTCTGATCCACACACCCCCCCTCCAGGTCCACCACTCTGCAAAGCAAAGTGCTATTACTAACCCTGTTTGATGAGAACTAGCAATCAGTTATTGGAGAGTGATTAGATTCATTCATTGTTCAACAAAGCATCGTTTTTGGTATGCACAGTGCAATAAAGAGTATAAACTAGAGTGATTTGATTCAGTTTTGACTTTCTCAGCACTGTGAAAATCAAAACATTATTTTATAACAATATATTGACTTTCATCTGTCAGTCACTCATCGAAAAAATAGCCCAAACCAATAGAAATCCGAAATGCAACAACCGGCACGCAAACCTGTTAAAATAAGTTTCTTTCAAGCAAATTTACTGTCTTCAGTATTCATTTCATGCTTGTACATCAGTTCGAAGGGTTATTCAAGGTTTCAAGTCTTTCAGCCTACTTTGCAAAATAAAAGGTGTGCGGCGTAAGGGGAAAAATGGGACTGTGTGCATTATGTTTTCTACACAGCGCACATGTCAGATTCTAGGACATCCTGAGTTTGCTCTGTAGGGTGTGATGAGGTTCAGCATCGTGCTCAGTTTTATCTCATCAAAAGTCCCTGCGTGGTATGACAACAGTGCAACAGTGTGTTTGCGGGGATTATTCAATTCATGTGGGAATAAATTAATTTCGATTGGATTTATTATTGGGAACAGTTTGATCGCCGTGTGAGCATGTTTCTCTGTTGATCCATCAGGGGGAAAACTCTAAACATCAACCCACTAGCAGACAATTTGATCTCACAAACATCATCTTAGTTTTGAAAGCAAACACATGTTACACACCCGCTCTGATTCAGCAGCATAAGAAGACACAGACTGCATGCTTTATTGCCGTGGATAAGGCAAACAGCAGCTGAAATCCAACAAAGATATGATGTGAGGTTTAACAGCTGAGCAGTAAACATATTATATTTTACAACCGATGCAGCCCCCATTTCTTTTCTTTTCTTGAGCAAACTATATGTGAATTTTAGTCTGTGCAAGTTGTAAAACAATTTCACTTAAAATCAGTGCAACACAGTCTGCCACAACAGGTGCATGTATGGCATATCTCAATGACAAAAAAAAATATTTTGCTCACAAGGAAATCCTTTTTATTACCCATATAGTTTCTGGTGGTGCAGCTGGTTTATTGAAGAGAGCTGATGGCTGAAAGAAGGACGCCTTATGTTCCCCCCCCCCAAAAAAAAATATTGTTAATGGTGAATGGAAATGTTTAAAAACTGATTTTCACATGGAATTTTATTTTGATGTAATTATTATAGATACGTTTTTGTGTATATGTGTTGACATTTTAATGGTGTCCAGGATGAATGAACTTCAAACTGTTCCTCCGCCAGTGTGGATGCTGGGTGACCAAAGCAGACGTGCTTAACCCAAAGCCATGGCATGGCAGGCTGACTGAGCCCATTCTCCCCATTTCAGCAAAAACCTTGCCTCGGAACTCCCACATTTATCTGGTATAGCTGGCTAGTTAAACCACATTTTTTTCATTCTCTGCTACTGAGCTTCTCCGTTGAAGCAGTTTGGGCAGCACAACAGAGGGGATCAAGAGCACCAGAATAGTGGCTGGGAATGTTTTACTCATTCAGCTCCCCCCAATGAGTTTTTTCTTTTGTTCGTACCGTGTCAGGACTGAAACTGGTGACCTTCAAAGCACATCCTCCCTTCTCTGATCTTTTAGGCTCCCGTCGACACAAGTGTGAACTGTTCTCCAGATTTATGTATTCTAAGCTCATTTTCCTCCTCTTTCTCTCTCTCTCTCTCTCTCTCTCTCTCTCTCTCTCACACACACACACACACACACACACACACTCACAATCCTCCTCTGAGTTCACTGGCAGGCTGCAGACAAGGATAAAGGTGTTTCCTATTATGCACTGTTCGGGAGTATAATCGTCTTCATGGGGCTATAAAAACATCATTACTTTATTCAAGTGATATGAACATTGTGCCCATTTGAAAGTGAAACACATCACAAATGAAAACAAATCAAATTATCTCCCTCATGTAGAAAGAAGCCCAAAACTAATCTTTGAAGATACCAAGAAGGAAGAAAATGCTTGATGAAACCTGGAACCTGGGACTTTTAAATTAGCACAAACCGCCCTTTTACATCCAAATGAGCTTTATGTGATTGTATGTTTCTTCAGAAATAGAGCCTGTATTGTTGTGGCCACTTTCTTGCCACTCCTGGATTATGGGGATGTTGTATATATGAATGCCTCTTCTCACTCCCTGCAACTGCTGGATGCCGCATATCACGGGGCCTTGAGATTCATAACTGATTGTAAACCCCTCACACATCACTGTACATTGTACTCTCTCACAAACTGGTCTTCACTTTCCATGCGCAGAACCACTCACTGGTATCTTTTTATCTATAAATCCATTATCGGACTGCTCCCCTCTTATTTGTCAATGTATCTGGCACAGAAACAGTCCGATCACAGCCTCCGGTCCCTGGACTTCATCTCATTTGCCATCCCGTCAGTCCGTACTGAACTGGGCAAGAAGGCATTTTCCTACGCTGCGCCTGCAACCTGGAACAAGCTCCAGCAGAGGCTGAAGCTGTCCAGTTTTATTCCTTTAGGGGATTTTAGACTGCTAGTAGGAAGGCTGTTGAGACAGTCCGTGGGGGTCTGCACTTGTACATAAATTAACTAGCACTTAACTTGTTCTTTGCCCTTTGTACTCCATTATTTTACCGTTTGTGTTCTGTGTTGTGTCTCCTGTATGTCTAGTTAGTCTGTAACTTTGTGTTGCTGCTGATGCCTACCTGAACAGGTCTCTCTTGTAAATGAGACCCTGGGTCTCAATGAGATGTTACCTGTATAAACAAAGGTTAATAAAAAAATAAAAAATGTACAAAGGCACATGAAAAGGTTTTTCTCTCAAATGAGCAACACTTTAATGGCGCTTTTCCACCGCATGGTATCAGCTCGACTCGACTCGCATTTTTGGCTTTTCCACCGCAATTTCATGGTACCTGGTACCACGTAGCGGCTGCTTTTTTTGGTATCGCCTCGCTCTAGGGTCCAAGCGAGCTGAGCCGATGCTAAAAGGTGACGTCGGCAGACGGCCGGCCACTGATTGGCCAGAGACTATTGTCCGGCCAATCAGTGGCCAGAGACTACCGGCTTCATTCTGTTGTTTATTCTCCCCAACTCTCCGGGACTTTTGAGTGTATTTACGCCATGTGCAGCCTTCTCTGGCTCTCTTTCATTTGATTTGCATCACAGATCCGAATTTATTTTCCATATATTCGCTAAGCTCACCCAGTGTTGGTTGTTGGGGAAGTTACTTACATACGAGAGGAGACATGTAGGGCAGCTAGCAGCTAGGCTAAATAGTAGCCAGCTGGGACAGACATGATAGCGAGCGATTACATTACAAGCCTCGGACTGAACTGATTACCTCAATAAAATATTCAGGCTGAGACACGGCTTGCATTTGAAAACACGTATCCTGAAACAAGCACTAAACAGTCAACTTTATCATGCCCGTGTTTACGTGCATATATGCACGTAAACACGGGCATGATGTACGTGACGCATCCCTACAGCTGACTGTGTGGCAGAGTCACACATCGGGACAACAACCATCCCTTTTAATGGCCCGTAGCAATATTCTTCTACTTCTTTTAGCAAACAGATACAAGGGGGGTATTTCTTAAACATTTTTCATCCGTGTTTTTGGCGGTTGGTTCAGTTAATAGTGCAACAACTGCTCGTAATGTCTGCTTTGCTACTTTGCTCCGGAGTAGGCTTTCAGCCCCTTACGACGACCCCGCCCACGTTCAGCAGGTACTATTTGCGGTGGAAAACGACCCGTGCTGCTACCAAACCAAGTTGAGTCGAGTCGAGTTGAGTCGAGTCGAGCTACATGTGCGGTGGAAAAGCGCCATAACAAGACTATAGTCTACTACAGCATGAGATTAAACAAAAGACTGTGTTGTTCCTTTGATTAGATGCCCCTTTCAAGTTTAACAGACGACATCTTTAGTCAGTGGCGGCCCGAAAAGGTTACAAATCACTTTTCAAAAATATATCGCTTTCATGATGTGACACTACAGTAGTGCTGAAGTGGTGGATGTGGGGAAAGATTGTGGTCATGGTTAAATTAAAACGATATTGACTGTGTTCAGAAAATAGGAAACAAACATCATTCTACCGTGTTAAAGGTGGAGTCAGCGATTCTGGAGAACACTTGTTGTCATAGTATTTGTCAAAATCAGTGAATATCTACTCTACCTGTGAATTAACACCGGATATTTTTTCATCACACAAACAATACGGACAAGTAGCGGATCATGAGGATATATATTCCCTTATTTTGACAAAAAGTGATTTTGACAACAAGCATTCTCCAGGATTGCTGACTCCGTCTTAAGGCCAGGACACACCAGTCCGACTACCCGAAAATGGAGACTGCCAATTCAGGGAGCTCCAGTCTTCAAGTCGCGGCCGAAAAAGTGCAAAGAACACACCAAACCGACTGCTGACTTTCCGTACGCTCTGCGCTTGAGCGGGACGTAATGTCTCCATAACAGCAGGCGCCGCTAATCTGTATTGTGGCCCGAAAAAATACGGAAGCCGGAAATAAGGGGACGGCTCTCTAGACCATAAACATAGATAGAAATACGTATTTATATTTATGGACCATAAAGGGCACCATTTTTAGCAGAGAGTGTCGAGCATGGTGTCGAGCAGTCAACAAGGGTTGATGCATGTGAGTACTCGCTGAACGAAACAAACAAACACATTTAAACGATGGCTAACTGTAGTTAGCTGTTTGTGCTACCCGCCTCACTTCCGGGCTTCACTAATTCGCTAGCCCTCCACAAATCAAATTGCTCCAACTGAAAGACTGGGCTCAAAAGAAGCCCGACGACATCTACGACGACCGATTTCACGGCACACAACAAACAGATTTGTGTCCCCGCCCCCTCCCGACTCTACGACGGCGATTATCGGGCCGGTGTGTCCTGGCCTTTAGAGGTCCAATGTTTTGTTAAACCATCCATCCACCCAAACCTCTTCTGTTTTAAGATGTTGTGACTATAACAACATAACATTGTGCTTGTGCTTATAATTCATACAGCTGCTATAATGTTCACTTGAGCAGAAACATGTTGTATATTGTTTTGGAGGATTTGCTGGAACGAATAGTGCTGTCTGACAGTCTTGCCATTCTAGCAGCTCCTTGAGGCTATAGGCACAGCAGTGCTTTGAGCTTAATGCTAATGTCATATTGCTAACATGCTTACATTGACCATGCTAACTTTGTTCGAAGGTAATGTTTATCATGCTGACCTGAGTGAACATTACCAGTTCACAGGTTAACCCTTTAGTCCTTTCCATTACTGTATAGCCTTGCAGCCTAAATGATTTTATAAAATTGCAGTGTCTGATTTCAATGTTTGGAGTCCTTAAAAGTAGCCTAATGGACAGAACCATTTCTTCAGTATGTATCTCAGTGCAGGCTCCTCCATCTGGATCTGACTTCAACATACTTAATAGCTTAAAACAAAAATTCATTTAATTGCACTGTCCCATGGTTTTGAACCTTTCAATGTTTGTGGTTCTGCAGCTTTGATGGGAGTTCCCTCAAAGGAAAAACTAGAGACAGCATGTTCCAATTTAAACGATTTTCTGCGGACAGTCAGGCACAATCAGCGGGATTGTGTCACGCTGGAAGAAATCTGTGCTTTTCAGGCTTTTGGAGTTTGGTCTTTGATTTCACAGACAAAAGCAATATCAAACAAATGATCTTAATTGATGGTGTGTAACTGAAACCAATGGCTGTCAGAAACTGCAATGAGTGAATATTGGAAGTGACTACAACAACCGCATCATTAAACTGTATGTCTAGAAAGTCCTGTCAAGGAACAGGAGTTTTGGCTTGGTTCAGCCAATTATGAGGTTGCTTTTCTGTGTATACTAGTTTATGCAGTTATTCAAATTTAATAAATACCTTGTTTAGGGATAAAACATTTAAGCCATTTATTTCTCCAGACTTCTGCTCTGTAAAGAAATGTGAAATCAGCCTGCGCTTTTCTTCAACTCGCAGCCTGGTCCACTGTTGACTGTCGACAGCTCAGATAAGGGCGAAGTGCTCCAGTCGAAATGAGCTCTTGATTTTCAAAATAGCAGCTTTGGAAAGGTTGGTGACTTGTTCCTTGGTCTTGTTCAGGAACATCTTTCAATGTCCAGTAAGTCTGTTGGGACTGATAGTTGTAATTCCACTGAGTATGATTTAGGAGGCAAGCAGTAGGATATCCACTAGGTGAACAATTTATGGCTTTATTCATACCCGTCGCTATGGGCGGGCCATAGGGGGCCGGGCCCGCCCCCAGAAAAGCTTGTGCCCCCCCACTTGGGGCACAGATCTCTAAAAAAAAATTACTTTAATTTTTATTTTATACTATCATAGTAGCTAATTTTGTGTTGATAAATAATAATGTTGCATTCTTTATCATCAAAACATTTAAAATATAAATAAACAATGGTGTGATTTTGTTTGATTGATGGGAGTCTGTAGCCTGGTGGGCGGGCGGAGCCAGGCTAGGGAGTCTGTCTACACTGAAAAGAAAGTAAGGCTACGTAGGCCTACGTAATACGTCAATGCAGCCGCTCAACAGTTACCGCGAATTTTGAAAGTGAAGCTGGATGAGTTTTCGCCGGCTTACTATTTCATTTCTAGTTTATCATAATCGATATTCGGTAACGGTTGAAATGCCCACCAACAGTCTCCTCTGCCAAATCGGATCGTCAAACTGTTGTCACTTTTCGAGGCGCATGACAGACTACAATCCGAAATGATGGACTTGTTCAGCGCGGTGACACTTCTGATTGCGTGAAGCCACAGTTTTGCTCTGTGGGAACTTTGCGCTCCTCCAGCCACGGCCATCGAGGCTGTGCCGGAGACCGACCCCGGTCCAAGCAAGAGAAGATGCACAATTTACAAGAACCTCCGCGGATTTGCAGTTGAGGAAACAGTTGGTCCGTCAGAAAGTGACATAGACGAAAAGACTGAGTTCAAGAGTATTTTACAGTGTTATCGATGCTGTGCAAGGAGAGATGGATGCGCGTTTTGGAGAGCGCAGTAGCGAGCTCATTGGCGCACTGGCTGCTTTGAACCCGGAGGCCGAAATATATGTTGATGAGGAGGTTGAGCTCGGAGAAACGCCGTCTCCCGCTGTACTGATAGAAGGGACTGGAGAGAGCACAGCCCTGCCTCCACTCAAAGTAGGCTACCCTGTGTGTGTGTGTGTGTGTGTGTGTGTGTGTGTGTGTGTGTGTGTGTGTGTGTGTGTGTGTGTGTGTGTGTGTGTGTGTGTGTGTGTGTGAGTGTGTAATGGCAATGCATATCCCTCTGTTGACTGCTTTAAAATGCAATGTTTGAGATATGCGTCTGGTGTTAGGCTACATCTAATATGTTGAATAGTCAAGTGTTTTATGGATATTCATAACATTGCTTCTATGTAATGTATTCCTTTAAATTATGAGGACTGATGTTATAGGCTAGGCTACCGCTGTTGGTTAGTTTAACGTGATGATTACGTGCTGCGCGAATAGAGTATAGGACTATTAAAAATATACGTACTGTAGGCTAATAATAATTGTGCCCCCCTATGCATTTCATATGCCCCCCTTAAGACTGAGGTCTGGCGACGGGTCTGGCTTTATTTAAGCCGCACCACTTAACATATTTATGTAGTGTTTTTAGGTCAAGTGTTATGAAATGTTATCAATCGTGGAATATCAGTGTTCGGGGAACTGTGCAGTTGCTGTCAAGCTTAACCAGACAGTTAATTGTATTGCACTGTGGCTGGGGACACACCAGAGTAATGCAAGGCCAATTAGCACAATATTTGACTTAATATTTGACTAATGTTTTAATATTCAGAGAAATACTACACTTTGATTGGAACCCATGATCTGCAAATATGATCTTAATGTGAGAGTTCACAGAGTTAATCGGTACTGCCCCAAAAGACTTTTACCCGATCATAACAAAGTTTTAAATTTTTTATAATCCACCATCTGTGTGAATTATGTGCTGTGAGGGGATCAGATATTGTTAGACAGCCAACAAGAGCTCAGTTTGCAGGGAAGTGAGTTTGCCTCTGTTGTTGTTTTGATTGGAATGACTGGATCATGAGAATACAGGGCCTGATGTAGGACTAAAAGGACGTATCAGGAGTCAGTAGGATAATCTCAAACAATTAAATTAGCAAAACCAACATATTTACAGCTGAGACACAGAATAATCTGGAAAAAAAATTCACCGTGTGAAGCAATGCGTAGTTGAAGGGCTGGGACGATGCGTCAACGTAATCGATTACGGTTTCGGTTATACAGTCTATGGTCAGAACGCTGCGTATATCTTTCTCTCCGTTCGGGAAAGACGCGCCTGAAGAAGAAAGAATAAGGCTTATAAAGAAAAAATATATAAATAGGCCTAGCCTGCTATACACACAAAGACGTAAATATAGACTTATTAAACAATAGTTTACATTTAAGAGAGGTAAATTATGAAACAGAGCAATACACTAAAAAAAACCATATATCATTCCTGTTTGAAAATATTTTTGCAGGCTACATTTCTGTAGTTTTGTTGCTTTTTTAGTATTAGCCTAGTGCCTTATTGCCAATGTTTTAATACATTCTTGGAAATCAACCATGGAATATTCATTTGGGGGAAAATGTTGCGAGTTTGCATATGACATTTTCAGAAAGGCCCGAGCATGGACGAGCGTGAAAGGCTGAGCGACAAGTGGACACACTTCCGTCTGTGGTTTGTCTGTGCTCCGTGCTCGTTTGTCCGTGCTCGTTCCACACACGCGCTCGACCGCTGGCGGTTTAAAAATGTATCTACGCGAGGACGGCAGAAAAAAACGGAGGCTGTCCGGACATGAGAATCCTCCGCTCAATCAGTGAGTGCTGTTAGTAGTAACCTAAGCTAATTGATTTTCTAACGTTTGTTCCCCCTTCAACACAACGTGATGTGAACCTATAGCCTAGTCTACAACGTGTCATCTCACACTGTCATTCGGCGTTTACATTTGCTCTGTAGCCTATCGGCCACGTTTAAGAAATCAAATAGCTCAAACTAACATTACAATCTGCAATATTGGATTGACTAGTGTTACAGTCTGTGAGTGATGTTACAATCAGTAAATCCGTTCAGATATTTTCCTCATCTCCACACTGATCCAATATGACTCCAGTGATGAATCAATTTCTTGTTTGGTATTGCTTTTGTCTCTGAAATCTAAGACTGAAAAGCACAATCTGTGTCACAACCATTTTAATTTTTAAGTAATTTAGTGAAAATACAGATTTTTTTTTTTTTTTTTAGTTCAGGTTGCAATTAGGCCCATAGTGACTTATTTTGTCTAGTATTAAACACTTTTTTTCTAAATATATCTTTATTCCAATGCTCTATGTGTCTGTTTCTCAGGAGCAAACAAAGCACCAGATGACTTTTCTGCTAAAGGAGCCTAAATCCATGCAAATAGCTATGTCTGCTAAGCTTTCTAACTGCATTTTTTAAAAAGAATATGAATACATACTATATTGAAGTATAAATGACAAGCTTTTAAAGTTTATTTGGGGTAAATTCATTATTATATTAATCAATATAAAGATAATAGTTGGCTTCATAAAAAAATAATCGAAAAAAAATAATCGATAGATTAATCGAAACGAAAATAATCGTTAGTTGCAGTCCAAAGCCTTACTTTCATACTATTCAGTTGTCATGCTGGAATCTGCTCAATAGCAGATGTTGACTGGTGTATTTTTTTAGCTACATAAACTTATGATATTCTGATCTGTTTTTTTCATTGTTGTGTTTCTGCAGAGATTGAAAAGTATGAAGGCGATGAATTGAGAAAAGATGGTGACACGAAAAAATACCTGGACATCATCAGCAATAAAAATATCAAGCTCTCCGAAAGGGTTCTCATTCCAATTCAACAGTATCCAAAGGTAAGAGACACAACAACCGTGTGTGTGTGTGTGTGTGTGTGTGTGTGTGTGTGTGTGTGTGTGTGTGTGTGTGTGTGTGTGTGTGTGTGTGTGTGTGTGTGTGTGTGTGTGTGTGTGTGTGTGTGTGTGTGTGTGTGTGTGTGTGTGTGTGTGTGATATTGTTTCATTAATTTTAGTTGCCAACTGTTGTTTTGTCTGGCCTTGCTGGCTTCACCTGCTTCACCCCTTTGCACAATTCTCGGGGCACTGAAAATCCGGCTTAGCCTCAAAACAGGCTAATGGAAAGTCATCAGGTAGTGTCTGTTTGTTTTGAAATAGTCATCAAAAAATGTGTTTTCAGTGGGCTTAAGCACTCAAGGGTACAGTGGAGAACAAATGACTATAAATCACTGTGTGACACGGTACACAAAATTCTGAGTTATGCAATGGCTGTACCGACAAAGTTTGAAATGTAGCCTAATGAGGCTGCTCCATCCGGCAGCTGAGCAACAACACACAGCTGCTTGTGGCGAACTGAAAAGGCTTTGCTGCAGCTGTAATCACGGAAGCCTGCTCCACTGACTTTGCACACATACACAACCATGCAACAGGCAGCCGAGAACATTAGTGTAGCAAAACAGATTGCAACAACAGATTCTCATAGAGCGTATGATCATTTGTCCCACTCTGCAAGTACAGTATATGTTTCCTAACAGATCAATGGCAAATACATGTATCAATACAGGGAGTAGTTTTATTTTCTATGCTTTACTGTCTGGATCAGATGTCCTTTTGATTTAATTTTTTTTAAATTGTTTGATACATTCATGGAGTGGTAGCGAAAGGGTTCCCAGTTCATCTGCTGTGCATTACCGAGGTTCTCCCTGAGCAAGGCACTGCACCTCTAAAGGCTTGAGTATGTGGCCCATGATGATCAATGCATGTCTGTTTGTGCTGTGTGTGCATTACATGCCTACATGATTGTGTGTAATGTAAAACTAACAAACTAAAAGTAAAACAACTTCGATTTGGAGGAATTAATAAAGTTATTCAAGAATAAAATAAATGTACGATAAAACCGATTTCTCAAGTTGTACTTGCTGTTTCTCAACTGTTTTTTTGTTACATTGTAATGAAAATAAGGATAATACAGAATGTTTTATTTATTTAATGCTTTATTCAAAGGTTCCCATTAAAACAAATTGCCACCAATTGCAACCACGCCAGTGTTCTTAGTTCTGGTCCCTTGGTGAAGTGCAAACCCTCCACCTAATTTGATCATAGGTTTTGTTATTATGTCAATAGCCAGCGCCTCCCATTATTTTAAAACTAGCAGGGCTCCCTCCTTATTGAAACCAACACTATCACACAATGTCTGTTTTTTCACTGTCACTTTATGACAATATTGTTTTCATCAGAAGCCTCTGCTCTCTGCTGCCACTCTCTCCCTCTCACCATCATTTTAAATGAATCACTTCTAGTCACTTTTCCTCTTGTCGCTGCCTAGGTGAGTGCTCAGTTTAGGAGTTCTTGAGAAGAGATCCCTAAACAAAACACAGACAAGGCGGTGTCAATTTTTCAGTCTTTATCCTGCACACTCAAGTCAAGTTCCTTCACCATGCCTTGTCCCAACATGATCTCACTCAGAGTATATTTCTAGGGCAGTTATGTGATATTTTAAATGCAGTCTTATTAGAGAAGAACGAGAGAAAAGAGGATGGCAGGAGGGTAAGGGAAACATTAAAATTTGCTTCAGGAGCACGGCCGGTGTACTTCTGTCCAGTGAGCCCCTCAGGACACTCAGCATAAATCAATTTGCTGTTTCCTCCTCAGGATCGCTGCTGAGAAAGTAATTAAGCTACGTTCAGGAACTCCTCACTCTATCAAATTGATTTCAAATCTAAAAAAGATTGAGCTGGTTTCTTGGGAACAGAACACCCGCAGTGATTCTGGCATATCTTTCTGTCCATGTGTTTCCGCCTCATTAAGTGCATTTTCTCTTCAAGTGTTACACCATTTTCAGTTCTTAATTGTGAACACTGAAGTCTCCCTCAGAGCAGCAATAACTTGCAACCTATTGATATACTGTATCCCAGTTGGTGGTTAGGTTGAAGTATTATCGACATTCAATGTTCACCTGCCTCTTCTATTTATCTTATGTACTATAGGCATCTCACTATATCTCATCTTGCAAAAAACGTCAAGCATACTGATTCAACACCCATTCATTCACCTCATGAAGAATACAAAATAGGACTAAAATAAAGCGATTGCAGACAAGAGCCCACTAAATATCCTGCCTTCTGGTTAATTGTATGTGGTGTCCCCAGGTGTGGCTCAATGTGATACAATGTGGAAACGAGTGGAGCCTGGATTAAAATAGAATAAAAAGTGAGATCCACAGAGATAGACAACTGGATAAATACCAAAATGTATGTTGAGACTATGCATGTATTCAATACACATGTAGGCTTGATATCCTGCGTCTGTATAATGGACATAATAATGCCAGATCTGCAAAGTTAGCAAATCAGTCCAGTCCAGAGGGACGCAGCAGACCAACAACAGCTTCTTTGACCTAATTTCACAGTCAGCACCCAACAAGACTGCAGTGTCACTACCTCATGCATCTTGGTACACTGCTCCTTTGGTTAATAGTGATTAGCCACATTAAGCAGCTCTTTGATCAAGTGCACACTACTGCAAAGACTATGAGAAAACTACAACTAAACACAATAAAAGCATGGGGGGACGTGGCAGGTGGTTAGCGGGTTGGAATGATAAGGGTTGGCGGTATCCCCCCGGCACCTGTGTATGGTTGTTGTGTCCTGCAAACACTTCCCCACCTTACCTCGTGTGAATGTGTATGACTGCTGTATGTTTGAGGTGGTGGTCGGAGGGGCGTAGGGCGAATGAGCCATAGTCTGCCCCAGGGAGTGTGGTTATGGTAGTTAACCACAGTATGATGTGTGTGAATGTGAACTGGACCTAGTTTGTGTGTTATAAAAATCCAATGCACAGCTCGAGAAGACGAGCAAGATGCAGCTCACAGCAAATAGCTCAAAAAGTTCAAACCCGATGTTCTGGCAGTTACTGGACACAGTTAAGGTTAACGTTAAACTGCATTTTAATATGGTGAATGCACGTCAAAATATGTATATAACAAAATGTATTTAAAAAAAACAATCTTACACCTGCATGACCATGAATTGTTATAGCAGTTTCTTAAAGAGGACCTATTATACTTTTTAGACTTTTATGACCTATAAACGTTGTTATAATGATTTATAGTCATGTTTAACCATATTAGCGTATCAAATAATTACCTATGCATTTAGACGTATTCCCTGCTGACCGTCTGGGGTGGCTGTGCAGAGCGCTAAACACTAGGGCAGCCGGTCGAGAATTCACTTGTTCAAATCGGTTCAAATTTCCTGCCATCGTGTCATCACGTTCCCGGATTTTTCCATGTATGGTAATGCTGCAACGTGGTGGCGCGCTCCGGCCATGCCCCCACCTTCCTGCTCAAATCTGCCAGCGCGCTGCTGAAAGTGTTCCGGAAGGAAGGTAACCAATCACAACGGAGTGGGGTTTGCAGGAGGGGGGAGGGGGCGGAGATGGCCGAAGCACAGTGTTGACAGAGCATGCTGAATCAGATGAGAGGAAGGGTTTCCCGAAAATCTACATAGTTTTTTGTGATGTGATTTGTGTCAGGTTGCTTTATACCTGTAGCAGTTTTTAACAAGAAATTAAGACCAGAAAAGTAGTATGATAGGAGATCTTTAAACACTTCTGTATTTGGGTTATTACAAAGAGTAACAGTAATGTCGAACTTACAGTTTTTTCTTTCATGAGACAGCCATTCATTGTATGTGAAGATGCAAAGACAAAATAAACATTCATTCATGCACTCATTCTGGCTGCACTGATTTAAACTCCTACCAGTTGATACGTATACGTTTATTTGACTTTTTACTCCGACAACATCTGGTCCAGCTGAAAGGCACCAAACAATTGGTTTTATTTTACTTCGCAGATCACGTCTGCTATTCATTAATGTCTCGTCTTACTTTCCGTCACTGGTGACGCAGCAGTTTAAAATCCGTTTTTTGTTCCCCCTGCTCCAGCAGTGCTCATTCCTTGTAACAGCTGCCATAATGCTACAAAATAATTAAGTGCCAAGTAATTAAATTATTACTTTGGAGAATTTGCCTGCCACTTTTCGGGTTGGACGACGTGACACATGGAAGATTGATGTCCTCGCACAGTGAAGCCGCCAGAGCTGAGGAAATCCCTCTTTATACTGCACCGACTGTAGGCTGCTTTCGCAGCTGACATTTTGACATGTCATAGCAGGAAAAGCAGCACAGGTTATGTGTTATAACATTAACGATGTTACAAGGCCCTGGTGTGATGCATGCTGGCTCACACAACTGAATGTAAGCTCTGGTTAATGTTATTAGTTCCACTTGTCTCCACTTGTTACAATTGTTGTTCAAAAAACATGTTTGAATAAAACAATTTGCATAAGACCAGACATAAGACATATCTCCCTATACTGCTAACCGGGAAAAAGTCGTATGAACCCTGACTACCAACGTTGGAATATAACTTGTTATTAGTATTATTAACAGATACGAAATGGAAGCCTACATAATAAAAACAGATATATAATTATAAACAAAGCATAAAATCATAATAAATTATGATATATTACTAAATATACTGTATATTGTATATGCCTTTAAATATAGATAGATGAACATACTTTAAAGTCAATTTTAGGATTTTCAATTTCAGTTTTTCGCAACAACTTTCAGATGCTGAAGCTGTACGCTATCTCGATAGGCATATTCTATTTCCCTATTTTATTTTATCACATAATCATCCCCCCAGCCATCTATAAACCACCAGTAGTCTGTACATGTCACGTTAGTCGTCCTTGCTGAATAATACATTTGCTTTCAGCTGCCAGCATCTGAAATTCATTGTAGGAGAGCGACAAAGAAACATGTTTACTCAAAATAGAATTATTGTTGTATACCCAATCTGCCAGTAAAACCATACAGTTTTCTTACCACAAATTTTATATTAGAGAAAAAAATTAACACTTTTAAGGTAATTTAAGGCTACACCAAAACTCTATTTGGATACAACCTGGAGGGATGATGCATCTTTTTAGGCCTTAGTTGTATCCATCATTCATTCGGAGACAACTTTGTAAAATGTACATTAGGGTTGGTGTGGCTTCACAATCTGTCAAGATAAAAGGCATTTGGCCTTGGAGCCTTGCTCCAGTGCCCTTACCATCACTTTCTATTTTCACTCTCTTCTAAAAAATGGGCTGAAACCTTGGAAACAGGTTTGGACAGGAGAAGATAAGGTACATTCTTGCCTATCCTGTTTTTACATGTAAACAAATGACACACTCACAGCACAACTATAAGCTCTGAAATTGTATGCAGAGATCACTATTTATTCAGTGAAAAATATGATTCAGATAATCAGCATAGTCATATTTATTATTCACTTGACTGGAATTCATCCTCTGCTGTTTAAAGAGGCAGCTTGATTAGCGTCTCGCGGTCTCATAACTTTAGGGCATGAAATGGATTTTCAATGCTTTCTGCTTGTCTGGGACCAGTGCCGGGACTACTGTTTGTATGAAATAGTTTGCCCCTTTTAATTAATATTAATTGGACATATTTCTGCACCTGTTTCATTAAAACAACCTATTATTTAAGGTATTACCTCTATAGGGTATTTGCTGTAAATATTGAAGGTACGTTCACAGCCCACAACACGTTCAATTGTACTTTGTCCTTGTGGGATGCCGCGATTGTGAGTTTATCAGTCTTGGGTTTTTGTGGCCTTTTTAAATAGTCAAGCAGCCGAGCTCTACCCATAGAGGAATGCCATGTTTGTCTGCCCGGAGATGTCAAGGTCCCAGAGAAAGGGCTTTGAAAAGGTGTTTTGCTTAGATAAGTGCTGAATACAGTACAGAGGGGGAATTAACATAGAGCACTTGTTCGATAAGCATCCAATTCCAAATAAGACGTAGTTAAGATAGCATGTTCAAATACACAGTGTGCCAGCTCTATATAGACTAGAGATATTAATTCTAGCTGCATGAAGGTAGTGTGTTTATTCTGTGTGCTGTTGATTGACACACTATTGTCCCACAATGCAATGCAAATCCTAACTGATAGTGGGGAGGCTACAAGTAGAAAACGAATATCAAATACAACCTTAAAAAGCATTTTGCTGCTTCATTAAAGCCTCATTAAAGGATACAAGTTTTTAATCAATTACAATAGTTTAAATGACAATGTGCAATGTTAAAGCTCCTGGTGATGAACTAATAGATATAATCAGACTCTGCAGTTCTCCCTAGCAAATTCATTCTAACTTTGCTAATTTGGTCATAACAACCTTTAATGGCCCAACAAAAAACGGTCGATTTAAGTTTCCAAGCATTCGGTAATAGTTGTTCAAAGTCACAGTTTTATTGATGCCAACATTCCAGGTTTCACTTATGGAATGCTGGTTGAGGGGTCTGTAAGGGCAGAACTGTCATTTTGACACTGTGTGCAAACGATCACACAATTAGTTTAGCTGTTTTTGGTTTCATTATACTCATTTACTGTAAATATTGTAAACTTTCATAGTGCAGTATTCGATGTGTCCCAGTTCTAACATCCTCCACTGGGAAAACAGTTGTGAAATAAAGGCGTACCTTAATCTGATACCACTGCTTCCTATAAACACTGTTAAGACAACCTCTTTTAAGACACTTTTGACTCCCTTTCTGAAAAGCCCACCAAGTGCACAGTAAATCTCTTCTGTCCAACAGCCACTCACCTGCTTTCTTTAATGTCGTTGGAGCTAATGGGACAGAGTCGGTCAACACACTCCCAGCCCAGTCATCCCTAGCTGTCATTGAAGCAGTAACCTTTACCTGAGGCTTTTTAATCCTCTCCCTATCATACAGGACCTGGACTTCCCCAATAGCACAGCTTGCTAACCTGCCAGTGGGTGCCTTAGGACATCTGAAAATCTTGACTGTCCAAAGTAAACTGCATTTAAAGGCCAGCCAACTTGCACATTTCCTTTTTGTTATTAGCCTATATCGACAGTGATACATTTACAAGTTGCAAAAAATATAAGTGTTTTTATGCTTTCCTTGACTGACTTTACACTCAAGCACGTAAAAAAAATATATACTTTGGCCATTAAAATCACCCGGACAAAAATATTCCTTCGTGCTGCTCTGTCACTCGGCTCATGTTTGTTTGAAGAGATCTCAGGTCTCATAGGGCTTGGTATGAAATATTAAAATAAAATTGTTTGGTCCAGCATCTAGTCTCAGTCAGAGGTAATGGCAGTTTCCACATGCGTTGATACTGAAGACAACTACAATGAAAAGTGTGACCTATATAAGGCCTTTTTTCTAATGTAAGACGTTTGTGTTTAATTTCTGTCAAAGTATTTAAATATTTAACCCGTGACTTTTAATCACTGCCGTCATCACAACAAGGAGACACATGTAAATTAGTTCCATATCTAATATTTAATGGGGAAAGAAGACTGTCTTATGAACCTTTTCCTTTGTTAAACCAGACACCAGCATAACCAGATAAAAGAAGGAAAAAAACATATGATTTGGTATAACGACGCATTACATACCTGCACCATGTGACAAAGAGGTTTAAGTGTCCGTTTTCGGCCTCTTTTTTTATTACACACATTATTTTTTCCTTGTCAAAGCCTGGCTCCACACTAACCCAGCACAATGTGACTCAAATGTTAACAGTTTGGTTTGAGATTTAGGTGTGTTAAAGCTTCAAGCAGAGTTGTGGGGTGGGCTGCAGAGGTCTGGTCAAGGCAAAGTGATACAGGTGACATCACTTAAGGGCATTTTATTAAACTTTACACAGCTCCCTCTGAATCTGGAGCCATTTAAGGCTTTGTATACTTGTTTCACTTCATCAGTAGTATCCCCTGACACCCATTAAAGCCACTACGAGTAACATGGCACGTTGGCGTCCCCTTTGGACAAAAGCGGTTGTATTTTTACGACGCCCGCTGTCGCAAAGCTGTTTACTAGCGCGTGCCAGGCGCGTGAGTGTGAACTGAGAAGGGAGCATTATAGTGCATGTCCGTGTGTTGAAAGTGTGAGGACTCTTTTCGGCTCCGTGAGAGTGGTTTTGACACTGCATGAACTAATGCCAGTCACTGCCACACACACCTGATTGCAATGCTGTTTGCTAACTACTCTCTCTCACGGAGCTGAAAGATTACGTGTCCGACTCCTCACAGAAAGCGAATGAACGATAGACGGCAGTTAGTATGGATCACGATGAGGTAATGTGTTTGTGTTGTTGATGTAAATAATGACTATTTCAGATAATGGTTATCTGATGATGGTGAAGCAAAGCAAACTTTGTGTTAGTACCAACCGCTCATTCATTTAGGAGTAAACACTGCAGTCTAGTTTCGCTCTTGTGAAATTGTATACAAGTTGCTTGGCAACGCCCTCGTCCCCCCCCGTAGCCTATATCACTCTCCCTTTTAGCTTTTCTTCATTGCATTTTCTTTTTTTTCTTTGATGGTTCAGCCCCGTTATCAGTCATTATGACGACAAATAACTGTATCAAACAAGGCTCCCGCTCCCCTTCCCTCACCTGGAGGGATAGGCTTCTCAATTCACGTTGCTGCGCCACACTGAAATCTGCGACCAATACGGATATGTGACCATAGAGCTTGCACGAGCGAACCGAAAATCGGACAAGGTGTGCGACCAGACCAAAAGCAGTAATAAAAACTATTTAAAAACGCCTTTCTTTGCACTGATGGTCTCGTTTGCTGTTAAAGGTAATTTATGATTATGAGAGGAAACATGAGGCTGTTTAAAAGATATTTAAATGTTACTCGTAGCCGCTTTAACAGACTTTATGTTTTGATTTGTTGGAATTCTCCTTCAAAAAAACACAAGGAATTTGGGGACTTCCGGGTTACAGAGCATGGGGTAGGCACGATCGCTCTATAGCTCCCACAAAATATTTCAGACCTAACTGATTAAACCCTATTCTCGTCGATTTTTTTTGTGCTTGTGTTGCCGGTAACACTGATACTGTTTTGGAGAAATGCCTGGAAGCAAGAAAAACGCAAAAAGAGATTCGGCAGAGTCAGATATGTCCTCGGACAGCGTGGTTAGCATGGACGTTGGTGCTAGCTCAGTGGCTTCCATTCCGGGTCTGCTTGAACAGCACAGAGCAGCGATAGCTGCCGAGTTTAAATCAGCTTTCGCCAGCATGGACGCTAAACTGGACAGCATCCAGGCCGTGGTCTCAAGCCAGGGGAAACGTATAACCGATCTCGAGGATAATGCAGAAACGGTTTGCGGACGCCTGGAGCAACTTGAGGCTACGTGCTCCTCACTGCAGGAAGATAATACGCTGTTGAAAGCTAAACTGTCGGATTTGGAAGGGAGGAGCAGGAGACAGAACGTTCGTATCGTGGGTTTACCAGAATCACTGGAGGGTGCGCGCCCCACTGCCTTTTTCTCTGAGCTCCTCGTTGAGGTGTTTGGTGGTCAAGTACTCCCTTCTCCCCCGGAGCTGGACAGGGCTCACCGCACTCTGGCACCCAAACCGGGCCCGCATGAGAGGCCGAGATCCGTCGTTATCCGCTTTCACCGATACCAGACTAAAGACCTGATCATGACGGAGGCACGTAAACAGGGCGAGCTGGAGTACCACGGCCACAAGCTCCGGTTCTACGAGGACTACAGCGCGGAGGTCGTGAAGCAGCGGGCTGAATACAAACGGGTCATGGCTGAGCTTTATCAGCGCGGTCTCCGCCCCTCTCTCCTCTTCCCTGCGAGGCTTCGCATTACTCTCCAGAACGGCGAGAGAAAGTGGCTGCGGTCTGTCTCTGAAGCATCTAACTACTTATCTACACTGGGTGTGAGTCCGTAGTAAATACGATTGCCTGCTGTGAGTATACAATGTGGACAAATGCTCTTTTCATATCCCCAGCCAAACTCTCAGACTGATGGTACTATACGCAATTGTATTTTTATTTTTAATGAGTAAAGTAGCTGGGTGAACGTGACATTTTTGTTGCTTGTCATTTTGACGTATTGTCTAGCTCACTCGCTTTTTTTATTTTTTATTTTGTATCTCTATTTCAAAACGGCTAGATAAGCGTGTCTGTTCTTTATTTTTTATTTATTTTTTTGCCATTTGGACAGATTGTCTAACTCACGCCTTGTTCTTTTTTTTGTATTTCGAATTTGTTGGTTGAGCACGGTATGCTTGTTTAGTGTGTTGTCATTTTGACAGTTTGCTAGATTGTTCATAGTGTTACTAGCAGTTATGGGGTGAATTGTACAAGACTTATGTGGGAAGCTAGCATAGGCTAGAAAGTTAAGGCTTGGAATGTTTGTTGTGAGACTAGTAAGGGTCTTTCGGGGTTTGCTGTTGAGAGCAATATATGGGGTGGGTTCTGGGTGGGATGGGGTGGTGTCAACTGGGGGTTTAGCTGATGGGTTATCACCTGCTGTGTTTTCAGTTATCTGTGTTTTCCTTTTTTTTGTGTTTTTTTCCTCTGTATTTTGCTACTCTTTTTGTTATCGGAGCAACTCTTTTTACTCTCACTATAACTGAGCTAGATGAAGGGCAATCTTAATTTAATTAGTTGGAATGTCAAGGGGCTTAATCACCAAGTGAAAAGGGGTAAGGTCTTAACCCACCTAAAACGGCTCAGGGCTGGAATAGTTTTCCTTCAAGAAACCCACTTACACGACTCTGACCATGGGCGACTAAGTAAATGCTGGCGTGGACAATTTTTTCATTCTAATTTCAGGGCTAAGGCCAGGGGCACAGCTATCCTTATTGATAGTAATATTCCTTTTGAGTCCTCAAACATTATATCAGACAAAAATGGACGTTTTATTATTGTTTCAGGCAAACTTCACAATAAGTCAGTCATCTTGGCCAACGTCTACGCGCCTAACGTCGATGATGTAGAATTCTTTAAGAGATTTTTTTCTCAACTCCCCGATCTCAATTCCCATTCTCTTATTCTTGGTGGGGATTTTAATTGTTATCTAGATCCAGTCTTAGATCGCTCGTCCCCCAAACCTGCCACTCTTAACAGATCTGCAGGTTATATCAAATCATTTCTTGCTGATTATAGCCTTTCTGATCCATACAGGTTTTTATACCCCACAGGAAGAGAATATTCATTCTTTTCACATGTCCACCACACTTACACCCGAATTGATTATTTTTTTGTTGATAATTCATTGATGTCAGACCTAAAGTCATGTAGTTATGAAAGTATTGTGATCTCAGATCACGCTCCTCTGCTCCTTCAACTGGCTTTCTCTGACGTTGAGTATACTAGAAGGCAGTGGAGACTGGATCCATTGTTGCTCACAGATGAGAGTTTTCTTTCACACATCTCTACACATATTAAAACTTTTTTGAGTATAAATAGAACACCAGATGTGTCTAATGCAACAATTTGGGAAGCCTTGAAAGCCTATTTGAGAGGTGAAATTATATCATTTGCAGCATACAAAAATAAGTGTACAAAACAGAAACAAACTGAAATAGCTGATCAGATTCTGAACATAGACAGACTATATGCTACCTCACCTTCATCTGAACTTTACAAAGAACGTTTAAAACTTCAGACAGAATTCAACCTTCTTTCCTCTCGTCAGGTTGCTGACCAGTTGCTTAGGAGCAGAAGTACTTTTTACGAGCATGGTGACAAAATTGGCAAACTCCTGGCCAATCAACTGCGCGGATTTAGAGCAAAGCAACTCATCCCTGGAATACGGACAGACAGTGGGTGTACAACATCAGATCAGAAATTGATAAACGAAAAGTTCAAAACATTCTATTCAAATTTGTATAGTTCTGATTGTACAGTAGACGCAGCGGTGATGGACACCTTTTTCAGTAACCTAAACATGCCTTCCCTTTCTCAAGATCTGAGACATAGCCTTGAGGCACCTATTACTCAGAGGGAAATTATTGCAGCAATAACATCTATGCAATCAGGCAAATCTCCTGGTCCAGACGGACTTCCATCTGACTTTTTTAAGAAATTTTCAGCCGAATTATCGCCTTTTTTATGTTCAGTATTCTCAGACTCATTTGACTCAGGTAAACTCCCGCCTTCGTTCTACCAGGCCTGTATTTCCCTGTTGTTAAAAAAGGATAAAGATCCTCTAGATTGTGCATCATACCGACCAATTTCACTATTAAATACGGATGTGAAGATACTTGCTAAAATTCTCGCCCACAGATTGGAGGATGTTCTCCCCTCTATTATATCCCCCGACCAAACTGGGTTTATAAAGGGACGCCAATCATTTTATAACATCCGCCGGCTAATGAACATTTTATATTCCCCCAGAAATATTGAATCAGAATGCCTTGCTTCTATGGATGCTGAAAAAGCATTTGATAGAGTAGAATGGAATTATTTGTTTTTCACCCTTGAGAAATTCGGTCTGGGTCCCGTTTTCACTTCTTGGGTTAAATTGTTATATGCATGCCCTTCTGCCTCAGTATTAACAAACAGCCGTTACTCAAGTAGTTTTGATCTGCATCGTGGGACCCGGCAGGGTTGTCCTTTGAGCCCACTCCTTTTTGCTATTGCAATCGAACCACTTGCGATTGCCATTCGCGGTAACAAACAGATTCAGGGGATATGGAGAGGAGGAATTGAACATAAGGTATCATTATACGCCGATGACTTACTTTTGTTTGTCGCCAAGCCAGCCACCTCTTTACCGGAGGCACTTTCTGTGTTGGAGGTCTTTAGTCAGTTTTCTGGCTATAAACTTAACCTGAGTAAGAGCGAACTCTTTCCGATTAATAAAGAAGCTCTTAAACTTGATTACACAGCTCTCCCACTCAAAGTGGTGACAGATCAGCTGAGTTACCTTGGGGTATGTTTTACCAGCAGGAAACCGATGGATTGTCTACTACAGGTAGGGAATGAGTCCTTACCCCAAGTGAAGGAGTTTAAGTACCTCGGGGTCTTGTTTGCGAGTGAGGGAACAATGGAGCGTGAGATTGGCCGTAGAATCGGAGCAGCAGGGGCGGTTCTGCACTCGCTTTACCGCACTGTTGTGACGAAAAGAGAGCTGAGTCGTAAGGCAAAGCTTTCGATCTACCGGGCGATCTTTGTTCCTACCCTCACCTATGGTCATGAAGGCTGGGTAATGACCGAAAGAACGAGATCGCGGGTACAAGCGGCCGAAATGGGCTTTCTCAGGAGAGTGGCTGGCGTCTCCCTTAGAGATAGGGTGAGAAGCTCAGTCATTCGTGAGGAACTCGGGGCAGAGCCGCTACTCCTTTGCGTTGAAAGGAGCCAGTTGAGGTGGTTCGGGCATCTGGTAAGGATGCCCCCAGGGCGCCTCCCTAGGGAGGTGTTCCAGGAGCGTCCAGCTGGAAGGAGGCCTCGGGGAAGACCCAGGACTAGGTGGAGAGATTATATCTCCACACTGGCCTGGGAACGCCTCGGGATCCCCCAGTCAGAGCTGGTTGATGTGGCCCGGGAAAGAGAAGTTTGGGGTTCCCTGCTCAAGCTGCTGCCCCCGCGACCCGATTTCGGATAAGCGGTTGATGATGATGATGATGATGATGATGATGTTTTACCAGAAATTTTAAAAACCTATTTAAATCGAACTTCCTCAAATTATTGGATCAGGCGAAGCAAATATTATCGAAGTGGTCTCCTCTGGCTTTCTCTCTCATAGGTAGAATAAATTCAATTAAAATGACATTACTCCCAAAGTTCCTATATCTATTCCAATGTCTCCCCATCTTTCTCCCCAAATAATTTTTTCAGGCCCTTGACTCATTAATGATAAATTATATTTGGAATGGTAAACACCCTCGGTTAAGGAAAGCATTTCTTCAAAGACCAAAACAAACAGGCGGAATGGCCCTCCCTAATTTCCAATACTATTACTGGGCTGCTAATATCCGTTCTTTAGTGTATTGGGTGCATTTTCACCTTGACGACTCAGCCCCAGTATGGGTAACAATGGAGTCCAGCGCTGTTAGCCCATTGTCTCTATCTGCCCTCTTAAGCGCCGCACTTCCACTCTCTTCGGCTATTCCCAACAGCAATCCCGTGATTAAGCACTCCCTTCGAATTTGGACCCAATTTAGGAAGAATTTTGGAATGCAGAATTTTTCACTTTTCAGCCCAATTGCAGCTAATCATTTGTTTACTCCCTCGACGGTGGATGGGGCATTCAAGATCTGGCATAAAAAAGGCTTAAAATGCATTGGTGATTTATTTATTAATGATCTATTTGCTAGTTTTTCCCAATTGACAAAACATTTTGGTATCGAAAAGACACATTTTTTCCGATTTCTGCAAATCAGGCATTTTACACAGAAGTTAATTCCCCAATTCCCTTATAAACCGCCAGCCAATCATGTCGATTTGTTTCTTTCTGTAAACCCCACATTAAAAGGCTCAATTTCTGTGTTTTTCAACCTTATTTCAAAGTTGCATAGCCCCTCATTAGCAGCTATAAAAACCCTGTGGGAGCAGGACCTAGGTTCTGCCTTCACAGATCACATGTGGGATTCAGTCCTGGATCGAATACACTCTACCTCCATGTGCGCCCGACATGCTCTTGTGCAATTTAAGATAGTACATCGTATCCACATATCTAAAACTAAATTAGCTCGTATGTTCCCCGATGTAGACCCGACCTGTGATAGCTGTAAGAGCGCACCGGCATCACTCTTTCACATGTACTGGTTGTGTCCCACTTTGACTGGGTTCTGGACATCAGTTTTTAAATCAATTTCTGAAGTACTTCAGCATCAAATTGAGCCGAACCCTTTCACTGCAATTTTTGGCATCGCCCCCAATTCAGGCTTGCCTAAAGTGAAGCTAAAGGTACTGGCCTTCACCTCTTTACTTGCTCGTAGGGCTATTTTACTTAAATGGAGAGATCCTGCTCCTCCTTCCCACTCACATTGGATTAGAGACATTATGTCATGTATGAATCTGGAAAAAATTCGTTGCACTACCCAGGGATCTGAGACTAAATTTCATAAAATATGGCGCCCCTTCCTAGATTATTTTAACAAACCGACCACATTAATTGAAGAGTAGCTACCCCCTCCCCTTTTTTATTTGATTCGATTTTATTTCTGTTTTTTTTTTTTTTTTTTTCTTTCATTTTGATTGTTTGTTTTTGTTTCTTGTGGTGTGTGTTTTGTGTTGTTGGGTATGAGGGTGGGATGTGGGTGGGGTGTGTTCGGGAGAAAAAGGGGAAAAAAAATGTTGTACTTGATGTGCTACAATTTTGTTGTTATTAACATTTAATAAAAAAACCTTTGAAAAAAAAAAAAAAAAAAAAAAAAAAAAAACAAGGAATTTAGAAACCAAAGGCTATATCTGTTTGAAAGCATATACAGATTGCAAATACACGAAACAAAAGGAAACAACATTTTCCAAAAAAATCTGTTAATATTAGGTTTGTCTTTCCAGTGTGTTTCTGTATGAGTGATCTATTTTTTTTTACTTGATCATGTTTTCATAATTTGCATGTGTCAAATTTGTAAATGTGTTTTGTAGATTCACATTACAGCGACTCAACCTTCACCTCCTTTTTTAAGCCGCTGCCAGCCCATAGGCTACACACAACAGAGAACTTTATAAAAATTGCTATTATGAATAATATGGAGATTAATGTATTCGAATTTCTCCTGCAGAAAATCGCAAATTAAATATTTGTCCTTCATGTAGAGATACTCTTTTTGAACAAATGTGCACCCATTTTATCACTGAATAATTTTTTTAATATCTACAATGTCTTTGTCCGCAGTCGTTGTGTTCTCACCCTTCCTTCTAATATCTGCATAGTTATCAGTGTTGAGACTGCAGGGGGGCACATAGCATCATTTCAAACCTCATTTAACAACGAACCATGCCCCTTTCCTAAAGCCCAAACTGCTCGCCATGGAGCAGCAAAATGGATCCCGACATTCATTAGCTTAATGAAAACAGGCCAGTCTGCTGCTTTTACCGCCCGGCGAGCGAGTTTTCGAACGTTGCCGCGACGGCCATCTGTTCTCAAGCTCCCTGCCAGCTATAGGATAGTCCTGTCAAGTCAACCCCTGTGAAGAAAAGGCATCCGCAAAGGTGCCTTAATCATTCAGATCAGAGGACAGGCAAGGACAGTAGGGATGCTTTTCTCCCCCTAAAATGGTTTCATCTCTTTGTCCCCTGGCGCCTCCCTAACCCGAGATGTCGTTCAGTCATGATGTAAATGATGTTCATGGAATAAGCTGAGTGTGCAGGTTTTTTGGGAGTTGAGTTTGCAGCAGCCACACAGCTGGGCTGAAGTTATTAGCCACTGGTACACAGTGGGAGCGGCGGCTTTGAGGAAAGGTTAATATCATTTTAGGGTTGGCCAAAACGTCTTGCGGTGGGCGGCTAGCCACCTGTTCAGCTCTGGAGGTGGTCTCCCATCATCTTGTCCAACGGCAAACATTTGAAGGACAAACCATCTAATAACATTTTAAAAAGGGCTTTCTACATCGATCTATTTATACTTGGTCTGTAATTGTTTAGCATTTTCAATTTCTTTAGTTTCCTGTATATTGAACATATCATACATTATGTCCTTTTATATTGTACATTGATTTCGATTTCCTTGTAGACTATGTCTGGTACATATTGCAGAATTGACAGTTAAGTTGACTTGACTTGACCTAAAAGAAAATTGTGTGTGAGATAGTATAAGTAGCCGTCATGGGTTTGTTTGAAGTAGTAATATATTAAGTCTCTTCTCATTTTCTATAATAATGCCCATATTTTGTTCAGAAACGACTCACTCGACTACAGTTGTGTTGAGTTGAGTAAAGTTGAGTCCCCCATCCCCTTTGGATTAATCACCACTAATCTCAGCAGTAGTGTTGTGCCTGCAACAACCCAGAGCTACTTTTCTCAATATAACCACAAGCTGGTGCACAGCGAGAGGGAAATGATAGTCAGAGCCCGGAGGCTTGAATCTGATAGTTTGTCATCGGGATAGTATTACTTAATTTCCCACTGGGAAGAAACTCATTATTTCTGACTTTATCTCAGCACTGACCTCTGAAACAATCTCAGAAAGGTTATTGGTTTGAGCCCATGTATACCCTTTCCCTTTTTTTCTCGGCGTGACATGGGTGAACCCAAACGCCACTAAGATACATGACCAGCAATGGGAACAGTTCAAGCTAATGGATTGATGCATATGTTAGGTCCGGCCGCAGATGAGTCCTGTTCACCTTTTCAATGTGCTACATAAAGAGCACAATTATATTGATTTATTAAAAGCTACGTTACATCTTTTTCTCACATGATGAATGGCGAGTGGAGTGTGAGATGATATGGATAACAGATGGCTAATGGCCAGCAAACATGTCTTATGGTTAACATTTTCTCCAATTCTTTTTCACATACAGAGACTGCTTCAGAGAAATTGGTCCCTAGTAGAAGTCAGGTTTTATCATCATTTTTCCTCTTTTCGCCTATAGGTTGGGAACATTGATAAAGTGTCTGATTTTAATTTTATTTTTTCTTCTCCCGTGTCACAGTTTAATTTTGTCGGGAAGCTGCTGGGACCACGGGGAAATTCCATGAAACGATTACAAGAGGAAACAGGAGTGAAGATGTCCATCCTCGGCAAAGGGTCCATGAGGGATAAAGGCAAGGTAAGGAAGCTATCGATTTGAGTTGAAATATGGTTGTATGGCTGGTGCAAGATATCGATCAAATAAAGAATTTTCTACAGTAACAAAGTGCTTGAAATTCCACAAAAGCACAAAGAGAATATTTCAACCGACAACATCCGAGCTGTAACATAGATGGATTACACCCAGAGTAGGATTAATAGCTTGGGGTTGACAAACATATGTAGGAGAAAATGGGAATGTTTTTGTGTCTGTTGTTTAACGGCATATTCTGTAACAGTCAATTATGATTGCAAAGTAATGATTCTCTGTGCCAGAGTCATTTATCCTGCTGCCTCTTGCCCCTGGAGCCAAACGTATCCATGCGTTTAGCGTAGTGAAAGCCCACTGGATATGGTATTCACACTCCTAACATGTCTTGATGCGCTGCTATAGCGTTACATTGCTATTTTTACTCTAGCCTTTGATTCAGACATTCTAGACATGACAAAAGACCTGCAGAGTTACCACCTCTTTGGTGGAACTGGAGCTGCATTTCAATAGGCTACACCGGGAACAGGTTGAGGGTAAAATAAGGAAAATGCTGTTACAAGTAGGGGAGAACGGGGTAATTTGTCACAATCGTTATATTTCGGAACCAGAAGGCGCTGTCTGTGAAATTTTGGTATGTAAATATCCAGAATTGGGATCAGAGGTCACCTACATAGTTTCCTTGGAGTTAGACTGCTGAATTTGAGGTGAGAGGACTGTTTGTGTTTTTCATGTCAAATTGAAAATATTTAGCTCCTCAGTATTTTTCTTCTAGGCTTTTACACAATGGGTTTATAACAAAACACTTGTCACCCATAAAAAGTGTGAAGGGTAAACTATAGTTTAGATTGTGGTTAGCAAGCTAATTAGTTGTCAGATGGTTGTTGGCCTTGATGCTAGCAAAAAATTCAAGTTGGGGTTGGTCGTCACATTTTTGGGGGGGTTGGTTGTCACAAGTTATCCAAAGGCTACAGCCAGAAAAGGAACCCAATAACGAAATAAATTGTCAAGCTGTATCCTCACTGACACCCCACAGAAGGAAAGAATAGTGCAGGAAAAGGCAGCTAGCATGCAAAGGAAAAAGGGCAACAAAATCAAAACTACCTAGTGAATCCCAAACTAGACAAGCTGCCACGTCTACAGTAAGTTATATAGGCCTATTTGTCAACTTGACAATGCAATTGCATTTTCAAATTTAGTTCTACTTTCTTTCCTTCTTTTCAAGATTATTCCCATTAAGATAATATTGTGACAAACAACCCCATAGTGTATGACAACCGACCCCTTGATGGGGTTGATTGTCACAATGTGTAAGGGTGTCTTTGATGATTAATTTCTTCTTTATTACAATAAGATAGAAAAAGTGAGGGGTACACATTTCAAGCTAACACTTTAAGCTTCAATGTAATGTAGGAATGACTATTGAAAGATGTTTAGGTGATGAGCAATTCTCAGTAGAGTAAAAAGTGTGCCTACTTACCCCGTTCTCCCCTACTTTAGAGTGTCTGTCATCGATACTTTTTAAAATAAATGCATCAATTGACTTTGTAATATGTACAAAGAGACTCATATGGAGAATTATCACCAGAATCTTCTTAGACATAGCCACAGTAGGAAGCTGTTCTTCTGAGAAAAAGGTTTAAAACAAAACCTAACTTTAAACTGCCTGGCCTGCCCATCATCAAACAGCAGACAGACACAGTTAGCAACTAGCTAATGAACATATTGGACCATTTAAAAGCTAAAGGACCAGATATTCCCCTCAGGAGGTGGTAGAAACTGAAAACTTAACTAAAAGAGAGTGAATATTCGACTTTTCTAAGATTGACACAAACACTACACCGAATAATCGAAAACGTTGCTGTGGATATGCCAATGTAGTATGTACAACTTATTTCACCTTCTGCCCTCAGTTAGCCCAGTGCAATCAGTTACTGCAGGTTTGAACAGTGTTTTTTTTAGCTGGGTGCATGTCGGTTATGCCCATTTAAATTGTTGATTGTGAACGTGGGCGTGAATGTTTATCTGTTTCAATATGTCAGACCTGTGATTTCAGGCCCAACAATTTCAGAAAAAGATGCCCCCGAAATGTGAGATTGAAGGTCCATTATTGACCTACTGTGTTTTTTAAGACACAATTTCCCTGAGCAGATGGAGTTACCCAGTTTATATGTGCTTAAAAATATTACGGTTTAACGTTAATTAAAAAAAGGTTGTAAACGGTAGATGTTTAGTTGATTTATTTCTACCTGCTATACCGCACTTCTTTATCACTCTGCCTATACTACTTTCAATTATTCCAATTTTAGATTTAATGTATGTGCCTGTAAAAGGTACAGTTTTAAACTAGCAATCCTCTGTGTAACTAAGCCTTTGGATAATTCAACTTCCTAAATCCCCAAGTGCTTAAATAACTGCATGTCTTTGTAATTAGAAACTAATACCTACACTTTAATTTCCATTCAGGCCTAATTGTGAGGCTGAAAGGCTTCACTTTGATGAAAGACAAAAAGGCACCAAGCTATATTTTACCATTAAAGAGTGCAAGAGTTAATTAAAAACGTTGGCTTCCTTCCACTGAGTCCATTCAGTTTACCCATGTGCCGCATTAGCCGCTCTTCAGCGTATTAAATCAAGTAACAAGGTGCTAAAATGTTAATCACAAATATATGCAAAATAAATTGTGATACTGCTTTGTACAATGCAGCGTGCAACATGGCTGTATTGTTGTTGTTGTTTTTTTCAATCTCAACATGGTGAGATGGTGTATTTGCTAGAGTCTGTGAGAGAGGTGTTGTGCAGCGTGCGGCAAAAGGATAACAAGAGACCCCTAACAGGTATGTCTTTGCAAAGGCTGGCTATGTAGCGATCAGATTCAGTGCTTGGTGGTTTTTCTGTTAGCGAAATTGATTTTCTGCACAGTCTGAGCATGTCTGAAGGACGCTGTGATGGGGCTGACACCTAAAGGTCATGACTGAAGGGCTGGCTGCTTTTCGAGGCAGCTGGTCGCAAGGCAGCGTGGTACAGACATAGCAAAAGTCAAATCCAGCAAAAGCACATTATTCTCACACATTTGAGCCATCTCATCCAGTTCCTCAGTAAGGTGCATCATCTCCTATAAGACCTCCAGACCTATTGTACCTTGTACACATGGTATTAGCCTGGATAACATAATCGGTGCACCAATCTATTCAGAAACTACAAAGTTCTTTTAACACCCTGCAGGACTGTCTAGTGGACCTCAGGCTTGTTCTTAATACAGACAAAACCAAATATATGTGTTTCTCCAGAGCAAGAACTACAAACTTTAATGATTTTAATATTTTTACAAAGAATGGATTTTTAATTGAAAGAGTCACAGAGTGCAAATATCTCGGCATCTTGTTAGATGATAAACTCACTTTTAATTTTCACATAAAAAATCTTGTTTGTTGACCACGACAAAAAATTGGCTATTTTTATTGGAACAAAACCACCTTCCCTTTATTTAGTAGGAAAATGATTATTGTGACCTTCAGCTCTCATTGGATCGGTTTGCAGCCGAGTGTGAAGCGGTTGGGATGAGGATCAGCACCTCTAAATCGGAGGCCATGGTGCTCAGCAGGAAACCGATGGATTGTCTACTACAGGTAGGGAATGAGTCCTTACCCCAAGTGAAGGAGTTCAAGTACCTCGGGGTCTTGTTTGCGAGTGAGGGAACAATGGAACGTGAGATTGGCCGTAGAATCGGAGCACCAGGGGCGGTTTTGCACTCGCTTTACCGCACTGTTGTAACGAAAAGAGAGCTGAGTCGTAAGGCAAAGCTTTCGATCTACCGGTCGATCTTTGTTCCTACCCTCACCTATGGTCATGAAGGCTGGGTAATGACCGAAAGAACGAGATCGCGGATATAAGCGGCCGAAATGGGCTTTCTCAGGAGGGTGGCTGGCGTCTCCCTTAGAGATAGGGTGAGAAGCTCAGTCATTCGTGAGGAACTCGGGGCAGAGCTGCTACTCCTCTGCGTTGAAAGGAGCCAGTTGAGGTGGTTCGGGCATCTGGTAAGGATGCCCCCAGGGCGCCTCCTTAGGGAGGTGTTCCAGGAGCGTCCAGCTGGAATGAGGCCTCGGGGAAGACCCAGGACTAGGTGGAAAGATTATATCGCCACGCTGGCCTGGGAACGCCTCGGGATCCCCCAGTCAGAGCTGGTTGATGTGGCCCGGGAAAGAGAAGTTTGGGGTTCCCTGCTCAAGCTGCTGCCCCCGCGACCCGATTTCGGATAAGCGGTTGAAGATGATGATGATGATGATGATGATTATTGAGGCAGTTTTCATGTCTGTCCTTGATTACGGTGATGTGGTTTACCGGCATGCATCACATTCATGTCTTAAACTCCTGGACTCTGTTTTTCACTCTGCTTTAAGGTTCATCACAGGAGATGCTTATGACACACACCATTGTCTTTTATATGAAAAGGTTGGGTGGTCCTCCCTTAAAGAGAGACGTGACGCACATTGGCACATTTTTATTTACAAAGCCTTGACCGGGAAGCTTCCTCGTTATTTAACAGAAATGCTGCAAATTTCAGATGGGCTTTATCAGACCCGCTCCACTGACATGCTTATGCTTTATGTCCCACAAGCCCGGTCTGAGCTGGGAAAGACAGCTTTTAGCTTCAGTGCCCCCGACTCCTGGAACAACTTACAGCAACAAATTAAACTAAATACCTTCATATCCTTTAACCAATTTAAACAAACTATCTTAAATCTGCCAAACTCTACCTGTTTTAATTAGGCTATATTGTACTTTCACCCATTTAATTTTAATTGCTGCCACTCTTCACCACTGTGTAAATGTTTCAATTGTTTTTTTCTCTTCACCTGTTGTTGTGTATTTGATGTATTTGCATTGAATATTTTGTATGTATTGTTGTTTTTCCTTTGAATTTGTTTTGAACTCGACGTCATTGTAAATGAGGGTCACCCCTCAATTGGTCTCTCGAGGATAAATAAAAGTTAAATGAAATAGTGCTGAGCCTTTGCGCTAAAGCAGAGTGTCCTCATTGCAACTATCTTACTTTTGAACATTTACCACAAACAAGGTTAAAGAGAAATTCACTTCCTTAAATCCTATCAGTGCAAATATATACAATGTATTGGTGAAACATGTAAGGTGGAGTCAGCGATTCTGGAGAATGCTTGTTGTCAAAATTACTTTTTGACAAAATCAGTGAATATCTCCTCAAACAATCTGGTGTGAATATACACAGCCTAGGCTTTGCAAACTGGTATGTACACAAAGGGTTAATAAACAAAGGGGCCAACCGTAGCTGCTAGCAACATGCCCTTTTACAGAGCGTAGGCTGTGTATTAACAGTGGATTTTTTTTTCAGTGCGCACACAGTACGTACAGTGAGCGGACGGTGAGTAGAGTCGCTGAATTTGACAGCAGGCATTTTCCAGAATCACTTACTCCACCTTGTAAAGCATACTGCAGTCATGGTAACTGATGTTCGCGCTGCACCTGCTGTCATACAGTTTCTCAAAGATTTCAGTGAGTGACAAAGTATTAAAACAGCTCGGAGACACAAGTCACCTGCACGTTTTGATGTTATCCGCAGGCTCTCTGCAGCGAATGTGATTTTTAATTAAAGCAGATTTCTCCCGAAGGAGCGAAAACAGCGCTGTAATGCAGGAAAAACAAGTTTTAATCGATTGAGTGGATAAAGTATCTCCTATCCAGGTCCATTCTGATTATTTGTTCAGTGTAGAATTAATTTAACTGATTCCTTCTAAAACACAGTTGGGATTGCCAGCTGAGCTTTGTTCAGATCTTTAAAGGCTTTCAGTTGTGAAGTGAAGCATCAAGTAGGATCCTTCAGGGTCTTTTTACTCATACTTGACAGTGATTTGGCTTCACTTGTCATCAGGAAATGTTTGCATTAGGAGCTTGGATTGACTCAGTGCCTTCTTCTTATACACTTGCTTTAACTATATGCCCCCATCCAAACCGAACACTCACCTCCCTCCATTCCTATTTCTTTTGTCTTGCTTCTAAGAAATCATAAGCTTTATGTTTACGTCGCTCCATTGTGACATCGATTGCGTTCGTTGTGTCTCACTGAATGGCGTGTGCTATTCAGCACAGCAGGTTAATAACCAATTAATTTGCAATGTTATTTTAATCACAATATTAGTAAGTCTTGTTATTTTCAATCCCAAGACAATGGTAAAACTGTAATTGCTGCGTCAGTGACAAGGCAACCGTTTTCTAACAAGTTCACCAGTTCTTTAAAGGTGATAATATATGCAAATCAGTTTTGTGTTTACAGATTGTTCTGAAGCCTTCCAATTAGCAAAATAAATAATAATCAATGCATCCTGACACCTATAGAGTTACAACACTTGCTTAGTGCAAACTAAGGTGATAAAGGTATTCATAAGTAGGTAAAGTGAATCTCAAAACCCTGCCTAACTTTTTTACCCACACTTACATTCCTGTAGCCTGGAAATCCAGACCCGCTGCTGGCCAATTTAAATTTGCTCCGCATACTAGTTTGGGCATGAACCATTGGAGCTTATACCAATCAAATCTTGCTATCTGATATGGGCGAGCATAACTGGATGACGACAGTGCTGCGCATGCGCCGTCAAAGTCATGATAGTAAAACAACAAAGGTGGCTTCGGATACGTTGTTTGAAGCGGCTTTGGCCTCGACACTCAACTATTTGGAAGACGGCACTCAAATATTTCATTAGCAAAAAAGATGAATTTTCTGTTTTGCCGAACGACCACGGCAAAAGTTTAATTAACCAGTTAGCCCCGCTGTTTGCTAAACGAACGGGCTGAATATGTCACCTTGTTCATTGCTCTCATTGGTCGTAGTGCTATCCAATTGCGTGCAGTGGTATTTGGAATGCATGAGTTGGTTCCGCCCCCTTGAGTTGGGAAGGTCTACATCGTTCTAGATGTGGGTCTGGGTTTCCAGGCTAACATTTCTGGGAGGTGTGGGTAGTAACTTTATAATTTATTGCGAGAAGACATTACATGTGGCACTGCTCATGATGATTACCTCGGGGACAAGGGCGCCATTTCCCATTTCTTCTGTCTCCCCCATAACCAGGAGGATCTCTATGTGTGGCTATTGTTATTTATCATTCCTCAGCTGTTCACCAGTTGTCCCCGTTGTCTCTTCCTGCTGAGCACACCTATGTCTGTCCTCTCCTCAATCTGTATGCTCTGCTATTCTGATAGAGATATCTCCCGGTTGACTCCTTTTTTATGTCTTTGTGGAGGTCACCATTTCTTTCTTTTTGTCCCTTGATTTTTATTCTAAAGGAACCCTCTCATCCACCTTTTCATCCACTGGGCACAAGCAGTCTCCAATTCAGAATTACTTGACCTGTATGTCATGATACGGTCACAAGATGTCTATCCATTAAAACATTTCCTGGAGCTGTTTTGGACTCTGCACAGCATTCTTCACATCAAATCACAAAGTGCAATATATATTGGAGAGAGAGTAAAAATTCACCAACAGCACCCCTGATGCAGAAAATGTATGACTGGGCTCTACTATCTAGTCTGTTATTCTTGTCGGTTTTGCTTTATTGTCAGATGAGCAGTGATTATTCTCTATAACTGAAGTTATTTCTCACACGTGAGGAAAAAGGCCACACATCATTCTACATTATTTTTTTTAGTATGTGATACAAGTGTCTTGCTATTGATAAATGTAGCCATCGCTCAAGTGTCTCCTTGCCTTGAAAAACCAAGTCATGAATGTATCTGTAGGGTGTGTCCCAGTCATATCCGATGCTTATAATTTCTCAATGTTTTAGAGAAGTGCTTACTGGATTACAAATGTAGATTTTAGACCAAGTTAGTGTGGCAATGTTTGTGTGGACAGAACAATTATTGGATGAATTGCCATGAAATTTACCATGATGTTTTGGCCAGACATTAATTGTTCCCTGAAGGTGAATCCGTAACTCCCTTTAATGATCCATTGACTTTTCGTCAAGTGCCATCAATTTGTCCCGTACTTTTGGTTTATGACTAAATACAGACATCAAACACAGCCGCACATCTAGTGAAAGAAGCTCAGCAATCTGACATACAGGATATCTATCACCAGTGGTGTCTGAGTAAGGCACAAAGCATCACCAAGGACCACAGACTGTTCTACCTGCTGCCGTCTCACCGGACCATTCAGCTTTTGAAGTCACACAATTAAATTGTCGCTACAGAAAAAGATTTTGCACTAGTTTTGCAACATCAAAATTATGCAACTACACTTGTCACCATAATATACATGGATCTCTTTTTTTAAATTTCGTTACACAGTCACTTTCATGTGTGGCAGTACTGATTCTCCCGACTTTCAGCCTAAAGTGAAAAGCCTGAGAGGCCTTCCCAGCCACATTAAAATATAAAAGAAAACAAATTGGATGGAAAGAAAGGCCTCCTTAATATAAACGAACAAATGCCTCTTCAAATAATTGAATAAAGCCTGCAGGTGCAGAATCCTGTGTGCACACACTAATCACACAATGGCACAAACTTTTGCACAATGGCACAAACTTTGCCTATAGCAGGTTACTCAACAACAATGACTTTAAAGCACAGACAACTCTATCCATCTTAAATATTTACGTATTTTGAAAGGTGTTCGAGTTTGAGTTCTGCTGGTATTTGCCCGTTTGCAATGGGGCAGTCTGCAATGGACATTTGCGAGCGCAGAGTGACCCTCTCTAGAAGGAATGCTTGCGCATCTCTGGATGTCCCATTTCTCACCTCTTTTATCCCTTCAAAAAGGGAATTGTCACACCCTGATTTGACCAGGGATAAACAAGCAGGAACCAGGCTCCACAGTTTTCACCACAGGTGATAGGATCACAGGCCAATTATCTCCGGAGCCAGACATGCAACACAAAATTAGACAAATTCCCAGAAAATGGGTGACTGCCATATGTTTATTGCCACTTTTATGTATGAATGTCTCCTTGATATACTGTATATTATTTTGTACTTCACTTTTACCTTAGGTATATCTTTCCTTTTGATGTTCATTCTTATTGTTTTCTCAATTGTATAATGCTGAATACAGACTATTGTCCAGTAATAGATTTCATTGTATGGTTGGCCCTATGTCAACATTTGACAAAATAAAAAAAGCAAAGCTTTTTAGATTCCCCGCAAATTTGGACGTAGCCTACTTGGTTTTTAGCTAATTAGCACAACATAATAGCATGCCAAACTACAATAGGAAACATGGTTAACATTGTACTACTTAACATCAATGTCTCAGCATTGCCATTGTGAGCAGGTTGTGTAATTACTAGACATTCATCTGAACAAGTTTGTAAAAGTGAGCGTTACTACAACATCATATAAACAACGTGTGCTAATCATTTGATATTCAGGTTTCTCTTTTATGGACACAAAACCTTCTCCTGCTTTATCTTTTTTTTTCTCACAGGAAGAAGAATTAAGGAAAAGCGGGGAGGCCAAATACACCCATCTGAGTAATGATCTCCACGTTTTAATTGAAGTCTTTGCTCCACCTGGAGAGGCTTATTCCCGCATGAGTCACGCCCTGGAGGAGATTAAAAAATTCCTAGTTCCAGTAAGTTTAATACTTTTTATTTTTTTCCCCTCCTAATTCTCATTCTATTGTTGTACTTGAACATCAGCCAATTATACTGCAGACATGTAAATTTCTCCACCAAGCGCAACGCAAACAGCTTCTGTTTTCACAGTTTCCAGTATCCAGGGGTTGTTTACATAAGAGGAAGATATAAAGAGTTTTTCTCAGCATTACGACGCCGATACCTTACACCGCATTCCCCTTATTTACCAATGAAAAGTAATGTATTCAGCAATTATAGTTGCAGTGTGGAACAACTTGCAAGACTCCGGCAACTCAAGGCCTGGAGAAACTTAGCAATAATTAATGTGTATGTTGTGTACTCTTGCTGAGTCTAAGCTGTAAATATTAATCAAGCTTCGCAAATGTGACAAGCCTAATCGAGGAGTTGTGCTGCGTGAGTCTTCTCTCTTGAACTCCATTACTTTTGACAGGCAAGTCTGCTCCCTGGGCAGTTCATACCCATCTGAGTACTTTATACACTGTCTGCCAAAAAAAACAAGTAGAGGGTTATTAATCTGTTCCCCCGGTGTGTTAGTGTTCAATCGACATATCAGATTGTCTTTGTCTTCAAACAGATGAAAGTCTACAATAGGATGGAACATATTTCATAGGGAGTCTAGTCTAGTAAAAGCTCAATAGATTTGTTTCTCTGGAAGCTTGTTCAGATTGACTGTAATAGTATTGAAGTGTAGACCAAGGATTGGTATAATGTTGACAGCATCAGAGCAGGGGCTGAAATTCAACAAAATTGTGACTCGACGTCCCTACTCAATACCTTCCTGCCTCTCTTAACATTAACTCATGAAGCCACAACATTATCAGTGAGTTCAAACAGTTTGCATGAAAAGTTTGGCCTTAAAAAAAAAAAAAAAAACGTGCTCCGTGTTGCTTGCATCCAGAGCACATAGTGGAACTGGTCATCCAGAATGTTTTGTTAAATCTTCCCTTTACCTTTGCTGAGGTTACATTCGAAATAACACACATTTTCTCTGAAATGCTCATTTGCTTGAGCCTCTCATTTGTGCTCTGAAGCATTTTCCAGCCTGTTCTGGTCATAAAAAGGTCAGTAGGCTTTTATGGTTCTTCCCAGATCAGCAGGGTTTTTTTGTATTGGGCAGGGGAGGGGGAGGGATTCACTGTTTAGTTAAACTGCAGTAAAATATGCTTTACCTCCACACACAGTCTTGCCAACAATATAAATATACTGCTGGCAGAGAGCCTCAGTGCCCGCTTCACTGCGGTACCTTGAGAAAAAAAATGTATTGTGTATTCTAATTTAGTCTTATAAAAGCGCTGCCATATTCTGTAATTAGTGTGTGCACACAGGATTCGGTTGTAAATGTAATTCCTTTTAAATAGGTGCACACATTCAATAAGCACAGGCTGTTTCAGCTAGACAAAAGTTAGAATCTTTTATGGAGATCTGCCAACAGAACTAATCAGTGATGACAAGAAAAGAACCAATTCCTTTAAATGTCTCTAACTGACAATGGGGCTGAAAATAATTACATTGGATGAGTATGCACCGTACTGTATTTGGATGCATCCAAAACCAGTTAGCGGCAGGTGAGAGTGGACAATAAAACCCTCCAAATCGGATTTTTATATTATATCTGCTCATCCAAACTGAAAGCACTGGTGCTGAATATTGGGAGGAAAGGGACACATTAATTTACATTACTTAATGCTCCTGGATTATAAATTATATTCCCTTCCTTTATAGACTATTGTCTTTTCCTGGCATGGTATAGACAACCCCCAAACATTGTGAGTGACGATAGAAACGGGGGAAACAGCATTTCCTTGTCCCTACATTTTTCTACTAACGCCATCTATTTTATAGCATATTCTCTCTGTTTCAGGGATCCTATGGCTTTGCAAATAAGCTGCACATAATGTAACCCAGCAGGCCTCTGTCAGTATCGTGACAGATGTTCCCTGCCTCTGGTTGAGAAACTGCAAGTGCATCATGTTGTTTACCTTACTTTATTGCTGCAAGATGGTTAGTGTGTTGTCAGAGTGAAAGTGAAATGCTAGTGGGGATGAGTTTGGTTGAAAATAAACAGCATGCGTTAAACAACTTGTTAATATTGTTAATTATCACTAAACATGTAGTTTAATTAAATAAAAACACTTAGATGAATAATAAATAAATAAATAAATAAATACACTTTTCAAAAATACGCCCAACAGGCAGGATAATGTACATTTGGTTATCCAATTGGAGCTGAAGGGTAAACTCCTCCCATTTTAAACATCAAAGTCTGTTTACAGCTTTTAGGGAGTATTACTCTATGTAAAAAATAATAATAATAAAAATAAAAATAGGAATTTTATAAACCCTTTAGTGTCTCCAGAGGAAACTGTGTGAAGTCTGATAAAATGCATCAATTGATGTCTATTGAGTCGGCTCTGGTTGCGTCTGAGGAATACAAGTTTGAAAGTAAAATCAAAAGAGTGAAAAAGAATGCATGTTCACTTGCAGCTTGAGGCTACATTAGCCGCTACTGGCATTACAAACTGCATTTCTCAAACCGCGCTATTGGTGGTTGACAGGCTTGAGGAATGAGGAAGAGAAGGTTTAAGCGGTCCACTGTGAGCGATTCAAAATTGACGGACTACTCATTCATTGTACAAGACTTCAGTTTGTTGTCAGCTCAGCATGTAAAAGGTATAATACTTGTTATTATGCGGCTACAAACATGCTTGGTTTGAGCATTTCTACTTTCTGTTGGGCCTCCAGGAAATCTCCCACTGATTCAGTAGCCGATCAACCCCTTCTGCTGAGACATTATTGGTACGGAAACCAAGCTAATCTTAAAGTGAGGAGCCCGTCATGATCACAGAGACGTGTGGCTGCCTCCCACAATGCCACATGCGTAGTTGACTTACTGCTGGTTGCAGCAACAAAACAAAAAAAAATGTACTCTATATACTATAAGTATGAATCAGAGCATGTGGGCTGTAGTGAGCATTGCTTCCTTTCATGAGTACTCCTCTCTCCTAACAAAGTAAAAATACAACAGCTATAGAGGGACATCACCCAAATGAAAATGAATGTCTTACCCCTATAATTTAACAACACGAGCTTCTCACATGAGTGCACATTCATGCAGTGGGAAAAATTAATATACATTAATTTTTTTCTGATTTAAAAAGCCCTGTCCACATTTTTCTTTTGTTATAAATTACAATTATTTTAAAATGTACATGACCATTTCCAAATTTTTCCATGTGATTATTCAGGTATGTTGTGTAGTTCTGAGCATAAATTGAACACACAGGCCTCCAATAATTGCAATCTGTCTGACAGTGAGTTGTATCAGTTGCTTAAGCAATCAGGAGGAGTAGGCTCCAAAAATGCTGTCTGTGCTGTCATCTCAGAGTTATACAACTTAGAAAAAGAAAAAAAATAGAGTCCACACAGGACCTTAATGAGTAGACTAACTGTATGTACAGGCTGAGGATGAGAAGCATTGGAGAAGGACAGGTGAGCGTGCTCTCAACTGGATGAGCTTTTGGCCTTCAACTCGGGCCAAACTGGAGCAGTGAGTTGGGTTTCACGCCGTTTGTGAGTTTTTGGGGGGGGGGGACCACGGGGGGCGACAACACCCCCCCCCGGGGGGGGGGGGGGGTCCCCGGGGTGTTGGTGGTGTGGGTTTGGGGGTGCCCGAGGAGGGGGGGTGTTTTTTTTTTTTTTTTTTTTGGGGGGGGGTGTTTGTTTGTGGGGGGGGGGGGGGGGGGGGGGGGGGTTAGTGTGTTGGCAGACAGAGGGTGAAACAGATGCTCGGGCAAGATATGTGGTAGTAATTTGTTTTTCATGCATTAAGTCAAATGTGAAGTCAAACAGAAATAAAAGTGCCATTAAAACTGACTCAGGCCTGCTTGTGCTCAAAGTTAATGTCATCGATTTTCTTTCAAACGACCTTAACAAATGAGCCTGAGCTCCAACAATGAAGACGGATCTGCTGTCACAGAGGCAAGCACGTGTACACAGTCATCAGCATTATTATCTTCAGCCAAGATACAGTACAGGCTGCGCAGGTGTTCTTAACAATGCATGGCTTATTTTTCTGCGGAAATGAGGGAGTTGCAATATTTGTTGAGTTCATTTGGAGAGAACTGGCTATGGGAAATAAAACATTCCTTACTATGCATAAGTAGTAGATTATGTACTCTTATAGCATACAATATATGAATATGTTAAAAGTCCAGTGTGAAGTGTCACACTAAGGTTCACGTATGCTTTTCTCAATCTGGAATTTGTATTTGATATCAAACCATCCATGGTCACAAAGCAGCATATGTAATTGACGATACAAACACATTTCATAATAATGAAGATTTATATATGTGAACTTTTGGTATCACAAAATACAAGGTCCAGATGTTCACCCAACTACTGAAAATTAAGAACAGAAAGGAGCTGAAAAACATTAGAAAACTTCACCAACATTATATCAGGATGAATGTTAACTGCAGCAGCGTGGTTGCCCATGTGCCTCTGGATCATCCGGCCTGATGCGCTTTCGGAGGGAAAGAACATCTTTCAGTGGGTTGTTGTGCCACACAGCCTGTACTATGATGCATTTTCAGACCTCCTTTAGTTGAAAGAATAGTGCTCAGACACTGGCATTTGCGCCTCTCCACCAGTTGTAAAGTAGTGCACTTAAAAATGTGTAGCCCAAAGAAATACACCACGCTCTGCTTTTTCATGACGTGTCCATATCTTGCTGCTTTTAAAACATTAAATTAATTGTGGTAGCAGCATTTGTCAGAACCGTTTGTGTGCATTTGGACATTGATATTGATAACATATTTCTTAAAGAGTGAAACTCATCAGTCGAGGGTGCCATTCCTGCAAGTGGAGTGCATGTTTGTAAAACCGTATGACCCTGCAATTTGCACGCTGATGTTGACCTACGTGCCTTTTGTGTTCAATTCTGCCCAGCCAGCACTGCGGACATGACACTTTGTAGAAATACCTTTCACTAGATATGATAGAGGCTTGGAGGTTCTCTAGACGGATGGGGAATGTGCAAGTCCTTTGCTTCTGCTGATCTAACACAAGCTACATTTTGACTCACATTTAAAAAATGAAATCAGTTAACCCACATCACTCACTGTGCACCATACATTTGCTCTACTCCTGAATATACTGATTTTTTTGTGTCCTCCAAAAAAACTATTCATCTCCTGACACACATTCGTCTTCATATTTGATAATGGTGATCTCATTTTAAATAGTGCCCCTGTTAGTTGATAATAATCCAATAAAGGTCACAGGATTCATTCAAAAGCTGTGATTTATTTGCTGTCTTTGGTTGTTTACCTTTGTAATATTTCACTCTTGATGGAGAAATGTATTTACTCTGTAAAATCCTATCACTAGATGCCTCAAGGTCTCAGCAGAGGTTAGGCTTAAAAAATATGTTTTAATTAAACATTAAGTCCATTGAGGTTATCAAAGAATGATGAATAAATGGTGTATTTATGCCGGGGAAATGTCCAAGGATGTAAGAGCTAAGATTGTTATTTTCATATTTCATATCACTGTGGTGCATGAGCCAGAAAAATGCACAAGGCAAGAAATCAGTCAACACAGCCGGTAACAGAGAAGTGTAGCATGTAGACCCACACACAAAAGGTGTTTGGTTTCGCCATGCTTCGTGTTCTGACCCCTGAGAGTCTAACTTTAGCTCCGTCAAAGGCATTGTGTGTGTGTGTGTGTGTTAAAGGTCATGCATGGTCCGGATTAATCTGGGTGAGCAAACAGTCTGACCCGAGAAGCCTCATCATGGGGTTTATCTCTGTGTTCTCATGTTAACGCATCTGTCAACAGTCAACTTTTACAAGCTATGGCATATTTGTTGCACTTTGGATAAGCTGCTGGCTTTCCAATTAAAACCCCTGCCAGTCTCCTTCAAACCAACAGAACGCTGTAGGCCTTATTAATTCATTAACAAGAGAGACACCGTGCTGTGTGTCAGATGTTTTCAAAAGTCTAGCGTGGGGAATTTATTTTCTTACATGGTGTCAAAATCTGTTCGACATAAGGTCCCTGTATAAGACACATATCCGTTTTATTACTGTTAAAGAAGAGCCAATGTGATCCTGAGGTGTGAGGTTTCTGGAAGATTTAGTTTATTTCCAGTCCTACTCTAATGCATTGTGTCTAGCCTTGAGGTGCTAACAAACATGTTGAGTGCATTTCCCTCCTCATACATTTATGTTTCTCGGCTTGCTACCTCTCTTGGTGAATACCTATTGAACAGTGGAAAAGTGTGACACCATTGGCTGGATTTGTATCGAGTGCATCACATCACAGGGACTGACCGGTGCGTGAAACCTTGCACCATAGCGTTCATAGAGGCCAAAACACACAGGGAACCTTTCACCGTTGGACATAATTCTCCATTCTCATGAGAAGTACATTCTATGTGCACCGAGTTTCCAATTTACCCTTGTGTAACTTGTACGTTGGATGATGATTGGCTTCTAAGGTTGAGGTCCTCAATGACATCCACTTAAACACAGACAGTGGCAAAAGTTCTGTCTTAGTTTTACTGGATCTCAGTGCCACTTTTGACAAAGTTGACCACAACATATTACTAGATCGACTAGCAAACTGGGTTGGACTTTCTGGAACTGTACTAAGCTGGTTTGAATCCTACCTAAAGGATAGAGACTACTATGTGTCAATAGGCAATTTCACATCTGAGCGGACAAATATTGAATGCGGGGTCCCCCAAGGTTCCATTCTTGGCCCTCTTCTATTTAACATCTACATGCTCCCACTAGCTCAGATTATGAATAAGAACAAATTATGCTACCATAATTATGCAGACGACACACAAATTTACATAACCATATCACCAGGAGACTACAGTCCGATACAGGCACTGAGTAAGTGCATTGAACAAATCAATGATTGGATGTGCCAAGATTTCCTTCAATTAAACAACGATAAAACTGAAGTAATTGTCTTTGGTGCCAAAGATGAACAATTAAAAGTCAGCGCACAGCTTACATCCATTATGTTAGAAACCACACCCCAAGCCAGAAATCTTGGTGTTGTTATAGACTCCGACTTGAATTTCAAGAAACACATAAAATCAATTAATAAATCAGCCTACTACCACCTAAAAAGCATATCAAGAATTAAAGGGCTTATGTCTCAGCAAGATTTAGAAAAACTTGTCCGTGCATTTATCTTTAGTAGACTTGACTACTGTAACAGTGTCCTTGCTGGCCTTCCAAAAAAATCTATCAGACAGCTTCAGCTAATTCAGAACGCTGCTGCCCGAGTCCTCACTAGGACCAAAAAAGTAGATCACATTACCCCAGTTCTGAGGTCTTTACACTGGCTTCTAGTCACTCAAAGAATTGATTTCAAAATACTGATGTTGGTTTATAAAGCACTAAATGGTTTAGGGCCAAAATACATTACTGATATGCTGATACGTTATGAACCGTCCAGAGCCCTTAGGTCGTCTGGGACAGGTCTACTTACAGTCCTTAGAGTTAGGACTAAACAAGGAGAAGCAGCTTTTAGTTATTATGCACCAAATCTCTGGAACAAACTCCCAGAGAATTTGAAGTCTGCTGCAACTCTCAGTTCTTTTAAATCGAGTCTGAAGACTTTTCTGTTTCCATTTTAACCTGCAATTTTCATTTTATTTGCTTCTTTTATTTGCTTTTTTGCTTCTTTTATTCGCTTTTAAATGTTTTATAATGTGTGTTATGTATTCTTATCTTGCCCCTGTAAAGCACTTTGAGTGGCCTTGTGTCTGAATTGTGCTATATAAATAAACTTGCCTTGCCTTGCCTTGCCTTGCCTAAACATATTTTAAACTCAGATTGAAAGTAAACACAGAGGAACTTTCCCCCTTCAACAGAGGAACAAGACAACGGCCTGCGGTAAACGTTTATGCTGGAAAAGTATCCACCAACAGTATGCATGTGAAAAGAAAGTTGCAAGAAGATTGTGAATTAATATACAGTGTGACTGCTAGTAGACCTCTGATATGAGCATACACAAGGAAAATAATAATAAGCAAAATAATTGTGATTCAAGATATTCTTAAAATGGCTCTTACACATACTGAAATCATTTGACCTTACATTTTGTTAAGAAACTGAAATATCTACAGATTGACTGATCCGTGCTTCTTACACACTCCACCGGCTTATTAATACTTTGGGTTTATTTGAGTTAAATTAATTAATTTGAAACATTGATCTCTTTGTGGCCTCCCTTTTTGTTGCCAGCCTTGAGCCAGGCGGTAACAAATGGGGGCTCGCCCGGGATAGAAATAATGGATATTATCGAGTTATTTATCTAGATTGATATTAAAATATTTTATCCTCTCATCACTAATACTGAGTCTACAAGAATGTTTTACTTTCCACATGTGTAAACTATAAATTAGTTTCTTACTTCTTGCAGGTTACACAGAATTATTTACATCTTATAATAGTTATGTCCTTATGACTTAGTGTGGGCTTATACAGTAGATCCAGTAAAATGGACCTACACAGAGTAGCATGAAAAAGGAAAGGTAAAACCAATGTACCAGAATCTTAGATTACCCTGAATGTTTGCGCTGTAATCTAACCCTGGCAGAGCCTGCACACCCATTAATGTTCTTTCGCTCCCTCATCAATGCTCTCTGCACAGAATGAACTGCCATGAATCAATGTGCGGTTCATTCACGCTGAGGGATTAACACTCTCACAACGATGTCCACGTTGTGATGGCAATACGGCATTACATGGATCATGTAGACCCAGGGAAATCATTTTCAACTATTACAGAGTTTTGAAAAAAACTTACTGAATGAAAGTTTAAAGTCGGTTTTTAATGTGTTGACACATGCAAAGTGTGTTGGCTCTTCTTTCTTTGAGTGACACCCAGCCATACAGTCAGAAAGACCAAGCACAAAGTTACAAAATGAGGCTGTCAAAACATCGACCAAACCAAGAAATGGCTTGCTTGCCTCCATTGCTTTGTCGTCATTTCACACAAATATTTAGCCCAGGCGTTCCAAACTTGGTGGGCTTTGTTCATGTGTCTCTGAGAAATAAGCCTGTTTAACTATCAGCAATGACAAGATAATGAATAATGTTTTGTCCACTCCCTTATCTGATGTGTAATGATCCGTATCGTGTTTGATTACTGGGTTGGAGAAAACGTTCGGTTCAGAATCGCAAGATAGCGATATTTCCATACAAAGTTGTTGAAACTGTCAATTACAGGCCGTCTGTGCCATCAAAAATAGATGTTTTTCTCCAACTTTAAAGTGGGAATATGTTTGTTTGTTTGTTTATTTATTTAATTCCCCTTTTATGTCTTGTTTCTTTACAGCAAACAGGTTTGTGAAATCCTTTAGAAGCCTTGATAGATTTGATTGGTTAGATTTTATTGACCAGGGGGGCAATTTGTTGGTACAGTAATATTAAATAATTTAGTTTTCCCACTTTTCTCTTTTTTATTGCTACATGCTGTATATACTGATAACAATGAAGACACCACCCTTTTCAGGAAAAGTAATTATTTTATTTTTCTACATTATTAATCTCTCCTTTTTGCTTTCAAAAACAACCAAAAGATAGCTTTATTCATTGAGTATTCAACGCTCAGCAGCGCCATACGTTTTCTGTGTATGTGTGTGTCAAGATCATTTTAATTTGATGACATTTGCTGCTGTTATGAACATCTGTTCCAGTCGGGAGGCACATTTCCTTGTTCGGTTTTTTATTCTACTTTTCTTTATTTCTTTTTGTATATGAGACATGCTGTGTTTTGTTCCCTCAGGACTACAATGACGAGATCAGACAGGAGCAGCTGAGAGAGCTGTCCCTATTGAATGGCTCTGACAAGTCGAGCAGAGGGAGTGTACAGGCGAGGAGTATACGACCAGCTAGCACAGCATCCACAAGGTAAAGCACTGAAGACGTTTACAGGCTCTGTAAGATTTTTTTTTTTTTTTCAAAACACTTCTGTATAGCTGATCTTCATACTTGAATTTTGTTATCCTACATGTCAAGATTAAAAATGTGTTACTACAGTAGTAATATGAACTTACAATACTCATATTCAATTAAAAATCAGAGGATTACTGTATTCCCTTTAAGGGTGAAGCCATCGATTCTGGGGAATGCTTGTTGCCAAAATAGCTTTTTATCAAAATCAGTGAATATCTCCTCACAATCTGTGGCTACCTGTTTGTGTGGCTACCGGGAAAACATTTAGTGTTAATACACAGCAGGATGTAGTTAATAGTATAAAAAAAGTATTTACTTTTCGTTTTTCTCCAGTTATTTCTTCTTGATAGTTCAAATAGATGTTTTCTGTCGCTCAAGGGGATTTTTAGGATGTAGACAGAACAGGCTACAAAACACAATGTTATGGAGCATTTGATTGGCCCAGCTGTGCGTGCAGCTGCTGGTGTGAAAACGCCTGCCTCTTCCAGCTCCATTTAATTTAAAAAAAAAATTGTATTACCAATGGTCTGTATCTACCTGAGCCATTGCCTTGGCTGTCCCTCAAGAGTAAGCAGGTAGAGTTTGCCATGACAGCTTGGCCTAATTCAGGCAGTGCATGTAGATGAGCCTAATCCAGTAGCAACCTGGGACGCCCCAATTTAAAGTCACCACCACTTCCCTACCCAGATTTCTCTCCGTATGGCGCACAGATAAGCAATTATTGTAAATCTCCATGAAAGATATGCACCACCAGTAATTCCCAGTTGAGAGTGTTTGTATTTTTGGATCACAATGAGCTGCTACCTAGCTAGTGAAGGATGTTCCAGAGGAAGAAAAAGGCTACACTAGCCCACCTACATCATGCTGCTGTTTAAATGAGTAGTTAGCAGACAATAGAAGTCTTTGCAAATGCTAAATCCCCTGTTGCGTTCATGTGGTTCAGCTATACTGCACAGTCACACCTCCAGAAAAAGAAACAATCCACCTTAAATTTCTCATGCCTGCCCAGGGCCTTTAGCATCTAATGTCTCTCTGTTGGACACCGTTAAATAGGTCTATGATATTTTTGAAAAAAATATACTTCTCTGACTTCGGGAACGTCTATACAACCTTAGTGTCATTTGCAGCTTTAGGCATGTGGGAGGTGTGATTCCGTACAAACTTGGGCCAGATACGGCTCAATTCTGTTGCTGAAATACCAAGCTGCGTCCCACAGGCATTTTTTGCAAGAGCTGAGAAAGAAACAAAGCGACACACACATCAGCCCTCTCTGATCACTACAAGATCTACCTCGGTGCCAGTGGAGTTTATTCTTATCTTGTCTTTTTCACCCGACAGCCACTGACTGACTGAGGCAGCCCTTGCACATGTGCAACATACAGTATATAAGGGATTTAACAGATTTCTTACCTTCTTCAATCCACTTTGTCTCTGAAAATCCCTGCCGCTTATGTCTACAAATGCAAGCGGACAAAGTAAGATTCTCAGTGCAAATTGATGTCACTTTTCTTTTCTTTTTTGTCCTCTTGCTCGCCTTACCAGGGGCCACAGAGGCACGGGAAGAAACACGGGGGCACCTCGGGTCACGTCTGTAGCAGCACTGGCACACAGCAACCTGCCCACGCCTGTTTCAACGAGGGAGGCACAAGCTCCAAGAGCCAGGGGGGCGGCAGGCAGTGCTGGATACAGGCCCCCGCTGTTAGCCGTCACCCATGACTCATACGACGACTATGTAAGTCCAATCCTCTTTTGCACACTGTGAAAAGTAGAGCTGATAATAATTTTGCTTGAACTGTGTGTAAATCAGACCTGGTTTAATCCTCTTTCATGTGATCTGGATGAGTCGTGCTTTGCTTTGCATGAAGAGGTAGGACACTCAGGGACAGGCTGTTTGAAAAAAAGGAGGGCAGGCAATTAAGTTGTTGCAAATAATATATATATTAAATCATTTTAACTTTAAAAGTACACCACACATTCTCTAATGATTTTGGATCTTCATCTGGGCATAACATTGAAATCATCACGCTTGACTTCAAAGTAATCCGTCGTAGTGAACTCACGGTATCTTTAACAGCATTTTTTAATATAGTGAGTTTGATGTTGAAATTATAGTAGATGTAATGTAGTCAATGTAAATATAGCCTTATTTTTTGGGTGCTGGAAGGCTATGAAATAACTACATTAAAAATAGTGAATTAAGTCTACCTTAAAGCTGGGGTATGTGATTTCTGATTGGTCAAAGTTAACATGAGCTGTACACTTTGACAGCGAGGCTCCGATTCTCTGTTCTTATTGGCTGTTGGGACTGTTCATTCACTTTGGCACGACGTTGTTGGTGTAGACTGGTCAGGGAGGGACAATAGGGGAGGGACCAAAGAGAACAAGTGGAGCGGTTGAGGTATTTGGATTCGAAGCTCTATCTATCCCAACTGCTATTTTCTCCCCAAATCCTCCACCCCAGATTTAAGGCATGCCAGGGTGCTTTGGGTCTGAAATCCAAGTTTTAGGTTAAGCTTCCAGAAACTCATTTCTATAAGACAAATGAAAAGAAAACAAGCTTTGGTAAATTGTGAATTTGATCATTTGTTCATTAGAATCAGTGCCTGGGGAGAGCTCTTCAATCGGTGTCTTCTTGCAGCTATACAGTATCTCACAAAAGTGAGTACACCCCTCACATTTCTTCACATTTTTCTTTATATCTTTCCATGGGACAACACTGAAGAAATGACACTTTGATACAATGTAAAGTAGTCAGTGTACAGCTTGTATAACAGTGTAAATTTACTGTCCCCTCAAAATAACTCGACACACAGCCATTAATGTCTAAACTGCTGGCAACAAAAGTGAGTACACCCCTTAGAAAAGATGTCCAAATTGGGCCCAAAGTGTCAATATTTTGTTTTGCCATCATTATTTTCTAGCACTGCCTTAACCCTCTTGGGCATGTAGTTCACTAGAGCTTCACAGGTTGCAACTGGAACCCTCTTCCACCCATTTATGACAGCATCACAGAGCTGGTGGATATTAAAGACCTTGCGCTCCTCCACCTTCTGTTTGAGGATGCCCCAAAGATGCTCAATAGGGTTTAGGTCTGGAGACATGTTTGGCCAGGCCATAACCTTTACCCTCAGCTTTTTTAGCAAGCCACTGGTCGTCTTGGAGGTGTGTTTGGGGTCGTTATCATGTTGCAATACCACCCTGCGGCCCAGTTTACGAAGGTTGAGTGCACGTGGTCAGCGTCGTACACAGAGGTTGGCTTTGGAAAATAGACGTATGAGTGCTGCCAGCATTGCTGAAGGGCTTGAAGGGGTGGGGGGTCAACCTATCAGTGCTCAGACCATACGCCGCACTCTGCATCATACTGGTCTACATGGCTGTCATCCCAGAAGGAAGCCTATTCTAAAGATGATGCACAAGAAACCCCACAAAAAGTTTGCTGAAGACAAACAGACTACGGACATGGATTACTGCAACCATGTCCTGTGGTCTGATGAGACCAAGATACATTTATTTGGTTCAGATGGTGTTAAGAGTGTGGAGCGGCAACCAGGTGAGGAGTACAAAGACAAGTGTGTCTTGCCTATAGTCAAGCATGGTGGTTGGAGTGTCATGGTCTGGGGCTGCATGAGTGCTGCCAGCACTGGGGATCTACAGTTCATTGAATTCTAACATGTACTGTGACATACTGAAGCAGAGCATGATCCCCTCCCTTCATAAACTGGGCCGCAGGGCAGTACTGCAACATGATAACGACCCCAAACACACCTCCGAACGACCACTGGCTTGCTAAAGAAGCTGAGGGTAAAGGTTATGGACTGGCCAAGCATGTCTCCAGTCTTAAACCCTATTGAGCATCTTTGGGGCATCCTCAAACGGGAGATGGAGGAGCGCAAGGACTCTAATATCCACCAGCTCCTTGATGTCGTCATGAATGGGTAGAAGAGGGTTCCAGTGGCAACCTGTGAAGCTCTAGTGAACTACATGCCCAAGAGGGTTAAGGCAGTGCTAGAAAATAATGATGGCAAAACAAAATATTGACACTTTGGGCCCAATTTGGACATCTTTTCTAAGGGGTGTACTCACTTTTGTTGCCAGCAGTTTAGACATTAATGGCTGTGTGTCGAGTTATTTTGAGGGGACAGTAAATTTACACTGTTATACAAGCTGTACACTGACTACTTTACATTGTATCAAAGTGTCATTTATTCAGTGTTGTCGCATGGAAAGATATAAAGAAAAATGTGAAGAAATGTGAGGGGTGTACTCACTTTTGTGAGATACTGTATATTTTCATTCTTGAGTGAAATGAATGGACACCAATGGTGTGAAGTAGACATGTGATTAATTAAATAAAATACATACATTGACTTTGTGTGTTTTTTGTGTGTGTTTTACATTGACCTACAGTGACTTTGTGTGTTTTTTTTTAAATGTTATCACAAACCCGAAACTCCATTGTGAACAGCTGCAGCATTAATATTCACAATGAGAACACTCCACTTGGAGGTGTAAGTGGTGCTTTGACCAGCGGTCGATAAAGTCTTTGTTCACATCACTTAAAACAACGCTGGGATCCATATATAAAAAAAATTATAATAATAGTTCAGAGGTACTTCTTCAGATCTTTGACATTTCTCAAGGACTACTCAAGGTGAGCTTTAGGTTTCATCCAAATGAAAAAAGGCAACATTTTTCTCTAGTCTATTTCCTCAGAGCCTTCCTGTTACACAAAGCCCCCATGTGTGCTGGCAATTGAAGATTGGGCTGTCTGCATGGGGAAATGCACAAGCGCAGTCTCATTACCAAACCAAATTGAGTTCTGATGTAGAGCCTGTGTATTTCTGAGGAGTGAAAAAAGGCAAGGCATTTTTATTCTCTTTGTAATTGGAGTTGGGGAAGAGGGGTGGGTGCGCAGAGACTAGGGGATTATGGAAAGAGGAGTTTGTCATGAACATTTCCTTCCCTTCCTATCTCCCTTTGCCTTTTTTTTCTGGTACAGTGCACCACACAGTTTTCTTTGAGCATCTTTCCAGAATGTAGCAAGTCCTCTTCATAGAAAGTTCTGTTTGATATTTTCAATCACTGGGCTTACAAGGGCGTTGTTGTTCTACTAAAAGACACATGTAATGTTCAAGCTACTGAAACACGGTAACAGATCGGCCGCAGCGGTCGCGTCGTTGCTGCTTCATCTTGTGTTTGTCTTTGGGAGAATACAGTGTCGACCATAGTGTTTATGGGTATCATGTTAGAGCACTGATTGATGGACTTTGTCAGTCTGTCTCATAAAACTGATACGGTGAGAATGTCAATAATTGTATCTAATCGGGGGTGGTATTGATTTAAAACTACAATGGAACACATCAGGAAGCCGGTGCTTATCATGTGTCATTGTTTGCTTCATAATTTATGAATGTAACGTTTCCCTCATTATCTTTCTCCCACAAATCTCCCCCTGCCATATCCTTTACACCAGCGCTCTTCTTTGCTGGTTTCCTTTGTGACTTTTGTAGTTCTGTGGGCAATGATTCAAGTTGGTTTTTACCATTCAGGCGAACAGAGGGCTGCACTCACTGATACCACACAATGCAGCCCTGTCAGAAGCAGAAACAAACTTGCTCTCCTAAGTGCTTTTTTGACGTTTCTCTGTGAAGGTATTCAAGGACAAACCGTTGTGATGTCTCTCTCTATTATGAACGATGTTTAAGGATTAGGCTTTTGATATTTGTATATTTGTTTGTTTGCTGTAACAAATTCCACCAGAGTACTGAAAGACATTCAAGCAAATTATTGGTTTAAGTCTTTCTTTTGGATAACTTGATAGTAAGACAAGAAGATATATCCCACCCTTATTCTTTAAAGGCTACAAACAAGCATCTGCTTTACTTGACAGAATCATAAAGCATGGCATTTTAGTAGTTTGATTACCAGTAATTGACAATTATTCATTTTGGCATGAAAACTAAAAATAGTCCGTAATTCTGAGAAAATATCTTATTTATTAGGGGTATGATGAACATTTTACTATGAGGTTTCGTCCAAACCCTGTACGTGGATTACCTTCATCAAATAAAATAATAAAGGATTTATCAGATAGTATGACGGAGCTATCAATGACTGAATAAGACTGAATTCTCAATGCAGTTTGGATCACTGCATATCAAAGTTGCATTGTCCCTCATCATTTTATGCACAGTCAACACAACAAGTAAGTTATTAACATCGCCGGCCACACAATCTTCGGGCAGAAAACCAATTTGCATTGGATTGCTTATTCATTACCTGCACTCACAGCCATGTGTTGCTATGCATGCATGCAGTGTTATGTGAATGACTTGTGTTTCCTCCATTTGTATTGGGGTGAAGTTCCCATAAACAGTGCATGTTTTTTTCCGATGTGGAGCAGGTCATCATGTAAAAGGGATTCTTGCGGAGACTGTATTGATTAAAGCGGCTACGAGTAACATTTAAATATCTTTTAAACAGCCTCATGTTTCCTCTCATAATCATAAATTTCCTTTAACAGCAAACGAGACCATCAGTGCAAAGAAAGACGTTTTTAAATAGTTTTTATTACTGCTTTTGGTCTGGTCGCACACCCAGTCCGATTTTCGGTTCGCTCGTGCAGGCTCTATGGTCACATATCCATATTGGTCGCAGATTTCAGTGTGGTGCAGCAACGTGATTTGAGAAGCCTATCCCTCCAGGTGAGGGAAGGGGAGCGGGAGCCTTGTTTGAGACAGTTGTTTGTCATCATAATGACTGATAACGGGGCTGAACCATCAAAGAACAAAATTAAAATGCAATGAAGAAAAGCTAAAAGGGAGAGTGATATAGGCTACGGCGGGGACGAGGGCGTTGCCAAGCAACGTGTATACAATTTCACGAGAGCGAAACTAGACTGCAGTGTTTACTCCTAAATGAATGAGCGGTTGGCACTAACACACAGTTTGCTTTGCTTCACCATCATCAGATAACCATTATCTGAAATAGTCATTATTTACATCAACAACACAAACACATTACCTCATCGTGATCCATACTAACAGCCGTCTCTCGTTCATTCGCTTTCTGTGAGGACACGTCTTTCAGCTCCGTGAGAGAGAGAGTAGTTAGGTGACACTGCTGCATCTACTCATTGCAATCAGGTGTGTGTGGCAGTGACTGGCATTAGTTGATGCAGTGTCAAAACCACTCTCACGGAGCCGAAAAGAGTCCTCACACTTTCAACACACGGACATGCACTAGGCCTATATTGCGCCCTTCTCAGTTCACACTCGCACGCCTGTCACGCGCTAGTAAACAGCTTTGCGACAGCGGGCGTCGTAAAAATACTACCGCTTTTGTCCAAAGGGGACGCCAACGTGCCATCTTACTCGTAGTGGCTTTAATGGACTCTTGTCATACTTACAGCGTAGTAGTAAAACTAATACAGTGACAGTGACCATTTTTGCACCTCTTTAAAGGGATAATGGCAATTCATATGTGAGGTTGATTTGCAGTGCCTCGCCTTGGATACTTTAGAAAAATATATATTTAGGTTCTGATGTAGAGCCTCCATGGAATGATCTACAAATATTATTCAAGTCAAAATCTGCAGTATTGAGATTGATGATATTCAGGTTTTTTTATTTGGACGAAAGATGTAATAATTTGGCAGCAGAAGTGCCACCAAATCATCTTCCGTGTGTCTGGCAGATCTATCCGTCTCATGCAGTGAAGTGCAAGTGGGATTCTTTGACATCAGGACAGATAAATGTATAAGCCTTTTTCTGTGATTCAGTAATCCATAAAGGATCAAGTGCTCGTGAGGCCAAATACCCACAAAAAAGTCAGTTCTCCTCTGTGTGTTCCTAACATAACTGTCAAGGCCATCGGGAACAATTGTATACTCACAAATACATGGTGGTCAAGCTAAGCACAATTACTGTCTCATGCTTTCTTTTTTACCTGTAATGGAGGTAATGTAAGATACCATACATTTAGATGGATTGAGGAAGGTGCATTTTAATAAACACATTCTGAGACGAGCATACTTACAAATTGAGCTGCAACTATTAATCGACGAATCGATTACTAATCGATTATTAAAATAATCATCAACTATTTTGATAATCGATTAATCGTTTCGAGTAATTTTTTAATAAAAAATGTCCAAATTCTCTGATTTCAGCTTCTCAAATGTGAATATTTTCATATATTTTTATACCAATACATTTGAGGACGTCAACATGGGCTTTGGAAAATTGATTAACATTTTTCACCATTTTCTGACATTTTACGGACCAAAACACTAATCGATTAATAATCGATTAATCGAGAAGATAATTGACAGATTAATCGATTATCAAAATAATCGTTAGTTGCAGCCCTACTTACAAATTCAATCAGTTAATGCTACTTCATACAATGAATAGTTATCATGTAAATACACAGCCTAGTGGATCACTTATGTGAAAAATACTTTACTAAGAAATGTGATTTTAGGTTTACTGCTGAAGTCCACTTGAGTAGATGCCGTTGCGGCTAAAGTGTTAAAATTGCTCAATAATATTCTTAATTTTGGGAAGGGTTAATGTTAATGCTCCCCTAGACAGAGAAGCAGGGAGACGTTTGACTGTACTCAGTATGAGGTTGTTATTGTGAAAAGTGCAAATGGAGAGCAGAGTGAGATTAAAGCTGTGATTGATGGCATTTTATATAGACCGGGACCATGGCCTCAGCTTAATGTTAGAGATCAAATCCCATCTGGATCAAATCTTATCTTTTAAAGTCAGGGCTGGTGATAGAAGTGTGGAATCGTGGATTGATACAGGAGCCTGTCCCTGACAGCAGACCATGAATTGTAGAAATTGCTGGTAAAAAAAAATTAAAATGAAACGCAGAGCACAGTTTTTAAACCTGAGCCCTGCAACCATAAAAAAGGCAGTGTGGGAAATGCCATAATGTGATTAAACACGGAGCTTTGGGAGGCTTTGAAGAAGAAAAAAAAGTCTAATCTATCTGCTGTTGCAAAAAGCAAAAGGACACCCTTTTGAAATTGTGCGGAACATTTTTGCCCCAGATCATCTATTTCATGAACATAACAGATGTGCAAGATTTGTGAGGTTCTGTGTATTCCGGAAGGAGAGCAGAGATTCTCTGACCACCTCTACGTGCATCTGCTGTAATTGCCTTGTAACAATAGGTGCTGATACACTGCTGAGTTCACATTTGTTAGAATAATTATGGAAATTCTCCATGCAGAACACTCCTGTTTATTAAAACACTTGTATGACACACACTTCCGACACGATTATTTAATAGGAGAGAAACTCAGGTGGCATGCATAATCAAATGTAACCCTGACACAGTTCAAGTTAATATATTCAAAAAGTAAATTCACACTGTAAGTGTATAACAGTCAAACAAAAGATGCATGCTGATTTATTTTGCACAGGTGCAGAGCAGCATTTATTCACTGAGACAAAAGGCTACAAACCCCATTCTGCTGTGTGGAGCGGCATTCACAGGCAGCTCCCTATGAAGATCAGTCACTGTCTGGGGACATACAGGTTGTCAATTGATAATGAAGCACAGTGCTAAAGGGCCTTTAGATTCTCGCTGTCCTAATTACACTGAGCGAGGACTCTCCACCCTTGTGTTAACATTTTGATTTATTTCCTCCGTCTCGTTAGAAAGCACCATGGGTAATTGTTTTTACAGAAGAGTGTCAACCTGAAGGAATCAAGCCTCATTAATTAAGGGGAACACTATTTACTTATTGCACCTTGTCGAAACTCAATGCAGCCCCCGTCGTTGACGTAATTAAATGAGGTCAGGAGGAGAGGTATAATTTTTGTAAGGTCTTTGTCACGGCTGACACTGAATTCAAAGGCTTCCTCTTATATTACGTGGTCTGCATTGCTTTTCCTTAACAATGCTGAACGTGCCCCTGTTAAAACATTTCACAAGAAAATGGATGATTTAAAAGGTATTCATAGCTTTTATTAAAAAAAAGTATTCTGTAATTTAGGTCAATACATGTTTCTACTATAGTTTCAACAACAAAACAAATCTACTTGCTTTTTCCAGGGCTTTCGACAAAGTCTCAGTTTTTTTGTGTGTCATGGAGATAGCTCGGTCCTCATCAAGCATTTCACCGCCCTAATGGTTCATTTTGCATTTACACACTTTTACAGTTATGTTAAAGCTATAGTGCGTAACTTTTTCCTATGAATGAATGCCGGTTACATTCAAGCCATCGCCAAACGAGTTGACACAAAATTGATTAAGCCTTCTAATGCTTAGAAAAAACCTGAGACTTACCTTGTGTAGATGCGCTGATAGTGAAATTACTCATGGGGGGGGGGGGGGGGTAACAGAAGATATGCACTATAGCTTTGATAAGTATATAGTTAACATAGTTGCTTGAATTTATTATTTATGTACAATAATGGAAATTGGAGTTCTTTTGAATTTTTACTTATCGTTAGTTACAAGGCTACGTTTGGCCATTTGTGCGTGATTTTTTTCCCGGCACCACCTGCTTAAAGACAGTGCCAAAGTCAAGTGCAGCATAAGTGCTTGAAGTCCTTACAAAGTATTTGAATTTAATATGTGAGAATGTATGAGTAATTTGGTGCTGCAGACAGAAACAACACCCCCTTCTTGAAATGCATACCATTTTTATGCAATGAGTCTATTCTTTCACACTAAATTAAAGTAAAACAGGCAGTCACTAGCATTTTTCATCAGCTTATCACAAATGACTCTGTGACTTTGTTAAAAACTGTTAGTTTTTGATGAGTCTGTCTGTAATGGGGGTTTTCCTAAAATAACTTGTAATACAGTTACCTACTGATAGGCTCTGGAGGAAGCAGTGTAAGGTAGCCTATTTAAGCAAGTTAATGTTGAATGTTAATAAACCAACGTAACCATATTTGCAACGGTCAAACCATGTACTGCACATTCATCTGCACATAGATTTTTAAAATGATACTACTCAACAGTCCCACCGACACAAAGCTTTTGTCTGGAAAACTGTATTTTCCGAAGCCATATTGTTTTAGATGGAAAAAGCCTGAACTTGATAACTGCTGTGTCAGTAAGTGTAAACAACGGCATGACACTGATATAACTTTGTCAATACCTTCCTTGAGGTCAACACCATAGATAGTATATAAAATGGATGTAGCATCCGGGCTGAGTTATTCAGACTGCATTCCATTCTCCTGGCTTATGCGCGTCGCCATCCTGTGAGATTTTTACTGCGCCTCACTCCTCTTGCCGAAATAGGGCATCGATATCACGTCGGGGAAAGGGAGATACGGCCATCTAACTGAAGTATACCTCTTTCATGGAGATATGACCTAAACATACAGAATAGAATGGTTTTGTGGGACAGCCCGTAAATAGGTTTAATAAGATTGTGAAAACGACCTGTTTAACAAGTGAGTCAATGAAAAATTGCTCACTTTTGGTACCACCTCGTAGTGGCCGCCGGAAGCTACTGCAATGTTTGTCACTTCAGCATTGGATGCTGGTAGAAATTGCTGTGGTTGGGGCTTGGTCAACACACACACACACACACACACACACACACACACACACACACACACACACACACACACACACACACACACACACACACACACACACACACACACACACACACACACACACACGCACATACATACACCCACACCCACCTCCGGTTAAAAAAACAGCTACACACAGTATGCTGGGCTAGGATATGTTCAATTGAATTTGCCGTCTCTATAATTCATGTATTTTGCATATCGAATGCTCTAGGAACAACATTGCTATTTTGTCTGAAGGCAGCAAAAATGTCACTGCAGTTCAATTGTAAAATGAAAACACCCTTTCACCGAATATACCGCAAAGAACCCTAGTTATACATGACTTCTCATATGCAAGGGTTTTATTTTTATAATACATTTGACTGAAATGATTCCAGTGATTGCTTTACATTCAAGGTCCAGTGTGGAGCAATTGGTCATGTGGGATCAAAATAAGTCAATTACTGAGATATGCAGGTCTCTGCCTCTGCCTTTGTGTGAAAAGACTCAGGAAGTAAATGGAGAAGTATTGGATCCCCTGAACAACCTTAATCCCTGACATAATCCCTCATTTTAATTTAGTCAAAGTAATTTTCCTACCAATAGAGCCACGCAGGAAACGGTTTGAATCAGCATTGCCCAAGAGGAGAGGGAGAGGGAGAGGGAGAGGGAGAGGGAGCACAAGTGCCTTTTATGTCTTTTCTTTTGTGTTGCTGCACTCGATGTCCTTCACACCGATGTCTGCTCTTGTGTCACAATGCCTTCACCTGAAGCAGCCACACCTCCAAAAGATGTTATTACTCCATTGTTCCAGCCAGACATGGAGGAATAATGCAAAGTTCGAGACCAAGTCTGGCATTAAACAGCTTCACTGAGCCTTCGATGTATTTGGTTCTGCCAATTTTACAACGCTTTCAATCTTAAAAACTCTTCTGAGTGAATCATGGAGCTTGACATGCTCAGAATGAGAGAAGAGGAGATCAGATCCTGATGAAAAACCAGCATGAGCATCACTTTAATCTACACTAAATAGCTTTACTGTTTTCGCACACACTTTGGCCTCAATCCAATTAAGGTTGTAAAGGTCAAGCTGTTTACTTGAACTGTTGCTCTGCTGAGATTGATTATACCTGCTCATATGAATAAACCATCTCACAGAATATTATGTGGAGTAGGTTATTTTGTGGAGTAGAACAGGCCATGAAAGGGCTAAGGTCAGGTATGTATTTAGATAATTGTTTTATGGATTTAGCTAGGAGCAAGTTCTAGTACCTAGATACCTTAAATCTATCTCTATACACAGTGTCACTGTCTGTCTTTGTCTTATCTTTGATTGAGTATTACTGTTCCCCCACGGAGTAGTGCCTGCAGTCTTTCTTCCAAGAAGATAGAACTCCTCTCTTTGCTGATCTGGGTGTAAGCAGCTGGACAATCAAAGGATATTATTCTGTTTATGGAAGTTTTTGGACTATTAATTTAACTGCAGCTGTTGAACTGAGATGGACCAAAGTTGGACAAAGGTGAGGCAGGGGGACACGTCCAACTGATGACCCTGAATGATGATCTAACGTGTCCAATGGGCGGTTTATGCAAATTACACAAGGCTAAAGTGAAAAGTTTTCATGCATGAATAGCCAGTTTAATTATACAGTGTTTGATATTCGAAGTCTCTTCGCGAGCCCCTCTGTGGCTTCTTCCTATGACCAAGTTACAATGGTTACTTGAAAACTGGGTTACTTGCATAACTGGATTGAGTCCTCAGTAGATGTAAACACTCAAGAATTGGATTAACAAAACAGCCAAAATGAAGGATCAAACGAGTGATTTGAAATAGGATTATTATTATCTTTACACTGCAAACATTTTAAACCCACATCTGATGCAACAGTAATACTATCAAACACGGCGGGGTGGATTTTTTTCTCTGAGATGGAGTAGGACAACAGCTCTGTGTGTTTATAAGAAATAAACTGTAACATAAAGATAATTTACCAGCTACACAACTGCAGAGCATAGTCTTTTATTTTCTTAATGGGGGTTACCAATACTTACAGATGGGAATGTTGTCGGAGAGACATTCTACAAAGCATCTATACAACTCTACATAAAGTAAGGAAGAGTGCCACATGCTGTGTAGCCATTTTATTGTTATTGAACATGACTGTGGTTGCTACCAGCCTTTTTGTTCTTGTTTCTGCAGTAGTACTCATCGATAGTTGAGATCAATATTGCAGTTGGTGTCCATTAGGCCCCGCTAGTGAAACATGCTCCCCCCAAACCTTAATCAATAATCACTGTTGGACATACATTTTTTTCCCTGTTTGCACTTATGGGCACAGAGCAATGGACTTTGCCTACGGAACTAAATATTGATTGTTTTATTATATTAATCTCTCAACCAGTCAGACCGGATAGAGATAAGGAGACATGTCAATGCTCACTGCTTGTCTCCTCACAGGGCTACGATGACGGCTACGGTGGAGAATATGATGACGAGAGTTACGAAGCCTACGAGGATAACTACAGCAATCAGTCAAAGAGGTGATGTTTACACACACACACACACACACACACACACTCTGATTAAACAAAACATCACCACATGTCTACTGTTACTTACAAAACACTAACAGCATGTGAAAGGTCCACTGTGACCAGCTGTCTTATAGAACCACAGTGCTACATTGTTACATACATACGGTTAGACCACCACCTAAATCATTTTGGTTACACACATCATTTAGCCTGAACGTTTAATTAGCACATTGTATCCTCAATTTTGATAAAGTACAAGCCCATGTGATTTTTATATTTTTCCCTTTTCATCAACAAATCAAATGAAAAGACCAAAACCAGCAGTGACAAGATCCCACTGTCTGTAATAAAGTTAACTCATCTTTGTTGTCATCCACAAACTATTACAAAACACACCAGTGAGCCACACGGCAACGGTGGTTAATCACATACTCCATCCAGCTGCTTTGATTACTCACTAGAGCTCGCCAATGTGTTTTAATCTGCAGCTGAATATAGTTGCCAACAACATGCAGCATTTGTGTGTGTGTGTGTGTGTGTGTGTGTGCGCGCGTGACCTTTTTTCATAGTGAATAGATACAGTATCTCACAAAAGTGAGTACACCCCTAACATTTCTTCAAATATTTCATTATATCTTTCCATGCGACAACACTGAATAAATGACACTTTGATTCAATGTAAAGTAGTCAGTGTACAGCTTGTATAACAGTGTAAATTTACTGTCCCCTCAAAATAACTCGACACACAGCCATTAATGTCTAAACTGTTGGCAACAAAAGTGAGTACACCCCTAAGAAAAAAATTCCAAATTGGGCCCAAAGTGTCAATATTTTGTTTTGCCATCATTATTTTCTATCACTGCCTTAACCCTCTTGGGCATGTAGTTCACTAGAGCTTCACAGGTTGCAACTGGAACCCTCTTCTACCCATTCATGAGACATCAAGGAGCTGGTGGATATTAGAGTCCTTGAGCTCCTCCATCTCCCGTTTGAGGATGCCCAAAAGATGCTCAATAGGGTTTAAGACTGGAGACATGCTTGGCCAGTCCATAACCTTTACCCTCAGCTTCTTTAGCAAGCCAGTGGTCGTTCGGAGGTGTGTTTGGGGTCGTTATCATGTTGCAGTACGCCCTGCGGCCCAGTTTATGAAGGGAGGGGATCATGCTCTGCTTCAGTATGTCACAGTACATGTTGGAATTCAATGAACTGTAGATCCCCAGTGCTGGCAGCACTCATGCAGCCCAGACCATGACACCCAACCACCATGCTTGACTCTAGGCAAGACACACTTGTCTTTGTACTCCTCACCTGGTTGCCGCTCCACACTCTTAACACCATCTGAACCAAATAAATGTATTTTGGTCTCATCAGACCACAGGACATGGTTGCAGTAATCCATTTTCGTAGTCTGTTTGTCTTCAGCAAACTTTTTGTGTGGGTTTCTTGTGCATCATCTTTAGAATAGGCTTCCTTCTGGGATGACAGCCATGCAGACCAGTATGATGCAGAGTGCGGTGTATGGTCTGAGCACTGACAGGTTGACCCCCACCCCTTCAAGCCCTTCAGCAATGCTGGCAGCACTCATACGTCTATTTTCCAAAGCCAACCTCTGTGTACGCGCTGACCACGTGCACTCAACCTTCGTAAACTGGGCCGCAGGGTGGTATTGCAACATGATAACGACCCCAAACACACCTCCAAGCGACCAGTGGCTTGCTAAAAAAGCTGAGGGTAAAGGTTATGGCGTGGCCAAGCATGTCTCCAGACCTAAGCCCTATTGAGCATCTTTGGGGCATCCTCAAACAGAAGTTGGAGGAGCGCAAGGTCTTTAATATCTACCAGCTCTGTGATCCTGTCATAAATGGGTGGAAGAGGGTTCCAGTTGCAACCTGTGAAGCTCTAGTGAACTACATGCCCAAGAGGGTTAAGGCAGTGATAGAAAATAATGGTGGCCACACAAAATATTTACACTTTGGGCCCGATCTGTAAATTTTTGTAAAGGGTGTACTCACTTTGTTGCTAGCAGTTTAGACATTAATGGCTGTGTGTCGAGTTATTTTGAGGGGACAGTAAATTTACACTGTTACACAAGCTGTACACTGACTACTTTACATTGCATCAAAGTTTTATTTTTTAATTTTTTACCAAAAAAAAAAAAAAAAAAAAAAAATAAAAAAATATGAGGGGTAATTTTGTGAGATACTGATATGTGTGACCATGTCTTCAGTAGGAATAAATGGACTTGGGTGACACACACAGCGTAGATAAGTTAGAAAATAGACTGACAGAAAACACAATTATTTGTTTTGTTATTTTTTCCATGCTTTAATTTGTGCCAAAGAATGAAATGATGAACAAATACAGCCAGTTGTTCTTTATTTTTGACAGATGTTTTTCCGCTCTGTTTAATTTAGCATATCAGACTATTATGAATATGGACACGGGACAACTGATGAATCCTACAACAACTATGGTAAGTACAGCTTATATTGTTCTCAGCAGAACCGGTCATCATTGATCCAAATATCAGTGACATGGGTTGTGTTCCGAATCGCATACTTTCTACTATTATAGTATTTAGGAAAAAGATTTAAGATGTCCCAATTTTTGTGGCCAGATTAAGGATGGTTAGAATGGATCTTGGCCGGATGTCCTACTTCATCCGGCCAAGATTGTTAGTGTTGAAAACTGCATCGTATTTGGGTGATTCTGACCCACAATCCAGTGCGCACATGAAGTGACGTCCCATCGATGAAGCCTCCATATGAAAACAAACGGGGATGCGACGGATATAAAAGCAAGAGGCAAGATCAAGGCACAATGTTATGATGAAATAAGAGAGTAAAAGTATGTCCCAATAGTATGCATACTGCATCCTAACTAGATTATTTTTATCGTCGAATCTAGTATGTAGAATAGAAAAAAGAAAGAGTATGCGATTCGGAACAAAACCATGGTCTTTCAATGCAGCTCCTCTCTCTCTCTGTCTCTTTCTCTATGTCTCTCACTCGCACTCTCAAGCCGAAAATGCCCAACATTTTTTATGGTTTTCTGCTTCTCAATTGTATGTGTGGGAAAAAATCTCAAGGTCATTGTATCATCATTGTAATTTTAGTATCTTTGGTGGTTTTGGAATTTAAGTCAGACAATCAAGCAATGTTGAAGATATCGCCATGAGTTTTAGGAAGTTGGTTAGGTTTTACTTCTAACATCTTGAAGAGAAATAAATCAGTCAAAGAAGTGGAAAATGTATTGGGAAGTTTATGTGATAATGAGAATCATTGTTAGCTGCAGTTCCACACACTGCGTAGGAAATTCCGGTATTAGATTGCACTGCATCTAGTAGCATCAGTTTTGTAACTATTGCAGCCCATTTCTGCCACAGAAATATCTACAATCCATTCAGAATGTAATAACAACTCCTCTCCTGAAAGGTTTATCCTTGTGCTATCCTTATGCCTGACTCTGAGTAATATTTCAACAAAACAAACGGGTATCCATTTTTATTGTTAAACATATTGTGTCAAATGTGTGGAATCAATGAAGAATTTTCAAGCCAACATTTTTGGGAAACATACTTTAACATTTTGTTTTTTAAAGAGTATTGGTCACACAATCCTGACTGATGCTTTACTGAATTTTTAAATATGTTTCAAAGCAGAGAAACAAAGAAAAGCCCACTTATAATCATCCGAACCCAGGGAGCTGCTCCTGCAGGCTTTTTCTCAAACCAATAGGTTAAAAAAAAACATTTGAAAAAAATCACCCAAAGTGGATCTAGGAGGTTGTCACATGACAGCGGCCATGTGCAGGTTGCCATGGCGGGTTTGCAGCCTCGTTCATTTTCAGCGCAATGAATTGTGCGCTGGGGTGTTGAGGTCGGACTAAACCAAAAATCAGAGGGGCAATAATTTGATTCTCTGCTCCATAAACACTTTCTTATTTGGAAGCGGCGCAATGTGCCATGCAGTGGATGTGAGCACATCTTTATGTTATTTGGCTCAATAGGGGAAGAGGCTGCTGACAGTCAGGTCTCAACAGAGGCCAAAGAGCTTATGAAATTAATTTTCTGCAAAGAGAGAAGCTTCTCTCTAGCATCTGGGATAGAATTTTCTCGCATGGATTTTCTTGTCTTTGGTTAAGTAGATTGTGAGAGGATGCCTGAGCTCGTATGTTTGTTGACTTTGTGACGTGAACTTTCAATGCAGCAGCTTTCTACAATGTGTTCTGAACTTTTTTTTTTTTTTTTTTTTTTTAACAGAAGAAGAGTGGGCAACCACGCGACACAGTCTCAAAGCCCCGATTTTACGGCTGACACAAAGGGGCTACAGAAAACATCCCTATGGTAGATACTGAAGGTGCTCCAGATATGTGTCCTCCGATTTCAAACTGTTTATTTAAACTTTTTTATTATCTCACTAAAAATGTTGTAACATATTGCTTTTTCTTTTTAACATTTTGAATTAAATAAAATAATATGCCAGTAAAGCACATATACATACACAAACTTTACCATTATTGCAGTATTAAGATGTTTTTTATGTATTCATAAAGAATTGGGTCAGTTTTTGATATTACATTCGGTGAAATGAAGACCCACATATCCATGTACTGAAAGGTTGTTCTTACAATTGGCCCTTTTTAAATACCTTTCATTCCATCTCTATCCACCCCCAGAAAAAACTAGTTATTTCAGATTTTTGACATTAAACTTGCATTTTAGTTTTTTAAATTATGAGTCATGTCCAATAATTTTCCATTTATTGCCTTTTAATGCATCGATTGTCAGTGATAGAAGTACCTCTGTGATGCCTTTCAAGATGATCTACATCTTGGACACAATCATAGGTGTGATGTCTTTCACCACTCACTTGGAAGTTAATAGACCTAGTAGGGCATAGTACGTCACTCACTGTTTCACCTGCCAGCATCATTCCTCTTTGGTAGTTTGTTGTGTGTACAGTGCTCTCTGCTCCAGTGCGTCACCGACATACAATCGAATATGTCAGACTTTGAGAGAGAGAACAAAAGGAGCTCTGACACACAGCTAGACGTCCTTAGTCTTCCAGAATGACACATAAAATGAGCAACAGTCTCATTTATCTCGTCTGAGTTGCCTCTGCGGTTCCACAAATACCACACAAGAATTATTCTCCAAGGAAAAACTGCTTATCTTAAGTCTGACAGTTCTATCCACATTTTTTAATAGTATAAAAAAACGACACACAAACCCTGCTTAGTTCATTTGTGGGTCGCCCAAAATGACTTTACAAGCAGTATGATTCTTTAACCAGCCAGAGCTGCAGAGCAAATGTGATGCTCCATTCAAAATGCTCCTTTTTCAACCTCTATCACTATTCCTCACAGTTCACTGATTGGTCAGGCTGTCGGCTCAGTCTGATTTAAGTGATTCTATTCCTGACTAACACCTTAGAGCGATACTGGCCTTTCAAGACACGCTTTTTCCCATCCCACATGTTTATTTATTTCCTGACTAAGTAAAAAATAAATCAACGGCGGTTTTTGTGGTTCTTGAAGCTCCTGCAGTCAGTGCTGGTCGACTGTGGCTTTAGCCTGTTGCATGATTTGCAGAAGTCATAATAATGATGGCAGAAAGAGTGCCGCACATGACTGCTCTGAAAACAGATGATCTGATAAACTCCACTAAAGGCAATTGATGGAACCAAAACCTTTTTGAGAAAATGAAGTACAGAATACAAAGTGACTAAATGACATTTCTTTTAACAAGCTTTAATGATCAGAAATCTTAAATCAATCCTCAATTTCCCCCCATAACTGAATGCTATATGAAACACTGGTGACTTGTTTACAGAGTTGACACCACAGACTAAAGTTCGACTAAGTTATATTTGGATTTTCATTGATGCCGGATGACGTGCAAAGCGCATTTTTTGGTTTGGGCTGGAGGCAATCAGCAATGTACAGTGTGTTATTTATGATGAGTGATTTGTTTTGTGTGTAATCTGTATTTGTACATAAAGCATTTAATAAAAACGACATAAACCCTTCATCACAGTGTGCAAGGCTCTCTAAATAGGTGGCTATGGAGCTATAAATTGGTATTTTGTTCCACAGCTTGTTAACATAACTGACGGCCCCAAGACAATTTAACATCTGCTTTCAGGTATCAGCTAACTCGTACCATAAACAAAACACACCCCCCCACTGCCTTGCCTCTTTGTTAAATAATTTATATTCCTGCTCAGTCGTCCTTGAAGCTTTCATCACTTTCTTATTTAGAAACTAATGAATTTATTTTCCTAATCCATCCTCTGTAGTTTTACACCATTAAACAGACACTGATTGACTCAGAGAATGATATGGAGTTAAAAGAGGTAAGAAGTTATAATGTATTGAATATGAAGTTGGCTCGTAAAGAGCATAATGGGCCGTACATGATTTATATACTGGTGCTCACCCTCTGATGGTATGTGATTTCTGTGTGAAAGAGTGCAGTGTCTTTTATCTGCGACTCATCAATGTATGTTGCTAACCTCTTTCTGCAATTCTTGTCATTTAACCTGAGAACGCTGTATTATGCACTGTCATTTTCCATTTCCTCATTTTGCTTTTTTCAAACATCGAAGCTGGTGTCCATTCCGCGCTCTGAATTGTCTTTTTGTGATTAGTACACCTGAAGCCTGGCTCTCATTAAGAGTTGTAGATCACAGGGACTGAAAGGAAGACTAAACACTAAGCAGGTAACCCTAATAATAATACTAATTAATAAACCGTCAAATGCTAACCTCCACTTAAAAAAAGTAAACCTGCCCCTTTTAACCCGCTATTAAATGCCCTGTTGAGTTAAAATCGCTTCCTCCAACTAAATAGTTCACAAGGAATTCAGCTCTCAACTGCTACAATAGAAATAACACGTTTTCATAAAAGACACCTGTCCGGCAAACTAAACTAAATCACACCAGTGATATAAATAAAATCCAAAAGATGTGTTCAAAACATCCTCGTAAAAATGTTATAGTATTTACAACACTTTAAATTGGTTTACTTTTTTTCACAGTGATGGAATGTATTGGCTGTTCTTTGCTTTATTCTATATTTATATATCACATTGCATGTGGCGTGTATTCATCTATTATTGATGATTCATTGACATATTCTTAATTGTACTGTTTTGTTCCCCCCCCCTGTAGATAAAGAAAAACACTACTGTGTGATTGGGTCAAAGCTCAGAAGAATTTAAAAGGTGAGTCACGAGAATGAATCTATTTGTATGCATGTATGCAAATAACATTGACATTGTTCTGTAGTAGGGCTCATCGAAAGCATCAGTGGTCAGCCGTGATTACTTTCGAGTGTTCTCTTAACTTTTAAATGAGACATAATTAACAGAAACTCTGCAGAGCTGACTCAATGAGGCCTCCTTGAATGATTTCATTTTCCAACCAATTAGCAAAGACTTTAAATTCTTACATTGACTCATAGCTAACAGGCTGTAACCTGCCCCCTATTAATGAGTAAGTGTTCCTTGTGATGCTAAATCACTGTTTATAACTGGACTTGTAATGGCGGGATTTAGACTAAAAGTTTTCTTGTGGCTCGCTGTGCGTGCACTGTTAAATGATTAGAATATAATTTCCACTTTGCTGCACAATCCCACAAATTCTCCATTAAAGCCCATTTATGTCCATTTACATTTAAGTGTTACAGTGCGCAGTTTTTATATCTCTGACATCTCATTAAAAACACAATAAAGCATGGACATAGAATAAAATGAATGGAAACACAATGGACGGAAGGAACTAAACTCTTACTCGAACTGCAGCGTATATAAGAAGCAATTATTCATCTGATCAGTTGAACAGCAGATTAGTGACTTTATGATTCTGGCTTGAAGAGAAGTTTGTTGGTGCAATTCAAACGGCTACTTTTAAAGCTAAACTATACAGGCAGAATGTAGAAAAGCAAAGTGACGAACTTCAGCCATTTCGATAGAAATAATATTTACTGTGCCTACATTACCTATTTTAACACACCTTTTTTTGCCTCCAGCGAATGGTGTTTGAATAATGTATATTTCTTCTCCACCAGTTATTTGCATATTTTCCCTTCTGCTGTTTGTGTAATAAATCCAGTGTGTGTGTGTTTTTCACTCCAACCTGCCTTAATAGCTGCGAGAATACAGCTGCGCTTAATCCCCATAGACTGATACCTGCTGCCTATTCATAATGTGTGCTCTTCTTCTGACATTCTTCCATACGTGGCTTTTTTTTGGGGGGATGTAATGTCTTAATTTCACACTTGTACTAATAAAGCGTAACAAGATTAATGAACAAAGCTGACCCAGAGTTGAAGGAGATAAGAATCATCTAGACATTCAAGACAAATCTCAGAACTAAAGCAATTCATTTAGCTAATAATTCAATTTAAATACCCTCCGATCAATTTCCATCAAGCTATGGGTGAGATGCATGAAGCCTTGGGACTTTTGTCCTCTACAGCAGGCTTCACTGTAGAAAATGCTTCATTCTGTGACAAGAATTATAAACCCAAGGACAAGAGTCAGTCGCAAACGTTCACATTTTGCTGTCACATGAGGATCTGTGTGAGCTTTGTAGTTATTCTGAGTTTGTGAAATAAAAGAGATCAACTTGTGCAAAAAGACACATCATTTTAATTAAAGTTCAGGAGGAACAATCTGTTGTTGGCAGAAACAACACAACTGTAGATTACATGAAAATAACTTCTATCAAAACCTCATGAAACTAATTAAACTGGGATAAAAGCATGGCATTTTCCATTTGTCTCCACCAGTCCTTTTCATATAGTATTATAATGATGGGCCAGTTGCCTGAATAATTGTATTGGTTTCTGTTTTACCTCCCATGTTGTGGCCAGCATAATATGTTTGAATAGTGGGTCTTTTCTTTTCCTTTTCTAAACTAATGCAGTACAACAGAGCTTAAATTGGACGTTGCTGCAGTGCTGTTCAGTTGGATTGTACTGCTAGACAGTCCCATTGTGATATAGCCTTACTCTGCAGTACTGCAACATGACTCACATCAGGCTCCCCCTGCCTTTTTTGCAAAATAGCATTTTTCGACTTGTACATTTTCAAATTGTACATTTTCTTCTTGTACTTTCCAGTGCAGCAGGCGGGAGATATAAGCTCCCAGAAGACTGAAGATTGTTCTGAACCATCAGACAAGTTCGGAGCCATTCCTGAGTCAGAAAAAGTAGCCGGGTATGTATTTCAAACTCTACATTAAGCATCTAACTGCAAAGCTGTCTTTATTTTTCCTTAGTACAGAGCTGTAAGGGGTTAATTGTTGAGGTTTCATGAATATTTACTGTGTCAACTTAAAAGCTATACTGCATAGTTGTCCCTGTTGCCCCCATGAAAAATTCTGAGGAAATACATCAACACTGTGCGCAGTGATACATGATGTAAGCCTTTGGTGATCGCACATGGATTTTATACCTTCTCAATCAATCAAAATGTTTTTATGTAGCACCTTTCAAACAAGTCACTCGTAGTTCAAAGTGCTATACATTGATTGCAATATAGTACGGCAAGGTTTTTTCTTAGCAGTATATATTTTCTTGGTGCTCCGTAGGATTTTTCTGAGATCCTGCGCCAGTGTCAGGGGGCGAACACCAGTTACTGGGAAATACATATAGAGTTTTGTAAATGATGAATCTTGTGTCAACGCGTTTGGTGATCGCCTGAATGTAGCATTAATGTACAGTATATGAAAAAGTAACACACTATGGCTTTAATTGAAAATGAATAAGATATCTTCACTTTCTACCTCAAAGATGACATTGTCCACCAGTACATTTTCCAAGGACGTTTTTTGCGGCATACATCATTGGCAATTTAGCAATGAGCTACAGCAGTGGGCTATTCATTAAATGAATATGAAGAAAACAACATGGAAAATTATTTGGGGGAACAGAGGGCATTAAGGCGGCTCAGACATAGCTAATCAGACAGATTTATATCATTCATGGATGATTGTTAATTAAATCCAAGGTTTAGTCATAAACATAGAGGTTATGAAACAGCTAAGAATTCAGAGATGATGTGTAATTGAATAGCTGTTCATACGTTTCCCTTAATTTGCACTGCAACTTGTTTTCCTTAAACTATCTCTCATGTTCCTTTGCACTTATGAGTGTGGAAGTGATCCGTGTTGTCTGGAAACACTGTGTTACGCCAATGATGTTCATGCACCCTTTGCCAGAAGTGCTCTCGCATCCATTTCCATAACAAGCCCTTAGCCAGCTAGAAAAAAAACTGGCCAAGAGCTGAAATCCCCAAAGCCTGCTACGGATGCTGATGTATTTCCTAAAGTGTATGCGACTGATAGAACTCACACACTCAGACTACAAAAAAGGATTCTCTAAGAAAATGTCATCACCCGTTGTACATCTTTCTTAGTCTGCACAATGACAGGAGTCTAAGGTGCTTAAAGACTTCGCAGCTGTCTTCACATCTATTCACCATTCGTCCAGACACGCATCCAACGCTTATTTACATCCATTAGACAGTGGTGGCCTCAGGTGCAATAAAAAACAAACAGGCAGCGGTTTGTTTTGTTTGTTTAGCCAACCTCTTACCTTTGCTGCCACACAACTGCGAACAGAATACACATTAGTTTCCTGAAAAATAAAGATACATTCTGTTTACTTTTATTCATTTCACACAGAGATGAATTTGGACTCAGGGAGGGGATATATACGATGAAAATGAAGCATATAGTGCCAGAAACTGACCCACAGGTAAGAAGGTGATTGTGTTTGTCAGCTGCTATTTATCACTAATAACATGCAATTCTTACTACATTGCAGTTGTTTTGTTCTGTGTAAAATATATATATATATACTACAGAGAACGCTTGGGAAAACATCTGTATTGTCCAGGGGCCGGTTTCCCGATAACGTCCTCTCTTAGCGAGCTACGAAGACTCCTACGTTATGACTTACCAAAGTTGTTTACCTCTGTAGTCGTGGTTCCCGAACGGTGTCTTAGGAGAAACACTCCTTACGTCGTTCGTACACTGCTGAAATCGGTTGCTCCGAGTTCGATTATCCATTTCCTGCTCATTTCATGCGCAGCTGCATCTGTATGCTGTCTAATCAAATCTACCCGTGCATTTCTAGTGTAATATAAAGTCATAAATTAGTTTGTTGAATCATCACCTGTGTTTTGGAACTCTTGTTTTATAATCTAAGTATCTTTAAGAACACTAATCACGTTACTTGGTGGGTCAGTCATGAAACTGAAAGTAGACATAATATCGCCAATAGCCTATAAATAAACAGACGGCCCAAACAGCGTCCAAATGAGCTAAAATCCTAAATACAATAAACAGTAACATGGCACACTTATTTTAAGGTAAGCTCTAATTGATTATTCATTAATTTTTTTGCACGTTTACATGTTTTGAGGCGGAGGAAACGACGCACTCTGCCCGGGCTCAACTGACAGCTCTCAGCTGTCAGCTGAGCCGGTGTGGAACACAGTGCGGAGGTTCTAGTGTTAACCATGTCGAACATACTACCATAGCCTATACTAATTTAAAAAAAATATAGAAACAGGGGAGGAGATGAAGATTGTTTACAGCAATTATTTTCATTATGAATGACTTGTGGCAGTTCCATGCGCAATAGGGATGTGACTCGTGTCCGTTTTACGCATGGTGCTTTACGGAAGGAAATGTGGGGGTTTGTATCTCTGGCGATGCCACAGCGATCGCAGGGACTTTCACTTGTGTCATTAAACTTATACATCTGACTGTATTTCATATCACAGGGACACAGCGATGACTGTAGGCTATTTAATAACAAACTGATAAAAAACGATCCGACTGTAGGCTATAGGCCTAGTGTATCACGTATAAAGTATTTTCATATTGAGGGACATCGCATCCATTCAGTTAATGCTGATTGTCAAGTCAGTTAGATGACTAAAAAGTAGGCTACTTGTTCATATAGTTTGAACACTTTGTGAATCAGAGTTAATGTTAGGCCTATTCTGCAAAAATATAGCCTAAGCCTACTTTAAATATACGTGATATACACTATACAGTTGGATCGTTTTGAACAGTTTGTTATTAAATACAGTCATCGCTGTGTCCGTTTGATATGAAATACAGTCAGATTTATTAGTTAAATGACACAAGCGAGAGCTGAAACATCCCTACGGTAGAGCTAAGAAGGCTCTGCGGGCGCTCCAGACCAACCTTACCAACGTATGACGTACGAAAGAGATTCGTAGCAAAGAACGTTTCGGGAAACAGGCGAAACGTTAAGTAGGAACTCTACGTAGGGGTTACGAATGACGTAGCGTTAAGAAGGCTCCAAGAAGGCTTTGGGAAACCGGCCCCAGTTCACTTGGGCGAAAGAAATACCAGACTTTAAAAAACTTAATTTTTCTTTTACTGTACCATTGGAATGTCTCAATTGCTGCGCTGGCTGCTCATGTTTGACACCCTGCTTCGAACAAAGCTGTTTCACACAGGTTGAACCTGAAAATAGTTCTGCAACGTGAAAAGCTCTGTCAATGGATTCTTTATTTATTTTGATCTAGTCAATTCAAGTCAAGTACATTTTTATTTATATAGCCCTTTATATAGCCCAATGTCACAAATAACAACTTACCTCAGAGGGAAAAAGTGGATGAAACCTCAGGAAGAGCAACAGAGGAAGGACCTCTTTCCCAGGATGCAATAGATGTTGTCCCTGTATGAACACGTTTTCATGACAAACCTATCGTATGTACATTGTAAAACATAAGTTAAAAAAGTGGATCCTATGAGAAGAGCAAGAGAGGAAGAGGGGGAGACAAAACAAAAGTCCTTTCGGCTTTCATTAACACTCTCAAATAACTGGTTTTGACTTCATGGTTGAGGTTGAATTAAATGCCATATACCCAGTGGGCAAAACCCCCTTTTTAAAAAAAACAGATATGGAATGTTGTAAAAGGTTGTTCACCAGAAATGATATCTAAGACCTTCAAGTATCACAACCTGGGTGGAAAACCTGGTCAACTACCTGCTGGAAAGCCAGAGTTAATATCTTTATTGCATTTTTACAACATGTCCAAACAGAACAGATTTGGGATACAGCCTTTTTTGAGATTTTTGGTTCAGAGTATTGAAAAAACGACCAAACCATGTGTATCTAACCAATATCAAACCAAAATGATCACACCATTTCTCACAGAGGAAGTTTGTTATGTAGAAACTTAATTCACTTATGTTGTCAAAATGCAATAAAGATTTTAACTCTGACTTTATCATCTAGATTTTTGTTTTTTAAAGATTTGCAAATGCATAATTAATTAAATATGCCAAATTTGCATAGGCTATATATAAAAAAATATTTTTCAAAAAAACTTCAACACAAAAATCATTGTTTTATTGTAAGTAATCAACTGGCAAAGTTTCATGATGATATCTATAAGTTAAACGTTTTCAATTTTACCCTTGCATTAAACCATGGTTCCGATTTGATATTTTCGCCCCCTGTAGCTTTCCAGCAGGTAGTTGATCAGATTGTCCACCCAGGTTGTGATCCTTGAAGCTTCTAGATATCATCTCTGGTGAACAACTTTTTACAACATGCCATGCCCATAAAATCACTTTGCCCCCTGGGTAATATACGGATACTATTTTTATGACCTTATTGGACTCTTTAGAAAACAGTTTCCAGACGAGCCCACATTGACTATTTCTACTTTAACGGTGGTGACAACACAGATAACAGGTGTTGGTTGTAAAGAACATTACCTCACTTTGAAGTAGTAGTTGAACACTTTGGGAAAATACACCTTTTTGCTCCTTTTTTCCCAAGAGTTAAATGAAAAGATCAGTACTTGCTCTCTTATGCGTAAAGGCTACAGTGCATATGAAGCTATACAGCCAGCAGCTAGAAAGGCTTTCGTATGCAGTCTACTACATCAGAGTGGTATAAATTACATGAATAAGAATAATTTCACATTTTCCCAAAATGTGGAATTATTCCTTTTCTAAGTCATCTTCCTAATCTTACTCTCCAATTGTTGATACTGGTTTAGGAATGAGACAATAAAGATTAAAAAGGGATAAGATAAAAGAGGATACACAGCTCAATCCTGCAGTCATATAATGGAACCATCTGTTTATGAGTTAAGACTGGCCGAGAGAGAGAGAGAGAGATATGTACACACACTAATTCAGTCAACATCTGTGGGAACACATAAATGATGGCAGGACACTATTTCGTGCCGGCTCCTGTTTAGTGCCTTGTTTTCTGGAATGATTGCACCTATTCTTCCTTTACAAGACAATAAAAGCTTGTTCTGAAAGGGGTTGAGGTGAGAGTAAGGGGGTTCTATCTCCTTTCATCTTCATCCCGAGGACAAGCTCTTTGTCTCGGGGTAAAAACGCTGTATCTCCATACACAACGTTGCCCTGGATGTCAAACGCGTGTTGACAGATTACAACTGGGGAGGATTCATAAAGAGACAGCAAGTGGATCAAGGGGAAATTACCAACCTGCATTTGATGCACACTATGCCGAAATATCAGACTTGGGGCTCAAAAGCTCACTGCATATAGGCTACAAATTACAGCGCACCAAGGACACAATGTCATTTGTCATAGGCTACATCTTGTAAATTAATTCAAACTGATAGCCACATGTATCGTTCGATAGATTGTTATAAACTGAATCGAACTGCGCTTTTTCTTTTTTTCTTGCTGAGTGAAGGAGTATTTATCGATACCACTTTAATGTCTGTCATTTAAATGCAAAGCTACAGCCAGAATGCAACTAGCATAGCTTAGCTTATAAATAGTCAGTTAATTTTACACAAATATTTTTGCATGGATTAACCAAATGAGATATAATTTGTTTTAGCTGTGCCAATATGTAGATTGATTTATTTTTACCTCGGGACAAAGCTACACTAACTGTTACCCTCTGTTTTGTGTCTTTTGTGCTAAGCTAATGTAGACTAGGCCCTAACCGTCTCTGTAGGCTAGCTTCATGTATAGTGTACAGAAAAGACAGCGGTATCTTCTCCTCTAACTCTTGGCAATACAGTGAATATCTTTATCTTCAAACTTATAATATACAATCATTCCTTAAAATGCTGCACTTAGCTGTTTGTTGATTTTCAGTAGAATACACGTTGTCTGTTTCCCTATTCCCTCTCTTTCTTTTTGTGTTGCAGGTTTTTACGTGTTACGAAGACAACAAGAAGATGCATTTCTGGAGGACAATTAAAATCAATGTAACTTGCGCTGAAGCATCTACATGTTATTTATTTTCTGACATTTAGAATTGTGCTCAGTTACAAAACAAAATGTTTAACCTGCAAAAGGTGATATTCATGCCTTGCTGCAAATAAGAAAGACAATGCATTGTTTTTGTCATTGTGTCTGTATCTGTTGCGTTCCCTACTTGTTTTATAGTCTAAAGAAAAAGCTCTCAAAATTGGAACTATATGAGAGAATCTCAACACAACAGCGCCTTATTTTAGTCGTGTTATTGTTGTCATCTGGCCGCTGCTGTCATTACCAACCCGAATGCCCCCTGTGTCAGTTCCCTGCTCACTAATAAATGGTTTGCTTAGTGATGCCAACATGAACATGTTAGTTCAATAGGCAAGTCAAGCCCACTGCTGGTGCTTTTGGCTGACTGTCATAGTAGATACTTTACGAGCCCAAACCGCCACTGCAGACAGAATACACCGTCATTGCTCACACCTAGTGTCATCTTCTGAGTGGTATAGCTTTAAATGCTGCCGTCTGCAGCTCTACATATGGCACACAGTGATTTACACTTGAGATTGATAGGAGCTATAGCACCCCTACTTCAAATAAATGCTCATGACTGTCTCTTTTCTGAATTTGTTTTTGTATATTTGATTTACAAAACAGTTAATCCACAGGCCTCTTAACCAGGCACACAACTCCCAACGGGGGTCTTATTTGATGCAGGAAATCATCCATTGCTTATCTGATTTCGTGTGAGAAGGGATTCTGATGAAACTGCTCAACTGTATATAGCAGACTCATCTCATCGAAAGCATCCTAAACTGATTCTGGCATTTGTGTAATTCATTTGCACCCCGCCACACACTGTCAGACAGCAGAGCATTTATCTTCTTCGATATCACTTGATCTAAATATTGGGAAACACAAAGACAGTAAAAGTGGGTCAGGATCTAGGCGAGCAAGCACCCAGAAATGTTCAATGATGCAAAACAGTGCATAGGGATAACTCAAACACACAGCATTCCCCCCCTTAGTCAGGGACTGATACCTGAGCAAACTCAGCTCTGTTTAGACAGCTGCTTGATGAGCCAGAATAGAAAATGAGAGCTTATAATCACTGGAGTCTAAAAGGGCCTCTTCACCAGTGGTGGCGCTTGTGATGAAATGCTTGTCCTTGACGTGTTTTGTTGATTTTTGTTTTTGTGTGCCACAAGCTTGCAACAGCATGCATGCTGGGACCTTAGCCAGGTGACAGAGGGTGAGGATGTAGTATAGCTGGAGCTGCACTCTGAAGAAGTTGTGTGCTACTAAAGAGGGATTACTAGATCTGATCGTAGCCCCCATCTAGTTCAACCAGCTCATTAGAGTTATTTTTGGAGAGATGATGAGTCTTGACATTGTGTTACGCTGTGTGTGTGTTTGTGTGTAGGTGTAGGTGTGTGTGTATATAAAGTAGGCAGCAAGTGATTTGTGCTGTATTTTCTACTGAGGAAGTCATCGAGTAAACAAAACGTCTTCGCAAATATAATGCTGGTTTGATGAACAGCATTGTGTTTGATGTGGAGCATCAAAGCAGATTTTTTTTTTTGAATGATAGCTTTTGTTGAAACCTTTTTTCTCTTAAAAATACAATATTCCATGCAAAAAGACAGAAGTTGACATCCATTATCATGATTCGTAGGGCTAAAGGTGTGAATTTGAATGTCCCTCTCTCAAGGAAAACTAAACCCATTCTCTACGACAAATACTATCTACAAACAAACACTGCAGTCTGTTTCTCTTCCCAATGAGAGGGGAATTCATGCATAATGCAGATACAAGCTGCTAAATACATCTCTATATTCACAGGACAAATAGCTATTTATGAATAAACATAATATTTCCTTTGCAACTGAGCTTCTGTGGACCATAAAAGAAAGAAGTGAACAGGGATAGGGGGTTTGTATGCCCCAGTGTGCTTGCTAATAATGGTAAATGATCCATAGCTTATGTCTCTTTTCCACTAAAACAGGATCAGACAAATGTGTTTATTGAACACCAAATCTGATGAGGATTTACTTTGATAATGGTGCTACATATAGTGTGTTAATTTAGTATAATGTTCATGTATGTGATGCTGTACATTGTGTTTAAAATGTTTCTTTAAAATATTATAAGTTGAATGTCAGTACTTTTTATCATACTCCTTATTTCTCAAAATTAAATCAAGTCGAGTGTTCTTGCTTCATTGGACCCACGCACAGTATGACTCATTCTCGCCTGTCTAGTTAAAGCAGTTTGTTTAGGAGCAACATAAAACAACACTTATGGTTTGTGAAACATTATGCAGATGACTTGTTTTCAACATCTACACATATGCTAAACACCAGTACAGTAAGATTGTTTAATGTCTTTTTTTCTTTTCTTTTTTTTTCTTAATGTCTGAACACCTGATGGAACACATCCGAATTTCTTTCTAAATCTAAAGTTAACGGCTGAAAATGTGACATTGGTTGTGCATGTTGTTTTGAATTGTCATTGCTTCATTGACACACCTTTGCACTATGCAATGGGTGATGAATAGCTTTCTCTCGGCGGTTTAGACTTTACTGTCACATGGATCCTCTAGCATGCTTTATGTTACAGCCGTGATGATATAAAACTAAATTCAAGTTAGTTCCTGGAAAATCATAGCGATCCAAAAGTACACAGTAGGCTACACGTAAAGAAGGCTGTAAAAGATGATGGCAGCGCAGGTATATCTCTCTTGTATATTTTGCAGCTCTTTTTCTCCTGAACATTCTCCCATGATACCATGTCGGATAAATGCCTCCGACAGGCGAGGCTGGGATGTAGCTGTCAAGATCCTGAGGCGCTCACATTCCCACCACTGAAGCCTCTTTTTTTTGCTTTTTGCCTAGATTGTATTTCTTTTTCACAGCGAGGAAACATTACACAGTTGCTGCATTCGATCTGGATGACAAAAGTACCTACAGCTGCTATTGCTCAGAGGGTGAGGAGATCCATCCAGCCCATGTGGGGGAAACAACTGCGGGCTATTGATTCGTCGGTTGGTTGTCAGTCAAGGTCATGTTTGCGTCTTTTTTTTGTCCCGAGGTACACTTTTTATGGAGAGGATAAGACAAGAGCCTGCATTTTTTCTGTCGGCAACTCTTCAAAGCCAAACAAGGGAAATTGGTTAGATCTGTCACATCTCTTCTCTCTCAGTCCGTGCTTTTCACAATGGTGACCAGTCAGCCACTAATGGCCACTACACTAACATACTTAACTAAAGGCCGACATGGGTAACTCATAACTGGAGTGTGACAGCAAGCCGAGTAATCCTTGGTTGCATCGGCTATATTTAAAATTAGTTTATGTGTCAACTGACTCTCACTTTACGACTGTTGCACACCTAGGTTAAAGCCACAAGCCATTCCTTTAGACATAATTCAATTCATAATTGCATGCTGGGAGCTCGGAAATGGACGACACGTGGTAGCCAAAAAGGTTTCAGGCGTTCTAGTAGGCCTACAAAAATGGAGTGTACATCTTTACACCTTTGTTTTAATCTCCAATTAATAATTGGTCAAATAAATAAAAACTTGATGGATTTCTTCCAATTTTCCTAGTGTAGGCTATCTTTTGTATAGAGATATGATCCGATCAGTATGTAAGCCTATATGCAAATAAGTGCAGCAACAGCAGCAGCAGCATGATATTTCTTTTTTACATTCCATTGTAATTATTTATTTATGCGTTCAGCTATATTTCTGATTGTTCGCCACGTCCTGTCACTTTTGGGGGACCCCAGCTACCATCATTTTGATAGAATCGTCAACAACATTCCGCCTGTGCCACAGTCAGACATTAATGAGTTATTGCTTCGCTGCTGCTGCTTTGTTTCTGTGGTATGAATGCCCTGAGGGTTGCTGCAGTAAGCTGTTGAAGTCGATTGCGAGCTCACACTGACCTCACCTTATCAGTGTGGCAACCTGTGGGGCTGCATTAGCCCCTTGTCTTAAGTGAAAGCAGTCCACGTTATTCTAAGGATAGAATGAAAGGCAGCTGTGGAAGAACGGCATACAGGGACACTCTCTGACACATCTTCTCATTAGCACTTTCGTCAGTCCATCACTTTCAGACATACCATGTGCCCATGTCGTGAGAAGGAAATACTCTTTTAAAAGAAAAACTGTGTTCTGATAAAATAATGGATTATTTTATAATGTCCATTTTGCAGGTCTCTTGTTCTCTTATTTGATGGTCTTTTTTCAAAATTTTATCTGGATGAAATGAGGGCTAAGGGCCAAAATAGATTTTATTGCTCAAAGGCAACACTTTATCATAGGCCTACGAATTTACCAAAATTATGCAGTCAGTGTGCATACCCTCTAAGCCAGGGGTCTCCAAACTCTTTATAGGGCCACATACAGAAAAATCTACGAAGGGCCGGGCCACTTTGCAAAAATAACACATTTATCAGGACATGTAGCTGCTCTGATGTTTAGTTTCATAGTGTCTTCGTAAATTGTAATCCTTCTTTACGGCAACACTTTCCTTGCACATTAAACAGACACATTTCCCCTCTAGTTTATATGCCAATGATACACCCAGTGTTTTCTGCCTTTGCGTCGAATGTCCAGCAGGGTGAAAATAGTATCCAGCCGAGGTCCCGACCCTCGTTGGGGGGTCCGGGGGTATGCCCCCCCGGGAGATTTTTTTAAAGTGAAATGCATGAATCTGGTGCACTTTGAGAGGGAAATTAAGAGGCTAAATCTGAAGAATTTTGTATGAAAAAAATGGAGACACTGTGTCAGATGAATTAGAAGCTATTGGAGAAGGACACATAGATTTTCCATAATAATATTAATTTAAAATAAAATATTATGCAGGGTCCTCTGGGATGGGCGTGTTGCTCATTTTCTTTTATGGGACATATTTCTCTGTAATATAATGAGCAGTGTTGGGAGTAACGCGTTACAGGAAGTAATGCATTACTGTAATGCATTACGTTTTGCTGTAACGCGGTAATGTAAGGCATTACAGCAAAAAAAATGGTAATATGTAACGCGGTACATAGCTCAGAAACGTGCGTTACAATGCATTTTAAACCCGAAATTGACTGGTTTGTTGTTTTTATACAAATTGGCCAACACCGCGAGTTTCGCAGAGTAGAAAAAAACCCACGCTAATGTTACTGCTAGAGGAGAACGTGTCGGACTGGTGTGTCCTGACACGTTCCAACTACCTAAAAACTGGAGTCGCCGTTTCAGGAAGCTCCAGTCTTCCCGTCGCGGCCACAAAACACACCGAGACGACTGTTTATTTTTCCGTACGCTCTGCGCTTGCGCGGGACGTAATGTCTCCACAACAGCAGGCGGCGCTAATCTGTATTGTGGCCCGAAAAAATACGAAAGCCGGAGCATAAACATAGATAGAAATACGTATTTATATTTATGGACCATAAGAGCACAATTTTTAGCAGAGAGTGTCGAGCATGGTGTCGAGCAGTCAACAAGGGTTGATGCATGTGAGTACTCGCAAAACGAAACGAACAAACACATTAAAACGATGGCTAGCTGTTGTTAGCTGTTTGTGCTACCCGCCTCACTTCCGGGCTTCACTGATTCGCTAGCCCTCCACCAATCAAATTGCTCCAAATGAAAGACGGTCGGCCGCCAATTGAACATGTTCAATCGGCGCAAATCAAGCCCGACGACCTCTACGTCGGCCGACGTCACGGCACACACCAAACAGATTCGTGTCCCGATCCCCTACCGACACTACGACGGCGATTATCTGGCCGGTGTGTCCTGGCCTAGGTGCGAAATCGGAGATAGTGTGCCACTAAGCTATTTATGCTGAAGCAGTATTGCTGGATTTAGGAGTTATTTAGAGATATGGCAAGCAAAAAGTTGACGAGTAGGGAGTTGGTGTTCACTCGTTCTACGGCCCCGGTCACGGTGCGTCCATGCGACGCAGCATTATATATATATTAATATTATCATATTATAATGATAATAATGATGATAATAGTAATAATGCAGAATAGAAGGAAAAAGGAAATAAAAATGGTAGTGGGTAAAAAAAAAATCATAAAAAACACCTACTGTTTACATGAGTTTTGTGGTGTAGTTCTAGTTCTAGTTTGCAACTGTTGGCTTACAAAAAAGTGGACATCATTACAAATGGATGGAGGGGTGAATCTGATTAAATAAGTTCAACTCTCTTTCAAAATATCAGGTATTTCATGGAAATTACATAATAGCCTACAACATGGCCGCCACCATATGACGTCATAATATGCTAATTAGATGGGAAAATTTACTCCCCAGATAAACTTTAGGTCATTCTCAATATTTGTCTCATTTACACTTTGTCTCTATCTCAAACCACTTTCAATCCAGAGCCTTCTGAAATTTAAGTGTCAAAATCTAGTATTTTTAAAAATAAAACCCGGCGCCTAAAGGGTTTGCTTTGATGCAAATTATGAAATCTTAACATAACGGCGGCAATGATGGTGCGTAAAGGACAGCGCAGTTGGCAAGCTCTCCTCAGCACTACAAGTGCTGCAGCAAAAAAGTCACAATAAGAGTTGATCGCTTTGTCGATTCATGCCTCTGACACACACGTCGACTCCCAACATAATGAGTGGATGCTTTGAATTAGCAAAGGAGATATATTAAGGCTACTATTGTTATTATAAAATGTCACGCAAGAGAGACGATAAACAAACATAATGGGCTGTTATCATTTAGATTAGATGGCAAGATGATAAGGCAGATTCTTTGGAACAACTAAAAAAGGCAAAAGTTGATGATGATGTGAACAACTTGTTTGTGCTTTTAAGTCACCAGAACGCAAGAAACAAATCTTTGAGGCTCAATTTACTTTTTCAATCTACAGTAGTAGGCTCTAGCTCTATTGATATTAATATAGGCTAAATAAATACCTAAAGATACAGTATTTCTATTATAAAATGTATTGCACCATGAGCCATAACTGTGACCATTATATTATATAGCATAGGCCTACTTGTGTTAGCCTTAAGCCTAGCTCAGTCATTATGCCATACCATGTCACCTCCTGCTGTGTAATGAGCTGCATTGAACACAAGAAGATCTATTGAGAACACCAAATCCATATTTCATGTTATTTTGGTGAAAGTAATGCAAAAGTAATGTAAAAGTAGTGTAATGCCTTACAATTCAAAGACAGTAATATTGTAATGTAACTAACTACTTTGAAATGCCAGTGATAAGTAATAAATACCGCATTACGCTTTTGAAGTAACTTGCCCAACACTGATAATGAGTGCATTTAAATTAAAGCGGGCGGCCCCGCGGGCCATAGTTTGGAGACCCCTGCTCTAAGCCCTGTGTGTGGTGTTGACATTGAAGTGAAAAAGGGGTCACACTGAAGTGAAAAAAAGACCATTTGCAGCTTAGGTCCGAAGCTGCCAGCTCAAATCTGCACACGTGTGCGGCCTTAGACATCAAAAATACAGACAATTATTGGGCTTGGAAAAACTGTAATTCTCTATAGAGAGTGCTGCTGGAGACCCTGTAAAGAGGAAAAATGCATGTCTCTGGTGGAAAAAAATAAACAGTGAGCTCCCTGAGGGGTGCTGAAGCTATGAACCACATGAAAAAGATTAACTCAGCTGTGTGAGAAAGGTGATCTCCCTCTGAAACAGGTCATTTCTAAAATGATTGATTTTTTATTATGTTCAATGCCACGTGGATTCAATGGAGCAAATCATTTGTGTCTACTTGAAAGGCCGTAGGGACGCTTTGTTTCTCACAATGATACATCCAGTGCTTTGGACAGTTAAAAAGCAAAGAAGTTAAGAGAGTAATGCATTTACATAAACAGTCGGAATGTCATATTATGAAATTATTATTGTCCCTAAGCATGTCTCATTCCCATGCTAAATAGCTGGAGAATTACAATCTTCTTAAAGCATTAGGGGGAATTTACCCGCAAACAGAGACATCATGAATAAGCTGCTACAGGCTCTATATTAGCAACGTATGAGCTCAGACCAAAAGAAGATATCAGTAACATCATAGGCCTTACATCTGAATGTTTGCTTCAAATTGGAATGGATGGCGTGAGACAACATGTAGCCTACTTTCACAGCCTTAGGCCTGTAACTCGGTGGCTAGAACCTACCAAGAAGTAGCTTACCACATCAGGAGGGTATCAACACTGGAAATAAGGGGAAGTAAAACTTATTTTTATATCCATCAATCTCCAGGGGGCAATCTGGGGGACTGCTGTGAACTATACAGCTCATCAATCTATCAACGTCAACCAGGAAGTCCGGGGGATTGCACTTTACTCTGTTTCTCCCTCACACACTTCTCAATCTTTCCAATTCTTATCGGCCGTCTGCTCGGAACTGACACGAACCTAACTCTGTGTCAGCTCGCAAAGCATCAACTATAGTCTCCCACCCCACTTCCCCCTGCAGGGAAAAAGGATGGGCACTCAGCTGTTTGATTGTCAGGGCCATTATGCCCCCCGCCCCACCCCCTATAGTCCCACAGTCCCCCGCTTTTACAATTCCCCTCCATTAACAAGGGGTTTTGCTTTCTACTTCTCCTTTGATGTGTCACACTCAGCCGCAGATTTGTTTTTAATGTGTGACAGAATCCACTTAACTGGCATGAGACTGGAAGCGAGGAGAATTTTTTTTTTCTTCTTCAGCAAACGCCAACACATGGCATTCACATTCTAGTCAGTCATATGTTGAACCACAATTAATTGTGGATGAATCATCAAGGGACCTGCTCCTAACAGAAATCCTGTATTTCTAATTGAAGGAATAGCTAAATATTTTGAGAGATACACTTTTTTTTCTGGCTGAGATATAAGAGGATTAATAGGATTGAACACAGAAAATATGGTTGTATCTATCTCCTCATAACTCTCAACAAGAAAACGAATAACTGCATCCCCCAACATGTCTCACTAAATATCCCATTTAAAAGTGCATATGCTAGTCAATCTTGTTCAAATTAACTAACTTTTTAATTAACTTAATTTTATTTATTTTAACCATTATTAATTAATTTTTTTCAATACCAGTATTTTTTATATGAAATAATAGATGTTTGTTTATCAATTCAACATTTTTCCTTTCCAGAAATCAATTGTTAAAACAGTTAAAACAAATTATTTGACAAATGTTGTATGTGCAAAAGTTTGTGAACCCTAAGCTGCATTGCTTAAATCATGCAAGGTAAACACAATCAGGTGGGCCAAATTGATTGATGAAATAGACCAATGTAATGAGAGATCTTTAGGGAAGAAATTGGACGCCACTAGATAAAACAGAGATAAAACCAGACCAGTTTAGGCCCACCAAACTGAACACATACAGGTCAGACATGCTAAAAGGGAAAGAAATCTCAGAAGATCTCAGGAATAGAGTTGTGATGCTGCACATTTGTCTGGGGACAGCTATAAATTAATTCAAAAAAAGTTTGAGCTCCATCGGTCCACCGTGAGGCAAATCATCTACAAATGGAGAGCTTTACGAGTGACTAAACATCTGCCTAGAAGTGGACTTCCTTCAAAAATATCTTCAAGCGCCACAAGAAAAGTATTTTTTTAGTTAAAAGCCAACCCACACATTACATCTAGTGATTTGCAGACCTCTCTTGCAACATCTGGGACAGATGTGCATGGTTCCACAATAAGAAGAAAACTCAGTCAACATGGCTTTCAAGGGAGGGTTGCTGAAGAAGCCTCTGCTCTCAAACAAGAACAAAACTGCTTGTCACAACTTTGCCAGAGAGCACCTGGAGATACCTGAAGTCTTATTCTGTGGACAGATTACTCCAAAATTGATCTGTTTGGTCATAACCAAAACCGCCATGTTTGGGCAAAAACGCAACTCTGCCTACCACCAACAGAACCTTCTCCCAAGTGAAGAATGGTGGTGGCAAATGGTCTGCAAATCTCCAGATGTGATGTGTGGGTTGGCTTTTACCTGAAAAATCCCTTTTCTTGTGGCGCTTGAAGATATTTTTGAAGGAAGTCCACTTCTAGGCAGATGTTATGTCACTCTTAAAGCTCTCCATTTGTAGATGCCTCACAGTGGGCCGATGGAGCTCAAACTTTTTTATACGAATGTATAGCTGTCCCCAGACAAATGTGCAGTATCAAAACTCTATTCCTGAGATCCTCTGAGATTGTTTCCCCTTTGAGCATGTCTGACCTGTATGGGTTCAGTTTGGTGTGCCTAAACTGACCTGGTTTTATCTTTGTTTTATCTAGTGGCGCCCAATTTCTTCCCTAAAGATCTCTCACTACATTGGTCTATTTCATCAATCAGTTTGGCCCACCTGATTGTGTTTACCTTGCTCGATTTAAGCAATGCAGCTTAGGGTTCACAAACTTTTGCACATACAACATTTGTCAAATCATTTGTTTTATCCATTTTAACAATTGATTTCTGGAAAAGAAAAATGTTGAATTGATAAACAAACATCTGTTATTTCATATAAAAAATACTGGTATTGAAAAAAATGAATTAATAATGGTTAAAATAAATAAAATTCCAAAAGGCTCAAGGGGTTAACAAACTTTCGCACGACACTGTAGTAATCAAAGCACAACATACACACAGCAATAAAGATGGAGAGAAATGTAGACAGGGCGGATAAATGGATGGATAAATACAGACAAATGGGACGCCAGAAGTCACTTTAAAGTCAAATGTGGATATACAACAGTGTGATCTCATTAAATTCTCTTTTCAAAGCCTAAATAACCTCTCTGGGAAAGATTATTGCAGAAGGACAGATTCAAATGTACGCTGCTATCGCACTCAGAATAACTCCTCATCACCAGTTTTATGTCCGAGATTAGGTCTATAACAAGAAGCGACATAATGGCTACAAGTGATGTTTGGAGAAAGAGTGAAGAGTTTGTGAGTTAAGTTAATCACATGAGCAGCGGCTAACACATCTGTGAGGCACATGAGACAACCTGGGGGTAACAATGCTGAGTTTACATACAGCTGCAGCAGGATGTATGCTTCTATTTTTTTACAATCAAACATGGCTGATCTCGTCATCTTGCAAATTTAGTTTTTGAATTTTGAAGGATTACATTTTATTTTTGTATTTTTTCATAAATTCATTAATAGACCAACATCCCAGTGAAGATGAACTGCCAAGTTTCATATGAATTAGACAACATGCTGATGGAGGTGTAACCGATGCTTCCATCTGGTGTTACGATCAATACCAAACAACTTCATCTAGAGACAGTAATGGACACTCAGGGATCTCCAGAATTAGACCAATAATGGAACGATGCCAACACGTGCACCCTTGCCATCCAGTGTTAACCCTTGTAGGAAGCACACAGGCTAAATTAAATGAAAGTCTACCTTCTTCCTACAGATAAAGTGAAGGAAAGTACTACATGACTTTTAATCTGATTCATGTTATACACCGCGTAAACAAGTCACGCATTCAGAAAACAATTATAGTATATAAGTCAGATAATGAATGAGAGGAAGGAAGAGCGCCATCAGGTCAAAATAACAATTTAACAATGAATAGCCCTGTTTCTTCACTTTCATAATGCATCTACATGTTTTTTTTACTAATGGATTTCAGATGTGACACTAAGGTTGCGTTCCGAATCGCATACTTTCTACTATATAGTATGTAGAAAAAAGATTTAGGATGTCCCGATTCTTGTGGCCAGATTTAGGATGGTTAGAATACCCGGATGGTCTACTTCATGCGGCAAAGATTGTTAGTGTTGAAAAGTGCATCCTATTTGGGCGATTCTGACCCACAATCCAGTGCGCACGTGAAGTGACGTAACATCGACGAAGCCCATAGGTCCATGTTATGAAAACAAACGGGGATGCGACGGATATAAAAGCAAGAGGCAAGATCAAGGCGCAATGTTATGATGAAATAAGAGAGAAAAGTACGTCCCAATAGTATACCTACTGCATCCTAACTAGATTCTTTTTATCGTCAGATGTAGTATGTAGAATAGAAAAAAGAAAGAGTATGCGATTCGGAACGCAACCTAAAGTGCCACCCTGTTGCTTTAGCTGAATGCTGTTGAAAATAGGAAATCAAAAATAGATGGTAAAAAAGGTTGCCTAGCAATGACAAATCTATGGTTGATATTTACTGAGAGCAGCGGAGAACTCAGATTCACAGCATTAAAAATCTCTGAAAATCTCTGGAGATGTCCAAAAAAGGAAAAAACACTGATAAGGGAATGGAAGAAGACAAAGTTTTTGCGGAAGAAATGAAAAAACAGTTGGCAGACTTGAAGAAAGGAATGTTGGCAGATTTGAAGAGAGAAATACAAAGTGAGAGGGAAACGGAGCGAGCACTGCGGAAGGCTGAGCTGGCTGGGATTGTTGACGAATTGATTGGGCGTTTTGATGTAAAAATCAAAGAGAAAGTTGCTGCTGGTCTGAAGCCACTGATGATCGAATTGAAGGAACTTCAAGCCGTCAATGTGAGGAAAGATCAGCTCTTGAAAGAGCTTGGAGATAAAATTGATGAACAAGAACAACAAGCAAAAAACAGAGATGTGATCCTGACTGGTTTGGATATTAAACCTTGGTCGCATGCAGCTGCCGGGAATGGAGAAGAAGAGGGCGATACAGGGAATGTAACGGTGGAAAAACAAGTGGCAATGTTTCTGAGAAGCAAAGCCATTAATCTGGATCTAGAGAACGTGGAGTCCTGTTTTCTTCTCCCGAAGGGGAAATTCAGCCAAAAAGCGTGCTGTCATTCTGAAATTTGTGAGTAGAAAGCATAAGATAAACCTGCTCAGTCAAGGCAAGAAGCTTAAAGGTGAACACATTGGAATGAGTGAAAATTTAACCAAGAGAAAGGCTTATTTGGCCTATCAAGCGAGAGGGTTAAAAAAATGTGGACAGGTCCAACAAACTTGGACGAGAGATGGAAGAATCTTCATCAAAATGAATGGAGCTACACCGAAGAAGCCAAAATTGTGCAAATCAAAACGGAGGAGGATTTGGATCAATTCCGGAGGGACGAGGATTAAAGAAGGCAAAAGCATGGACTTTTTGGATTAAAGAAGGCAATAGCATGGACTTTGAACTAAAGGGATTTTAACTGGTTTGTGTCAAAATGTAAGGTTTGAAATCGTAAATACATTGTGCTCTGCTATTATTTATTATCAACTGTGTGTTCAGAACACCCGATTCAAAAATTGAAGACTTTCTCTGACTGAAGAATTTGTAAATACACTGCATGTTTTGGGACTGTAGCCGAGGTCAGCAGACACACTGACTGTTTTGAATACTTTTGCAGATGTGTTTAGGCTACTAGAGAAGAAATGGACAAGGCCATATCTGCATTGTCACAGGCAGAGAGGAAAATAGAGACCTAAAATTATTGTGTTTTAGAATGATTCTTCTTAAAAAAAAAAAGAAAAAAAAAATGTTCTAACTGTAGTAGCTGTGTATCTGTGTATCTGAATCTTATGGCAGTGGGGGCGGGACCCGATAAGCCTTTGGCTTCTCCTGCTTCCCTTCGGACGATAACACAAAGTAATATGTATCAATATGCAATGAGAAAATTATGTATTATGTGTAATTGTCCGGAAGAATAATAAATAAATAAATAAATAAATATAAATTCCATTATCAGTCTTGCAACTTTCCACAATATAATCATTCCAGCTCTCATCCTCACCTTTGCAAAGTCACCTGCCTGAGCAATTACCTAAACAAATGCCACAATTTCTAGTGAGTAATGGAAACGCTCAGGAGACAAATTAAATTGTTAAAATGTGTATTGTGACGCATCAGAAACAGACACAGACACATTATACATACTTTTCTGAGTGCAATTTTCAGGCTGCTGTTAACAGATTGGAAAAATGTTTTCCCTGGTAAAATACTTTTTGTCCTTTTTTTCCTCCTTTTTTTATCCAACCAAAGTAAACAACAAGTGATGTGTGTTTAATAAATCCCAATGGGACTTTGGTCTGTATAGTGTACACAGAATACTTGGAAAATAGGCTACTCGTGACATTTGAGGGAACCTCGAGAAAAAAAGAGTTAAATGTCACCCCCTTGCCCTTCAAGTACACATTGGCAGTGGATCACTTGGCCTGAATAAATTACAAATGAAGCATTTTAACACATTTAACATTTTCAAGCTTTTGATTGTCTTTTATTGGGGAATGGGCGACAATGTTTGGGCGAAGCAGCACCCACTCAATAGCTTTTTTTTGGCCTTCAGAGATGCACATTTAATGGTCTGAATCAGCTGCCGTTATGAAAATGAATCGACCGTTATTCCAATATTCGGTAACACTTTATTTGAAGGCGTATAAATAACGCTGTCATAAGACTGTCATAAGACTGTCATTACACTGTCATGACATATGTCATGAACATTATGAATGGTTATGACTGTTGTCATAAAGTGTCATTCGGTAAATTATGTCACGTTTAATGACACATTGACATTGTGTGAGATGTCTTTTTTATGACAACCTGACATAAGCTAAGACAAAATAACTTGTCAATGTCTTGGTAATGACAACCTGACATAAGCTAAGACAAAATAACTTGGTAATGACAACCTGACATAAGCTAAGACAAAATAACTTGGTAATGACAACCTGACATAAGCTAAGACAAAATAACTTGTCCGTGTCTTTGTAATGACAACCTGACATTAATGAAGTCAAAATATCTTGGTTATGTCGACTTGACATTAACCAATAACATGACCTGTCATAAACATGTAATAGTAGGCTTAATAATCAAATGTAAAAACAACTATTTTGATTTATGTTGTAAGATTACATTAAACTGTCATATGTGGAAGGTTTTGATATTGACTGTCATGACACCTTTATTATACTGTCATGAATGTTTCTGTTGGCCTGAAGTAAAGTGAAACAATTTGGACAGTTCATTAACATGTCATGAAGCGTTATTACACTGTCTAATGCCTTTATAACAGGCTCATGAATGATTCTGTAGGACTAAAGTAAAGTGAAACAATTTGGACATTTCATTAACATGTCATGAAGCGTTATTACACTGTCTAATGCCGTTATAACAGGCTCATGAATGATTCTGTTGGCCTGAAGTAAAGTGAAACAATTTGGACAGTTCATTAACATGTCATGAAGCGTTATTACACTGTCTAATGCCTTTATAACATGCTCATGAATGATTATTTTGGCCTAAAGTAAAGTGAAACAATTTGGACAGTTCATTAACATGTCATTAAGTGTTATTACACTGTCTAATTTTGACATTGACTGTCATGAAACCTTTATTATACTGTCATGAAGTATTGACTTTACCTCAAAGTGAAACAATTTGGACTTTTCAGTAAATATTATTACACTTAATTACACAACAGTGTTAACTGCAGTAGTATCCCCTTTATAGATGTAACATGAAGCATATCAGTATTACATGTGGAAAATACCTTAACAAAAGCAATATAAGTCAAGACAGTCTGTTTTATTTGCATTGAGACACTAAACAAAAAATATATACATACACTTAAAACAGAAATAAGAACTACTACTTTAAAATCAAATGCACTTTCCAGTCCTTAAATTAACAATCCAGAGATTGTATGTTATATAATATATGTTATAATGGCTGCTAAAAATCACCAGGAAGAGATCAGCTTAAACACAAAAGGAGGGCATGTAGGCATGTTAGCTTCAGCATACAACTAGTGCAAACTTGTAAGTGAATACGGTGCTTAAACAGGCAGATTGCAGATCAGCAAATCATAGAGCTATTAGCACACACAATAATAACATAAATATACATTAGATCAGGTTGAAGTAAATAAAAGATACATAAAATAAAAGAGACTGTGTAGTCCTACTGCCCTGGCAGTGCGTAGTATGGAGCATGACAGCCAGCTAACATTTAAAAGCCCCATAAAGAATAAAAGACACAATGCTTGACTTCTCTTGTTTCTTCGTGAACCTTGTTTTGGTAGGTTTTTCTTTGTAAAACTGTAACATAGACATGAAAAAATAAATCAATATACACACAGTACCATACCTATACAGACAGTAGACAATACACACTAAGTAGTATATGGTAAGTATACACACAGCTATGCTATTCCTATTTAAGTATTAAACAACACATGACTGTAAAAACACAGCTTAGCATGTATGACAAAGTATAGTGAGCTAGCAAACAATTAGCTTCTGTAGTAGTGTACCTGCTAGCTAACAGGGCCACATGTGCAATTAAATAAACATACAAGTATCTTACTTTACATTCTTACACCTGAAAGCTAATGTTAACATTGCACACTATCAACACTTACAAATAGTCTCCAAGGCAAAGGCGTTATAAAGAAATACCCTGCAGCATTTATCTGTAGGCTATGCTTGTCCTATAGTCTGCATACAACTGTGAACCAATTGTAGGCTACATGAAACACCGGTGATGTGGCGCTAGATCCTGTATGAAACACGTGAGGGCTCACTCTGACACTTTTTCCAAAAACCAAGATAAAATAAAAATATTAACACTTCATATTCACTTAGGAAAACTGCTATATAACAATACTTGCAATTGCAATATGTCAAGACAGTCTGTGCTGCCTTAACTATAAGTCAGTAATTATTGTTGTATAGCAGTTTTTCAAAGTAAATATGACGTTTTAATATTTTCATTTTTGGAAAAAGCGTCAGAGTGAGCCCTCACGTGTTGCATACAGGATCTAGCGCCAAATCTACGGTCGTTGCCTAGCTTACAATTTTTTTCCCCAGTTGTATGCAGTCTACCGGGACATCATATGCTGCTGAGTATTTCTTTATAACGCCTTTGAAAAGAAAAACCTACCAATAGGGGAGAACGGGGTAATTTGTCACATGGGTTGGATGTCACATTCGTTATATCTCGCCACCAGAGCGCGCTAGCTCTGAAATGTTGATATAAAAAAGGTCCAGAATTGGGATCAGAGGTCACATACATAGACTTCCTTGGAGTTAGACTGCTGCATTTCAGGTGAGAGGATGTTTTGTGTTTTTCATGTCAAATTCAAAATATTTTGCTTCTCAGTATTTTTCTTCTAGGCTTTTACACAATGGGTTTATAACAAAACACTTGTTACCCTCAGAAAGTGTGAAGGGTAAACTATAGTTTAGATTGTGGTTAGCAAGCTAATTAGTTGTCAGATGGTTGTTGGCCTTGATGCTAGCAAGAAATTCAAGTTGGGGTTGGTCGTCAAATTTTTTGGGGGGTTGGTTGTCACATGTTATCTCAAGGCTGCAGCCAGAAAAGGAACCCAATAACGAAATAAATTGTCAAGCTGTATCCTCACTGACACCCCAGAGAAGGAAAGAATAGAGCAGGAAAAGGCAGCTAGCAAGCAAAAGAAAAAAGGGCAACAAAATCAAAACAACCCAGTGCATCCCAAACTAGACTAGCTGCCAAGGCTACAGAACGTTATGTAGGCCTATTTGTCAACTTGACAATGCAATTAAACATTCAAATTTGGTTCTGCCTCCTTGCCTTCTTTTTAAGATTTTTCCCATTAAGATAACATTGTGACAAACAACCCCATAGTGTGTGACAACCGACCCCTTGATGGGGTTGGTTGTCACAATGTGTCAGAGTGTCTTTGATGGTAAATTACTTCTTCATTACAATAAGTTGGAAAAAAAGAGAGACACACATTTCTAGCCAACACCTTAAGCTTCAATTTAATGTAGGAATGGCTATTGACAGATGTTTTGGTGATGAGCAATTCTCACTAGAGTAAAAAGTGTGCCTACTTACCCCGTTCTCCCCTACATGGTTCACAAAGAAACAAGAGAAGTCAAGCATTGTGTCTTTTATTCTTTATTGGGCTTTTTAATGTTAGCTGGCTGTCATGCTCCATACTACGCACTGCCAGGGCTGTAGGCCTACACAGTCTCTTTTATTTTATGTATCTTTTATTTACTTCAACCTGATCTAATGTATATTTATGTTATTATTGTGTGTGCTAATAGCTCTATGATTTGCTGATCTGCAATCTGCCTGTTTAAGCACCGTATTCACTTACAAGTTTGCACTAGTTGTATGCTGAAGCTAACATGCCTACAAAGTTTGAAGGCTGAGTGCCATTTGGCCTCCTTTTGTGTTTAAGCTGATCTCTTCCTGGTGATTTTTAGCAGCCATTATAACATATATTATATAACATACAAGCTCTGGATTGTTAATTTAAGGACTGGAAAGTGCATTTGATTTTAAAGTAGTAGTTCTTATTTCTGTTTTAAGTGTATGTATATATTTTTTGTTTAGTGTCTCAATGCAAATAAAACAGACTGTCTTGACTTATATTGCTTTTGTTAAGGTATTTTCCACATGTAATACTGATATGCTTCATGTTACATCTATAAAGGGGATACTACTGCAGTTAACACTGTTGTGTGTATAATTAAGTGTAATAATATTTACTGAAAAGTCCAAATTGTTTCACATTGAGGTAAAGTCAATACTTCATGACAGTATAATAAAGGTTTCATGACAGTCAATGTCAAAATTAGACAGTGTAATAACGCTTAATGACATGTTAATGAACTGTCCAAATTGTTTCACTTTACTTTAGGCCAAAATAATCATTCATGAGCATGTTATAAAGGCATTAGACAGTGTAATAACGCTTCATGACATGTTAATGAACTGTCCAAATTGTTTCACTTTACCTGAGGCCAAAATAATCATTCATGAGCCTGTTATAAAGGCATTAGACAGTGTAATAACGCTTCATGACATGTTAATGAACTGTCCAAATTGTTTCACTTTACTTCAGGCCAACAGAAACATTCATGACAGTATAATAAAGGTCTCATGACAGTCAATATCAAAACCTTCCACATATGACAGTTTAATGTAATCTTACAACATAAATCAAAATAGTTTTTTTACATTTGATTATTATGCCTACTATTACATGTTTATGACAGGTCATGTTATTGGTTAATGTCAAGTCGACATAACCAAGATATTTTGTCTTCATTAATGTCAGGTTGTCATTACTAAGACACTGACAAGTTATTTTGTCTTAGCTTATGTCAGGTTGTCATTACCAAGTTATTTTGTCTTAGCTTATGTCAGGTTGTCATTACCAAGTTATTTGGTCTTAGCTTTTGTCAGGTTGTCATTACCAAGACATCGACAAGTTATTTTGTCTTAGCTTATGTCAGGTTGTCATAAAAAAGACATCTCATACAATGTCAATGTGTCATTAAACGTGACATAATTTACCGAATGACACTTTATGACAACAGTCATAACCATTCATAACCATTCATAATGTTCATGACATGTGTAATGACAGTCTTATGACAGTGTTATGTATACGCCTTCAAATAAAGTGTTACCCAATATTCTTTGGTAATGACTTTTAAAACGGAACTAATAATGACATTCAGTGTCCAAGTCTTTTGTTAAACTTAGCTTTTGTTCCAAGATAAATGATATGGTATCGATATATGCAGGGCTGTACAGTGCGACAGTTTTGATCGCATTTGCTACTGAAATTAATCACGTGCGATGATGAATACAAGTACATTCGCACTAGTGCTAGTTGATAATGAGGAGAGGCTGTCTTTGCACAACGCTGCTTAGAGGGCTCTACATTAACACTCCAAATGGGGGTAAATTTAGTCTTAGGCAAGTAAGTTTTTGAGTCCACCCTTCACTTTGGCTGGTGAAAGATATGTGTCCTCGGGATCTGTGCTCGTGCAGCGATTCTACCGTATAAAAACTTCACCACCGGTAATAACCGGAAGATTACCGCAGTTAAGTTAGCGCGTGTGCAAACAGAACATTTCCTGTGCGCCTTCACGTTAAAAGCCCGTTACTAGCCAAACGTGAGTTGACTTTTATTTTGAAGCCGGTAAGAACAGGAAAAAAGCGCTTCACAGCCCTGCAGTGCTCTAGTTAGAAAGGCAACTCATTCAGCTGCAGAGAAAAGTCAACAGTAGTCTAAAAACAAAGTTTGAAATAAGCCACTGAAGAACAACTCCCATCACATTCACAACAACCTATTTAATTTATCCTAAATTGTACCAATATGTATACTTATTTATTTAATAGGCTATGTTTTAAAGTTTGGTTTTAATTAACAGAAGGACATTTTCTAAAAATGTTTATTATTATTATTATTATTATTATTATTAGTATTATTAATACAATAATTATATGTATATACAAAACATATATAGATATAGATATTATTTTTATATTTTTATGGGGAAAAATTATTCTGAGTCAGCAAAAAATTGCAATTGGCAGGTTAGATTCTTTTGTCTAAATTGCAATCAGTGCACCCCTATTTATTCTTCTATAATTATTACTGCACACATTAGGATATAATATTAATTGAGAATCTCAAATGAGACCAAGATGACAGGCTCAAATGTAATTACAGTGAAATGCAAGGGTTAAGGTTATGCAAATTTTTGATCATACTTTGTGTGCTACCAAATTAATTTTTGTGCAACTGAATTTTTTTGCTTGCTAGCACCAGTGCTACCACCTAAAAAAATAAGCGTACAGCCCTGGATATAGGCTATGATAAGTAGCCTATAGGATATGGATACTTTTTTAATACAAAGCAATGTTCCTCTCACTCTTAACTCAAGATATTACTATTGGACTTCTATCAAGCCTTGCTTCAGATCTTCTTAAACATTTTGATACGTTAAAAAATAATAATAAAAAGTTTTCCTGTGTGACAGCGACTCCAGTAATAGTGAGGATAACTATTTTTAAGTGCAGTAGCTAATATGACAGGAATCCACAAAGGACCCCAAATAATCTGTTCTACGTCCTCCTGAAAGGCTAATACTCCATCATTAAAGCCACTACGAGTAAGATGGCACGTTGGCGTCTCCTTTGGACAAAAGCGGTAGTATTTTTATGACGCCCGCTGTCGCAAAGCTGTTTACTAGCGCGTGACAGGCGTGCGAGTGTGAACTGAGAAGGGCGCAATATAGGCCTAGTGCATGTCCGTGTGTTGAAAGTGTGAGGACTCTTTTCGGCTCCGTGAGAGTGGTTTTGACACTGCATCAACTAATGCCACTGTCACTGCCACACACACCTGATTGCAATGAGTAGATGCAGCAGTGTCACCTAACTACTCTCTCTCTCACGGAGCTGAAAGACGTGTCCTCACAGAAAGCGAATGAACGAGAGACGGCAGTTAGTATGGATCACGATGAGGTAATGTGTTTGTGTTGTAAATAATGACTATTTCAGATAATGGTTATCTGATGATGGTGAAGCAAAGCAAACTGTGTGTTAGTGCCAACCGCTCATTCATTTAGGAGTAAACACAGCAGTCTAGTTTCGCTCTCGTGAAATTGTATACACGTTGCTTGGCAACGCCCTCGTCCCCGCCGTAGCCTATATCACTCTCCCTTTGCTTTTCTTCATTGCATTTTAATTTTGTTCTTTGATAGTTCAGCCCCGTTATCAGTCATTATGACGACAAATAACTGTCTCAAACAAGGCTCCCGCTCCCCTTCCCTCACCTGGAGGGATAGGCTTCTCAAATCACGTTGCTGCGCCACACTGAAATCTGCGACCAATATGGATATGTGACCATAGAGCCTGCACGAGTGAACCGAAAATCGGACTGGGTGTGCGACCAGACCAAAAGCAGAAATAAAAACTATTTAAAAACGTCTTTCTTTGCACTGATGGTCTCGTTTGCTGTTAAAGGAAATGTATGATTATGAGAGGAAACATGAGGCTGTTTAAAAGATATTTAAATGTTACTCGTAGCCGCTTTAATGAACTGTTGATATCTAAAACAAGGAATGAGACAGTCCTCGAATAAATTGTTTTTTTTTTTTTCATAAAGCTCCAGGGCAAAATGTACAAGGATGAATTATGGGATGTTATCTTATTGTAAAAATAAGCAGAAAACAAAGTAGACCCAAATCCCCCTAACTTAACTAGAGCCGGTGCTAGTGAGGCATATTAAATCACAAATCAAAACGGTGCACATCTGGTGCCCCTGAGACCACAAACACAGTCATGAAAGGAATTGGAAATGTACAATGGAGTCAATGTTTTGATCAATTCTACTGACGAATAACCTTTTATTTGGTTTTGGTGCAAGGCAAATTGACCATTTGGTTTTGGATTTCATTTCTGTAACATTCCTACATTAACACCTGAAATGTTGCTTTATTTGGTCGTCTTTATATATTTGAATTGCCATGACATGTCCCGCATGGAGAATCTGTATGCACGGGCTGAATCTTTTCTTGCAGCTTTGTGGCTGTGTTGCTGGTAAACCTTGTGAACATCACACCCTCCCTCAACTTCATTTCATTCACTCCAGCATTACAGCACACACACTGATACATACAGATTCATCCTGCATATCAGCTCCCATACGAGGCCCGTCAAACAAATGTTGAGGTTAGGCCTTGAATTCAAGTTCTTGCCCCTTTGCCGACAATGCAACATCTGCAGAAAACACCTTGCCCATGTAATGAGCGCGGGAAAGAAAATAAATCAACACTACAGAAGCAAGCGAGTTCATGGCTAATGATTGTAAATCCATTCGGAGGGGATAAACACCATCCTAGTCATCTGCCTGCCCGCAGTCTGAAGAAAGTGCCAGCTTTGTCAGACATGGTTAGGCTCAAGCAAATATTAAACATCAAGAGTCTTTTGCTCACAGTCAGCAGCCAGGCTGTGTGCACTGTTATCCAGTTGTCTTATTAAACTGAGTCAATCCTCTCTGTCAAGCACCATGCCTGGATTTCCTTAGACCTAATTTAATTCTGGCCACATTATACAGTGTGTGCTGTGGTGCAGGCTGTTTACTGGTTGGTGCTCGGCGACGGTGACAAACTGTGGTCTGAATGGGTCAGAAAAAGCAATAGTGCGTCAGTTCTGTTGGAGATTGGAGGAGCAGCCCGTGTTGCCAATGTCACAGTATTTGCAAGAGGTTCTCTGCTTTCGGACAGCCATAATTTTTCGCAAACCACTGAGTGAACAGAAGTTTGTGACGAAGAACCAGAGGGCGAGGAAAATATCTCCTGACCACATGTTGCTCGGGTAAATTGCATTGTGCACCGTGAGGCAATATTCCAAGGCAGCATAATACAACTGGGGAAATTGTTGATTTTAAGCTATCCTACTGCCACCATTCATCCATACTCCTGCCAGCAAATACAATTCCCAGACAGCTGGGAAATGTTCTACTCATCACCCCCCAAACCAGGTCCCTGCCAAAACACTGTGCACTGAGACTGTATAGAAGCCATCTGAGTTCAGGCCACAGTGAAAACAAAAGAAAAGGAAAAAACAAACTGTGAATGTACCTTTCACACAGCAAAATGAATGATGGCGTGTCAAACGACATGCTAACAGGGAATATTAAAGGTAGAAACCCTTCTTTGTTCTGAGCTTTGAATAATGGCCTGTCAAGGTTAACTCAAAGTCTTCTATGTTGAGAGAAAAAGAAAACACAAATCGTGGAAACATGACTGATATGCAACTTTAATAATTCAGGTCAGATACAGTGACTTTCCAAGAATATGTATTATGTGGACCCACAAAAACCCCTCACAGAAAAGACAAACAATTATTTCAACTCATATAAAAGTAAAAAGCAAAAATGACATCAGGCATCTTGAAAGAAAGAGTCCAGTTCCTCCGTCATCTCGGCCAAGGAGGCGTCCGCTGCTGCCACTGGCGCTGCTGCACTGGATCCTCGGGGGGCGGAGTTATCCTGAGGCTTCTGCGCAGAGTCCGCCTCTCTCTTTATGTCCTTGCCCCCGCCCAACACTCTCTGGCTCTCTAAAAAGTACTGGTTGGGGTGGTTTAGCGAGAAACCGGCATCCTCTGTCTGCAGGAGAGAAAGCACAAGAAGAAATAAGACTCAGTAGCACTCTTGGATTGGTACCAGAATGACTGATTAATTCAAAGTCATGTCGCCTTTTAACATTTGATTATGTAACAACTTCTTCATGTGGGGTTGGTTTGAACACTTTAGTATAGTATATTAGTATGTATTAGCAATAATGAGCCAAATGGGCATATTAGCTAGCTCAAGTCATTGGCTAACTATTCCATCAGAACCACGGCAGGAAGATGGAACTGCCCTTTCAGCCAATACAAATGTCAGAATCACTCATGATGAGTAAAAACCTATGATTCAATTAACAGATGAAGTTTGAGTTCATGTTTTGACCATTTCCATAATTTTTAAATAATAACGTAAACGTGATTGATGTTCTTAAAACCTTTTGTATTGGGGGTAAATGTTTGAAATGACTGACAGATTTGTACACAGCTCTATCAGCGTCTTCTATGTGCCTAATTAAAGAGTAAGGAGACATTTCACTATTCTTTTTTACATGTTGAACCACGAGAGAGAAGAAAATAATTATCCTAAACAAATTGTGAAGTTCCTCTCCGGGAACCATCACTTTACCGTGGTGGAGAGGTTTGTGTGCCCCTGTGAACCTGAGAGCTGTGTTGTCCGGAGCCTAGTGCTCCTGGTAGGGTCTCCCAAGGCAAAGTGGTCTCAGGTGAGGGGCCCGACTAAGAATGGTTCAAAAAGACCTCATGGAAGAACGAGTACGAGGAAGAGTGACCCTGCCCGGAGGAAGTCTGGGGCCCCCGGCTGGAGCCAGGCCCAGACAGGGAGCCCGCCTGCGAGCGTCTGGTGGCCGGGTCTGCCACAGGGCCCGGCCGGGCACAGCCCGAAAAAGCTACGTGGCAACACACTCCTCCTCTACAACTGATGGGCCCACCACTCATCGGAGGAACCGCTGGTGTCGGGTGCGCTGCCTAAAGGGTGGCAGTGAAGGGCGGGGACCAGGACGGACCAGACCCGGGCGGCAGAGGCTGGCTTTGGGGACGTGGAACGTCACCTCGCTGGGGGGGAAGGAGCCGGAACTGGTGCGGGAGGTGGAGCGCTACCAATTAGATCTGGTGGGGCTTCTGGAACCATACTTCTGGACAGGGGTTGGACTCTATTCTTCTCTGGAGTTGCCCAAGGTGTGAGGCGCCGGGCCGGTGTGGGGATACTCACAAAACCCCCGGCTGGGCGCTACTACGTTGGAGTTTACCCCGGTGGACGAGAGGGTCGCCTCCCTACGCCTTCGGGTTGTGGGGGGGAAGACTCTGACTGTTGTTTGTGCGTATGCACCAAACAGCAGTTCGGAGTATTCGGCCTTCTTGGAGACCCTGAACGGAGTCCTGCATGGGGCTCCGGTAGGGGACTCCATAGTTCTGCTGGGAGACTTTAACACACACGTGGGAAATGATGGAGACACCTGGAAAGGCGTGATTGGGAGGAACGACCTCCCCGATCTGAACCCGAGTGGTCGTTTGTTGTTAGACTTCTGTGCTGGTCATGGTTTTTCTATAACAAACACCATGTTCGAACATAAGGATGCTCATAAGTGTACATGGTACCAGAGCACCCTAGGCCGAAGGTCGATGATCGATTTCGTGATCGTATCATCTGTTCTGAGGCCGCATGTTTCGGACACTCGGGTGAAGAGAGGGGCAGAGCTGTCAACTGATCACCATCTGGTTGTGAGTTGGGTCAAAGGGTGGGGGAAGACTCTGGACAGACCTGGTAAGCCCAAACGGGTAGTGCGGGTGAACTGGGAACGTCTAGCGGAGGCCCCTGTTCAAGAGATCTTTAATTCGCACCTCCTGCAGAGCTTTTCTAGCATCCCTGTGGAAGTTGGGGGCATTGAACCCGAGTGGTCGATGTTCAAAACTTCCATTGCTGAAGCCGCGGCAGGCAGCTGTGGTCTCAAGGTCTTAGGTGCCTCACGGGGCGGTAACCCTCGAACGCCGTGGTGGACCTCGGTGGTCAGGGAAACCGTCCGACTGAAGAAGGAGTGCTTCCGGGATATGTTATCTCGGGGGACTCCTGAGGCAGTTGCAAGGTACCGACAGGCCCGAAGGGCTGCAGCTTCTGCCGTGTCAGAGGCAAAGCAGCGGGTGTGGGAGAAGTTCGGAGAAACCATGGAGAAGGACTTTCGGTCGGCACCAAAGTGTTTCTGGAAGACCGTCTGGCACCTCAGGAGGGGGAAGCGGGGAACCATCCAAGCTGTGTACAGTAAGGATGGGACGCTGTTGACCTCAACTGAGGAGGTAGTCGGTCGGTGGAAAGAGCACTTTGAGGAACTCCTGAATCCGACTAACACACCCTCTATGTTGGAGGCAGAGCTGGAGGCTGATGGGAGATCATCGTCAATTTCCCTGGTGGAAGTCACTGAGGTAGTCAAACAACTCCACAGTGGCAAAGCCCCGGGGGTTGATGAGATCCGTCCAGAAATGCTGAAAGCAATGTGTGTGGAGGGGCTGTCTTGGATGACACGCCTCTTCAACATTGCGTGGAAGTCGGGTACAGTGCCGAAGGAGTGGCAGACCGGGGTGGTGGTTCCTATTTTTAACCAGAGAGTGTGTTGCAACTACCGGGGTATCACACTTCTCAGCCTTCCCGGCAAAGTCTACTCCAAGGTGCTGGAAAGGAGGGTTCGGCCGATAGTCGAACCTCAGATTGAAGAGGAACAATGCGGATTCCTGGCCGTGGAACAACGGACCAGCTCTTCACTCTTGCAAGGATCCTAGAGGGAGCTTGGGACTTTGCTCATCTAGTCTACATGTGTTTTGTAGATCTGGAGAAGGCTTATTACCGGGTTCCCCGGGAGATACTGTGGGGGGTGCTGCGGGAGTATAGGGCCATCCAATCTCTGTACGCTCAAAGCGAGAGCTGTGTACGGGTTCTCGATAGTAAGTCAGACTCGTTTCCGGTGGGGGTTGGCCTCCGCCAGGGCTGCGCTTTATCACCAATTCTGTTTGTGATATTTATGGACAGGATATCAAGGCGTAGTCGTGGTGGGGAGGGGTGGCAGTTTGGTGGTCTGAAGATCTCATCTCTGCTGTTTGCGGATGATGTGGTTCTGATGGCATCACCGGCCTGTGACCTTCAGCTCTCATTGGATCAGTTTGCAGCCGAGTGTGAAGCAGTTGGTATGAGGATCAGCACCTCTAAACCTGAGGCCATGGTGCTCAGCAGGAAACCGATGGATTGTCTACTACAGGTAGGGAATGAGTCCTTACCCCAAGTGAAGGAGTTCAAGTACCTCGGGGTCTTGTTTGCGAGTGAGGGAACAATGGAACGTGAGATTGGCCGTAGAATCGGAGCAGCAGGGGCGGTTTTGCACTCGCTTTACCGCACTGTTGTGACGAAAAGAGAGCTGAGTCGTAAGGCAAAGCTTTCGATCTAATTTAATTTTTTTTTTTTTTTTTTTTTTTTTTTTTTAAAAGGTACAATGTACAGTTAGAACATAAATGTTGCCATTTGATGCACTATACCAGATTATAGCTTTAAGCTAATTTGCATCTGTAGTCCCTTGGCAGGTCACAAAAATACAACACAGTAACAAGACAGATTATTAGTATACAGGGATAAAACACCACAACAACATGGCTACACACGTCTGCGTGCAACTCCCCCCACCTTCCTCATCCCACCCACGCCCACACACACAAAAACAAGTCTAAGGACTAAATTAGTGGTTGCAGAGCTGAGCAGCTTTTAACAGATTTTTTAGGTTAGATTTGAAGACTCTGAGAGAGCTACTGCCCCTTACGGCGTCAGGTAAGGTATTCCACTGGTTTGTGGCTCTTACAGAAAAAGCAGATTGCCCCGCTACAGTGCGGCGAAATGGTATGGTACAATCTCGTATGGAGGATATTCTAGTGGATCTGATGGAATTTGACGAGCGAGCGTGGACAAAAACACATAATGACTGTGGGGCCAAACCATTTAAAATTTTATAGACCATACACAAATTGACGAATAACCTAAAATTCTCAAAGCTCAATAACTCATGTTTGTCAAGTATCCTACAATGATGATAACGAATTGGCTTTTTGTCCAGTGTTTTTAAGGTTTGTTTGTATAAAGACTCCAGAGGTCTCAAAGTAGATTCACCAGCCTGCCCCCAGCAGGTGATACAATATGACATGCGGGACAAAATCATGGCGTGCATAAATATCTTGGCTGCATCCAGAGAGAGACAATTTCTGATGTGTTTAAAATTAACTAAATTGTATTTTATGGTTTTAACCATTTTTTTGACATGTTTCTTAAATTTTAAATTTGGATCCAGAAACAGGCCAAGATATTTAAATTCAGTAACTATATCAATTCGTTCACCTTTAATGAGAATCTCAACATCAGGGATTTGTACCATGGTTTTAGAAAAAAACATACATTTTGTTTTGTTTACATTTAAACTCAAACATGATTGATCAAGCCAAAGAGTGATTCTCTCCAGTGCAGTTGTTAACTTAGCAGCTGCTAAGTCAGCTGTTTTAGCATGTACATGAACAACAGTGTCATCTGCATACATCTGCAGATCGACGTCAGCACACTGTTCAGCAAGATCATTAATATAAAGACTAAATAATAAAGGACCTAATACCGAGCCTTGTGGGACTCCCATAGTACATGTCCTGTAACTGGACTGTGCATCACAGACTTTAACACATTGCCTCCTGTTTGATAAATATGACGACATCCAAGCCAGAGCTCTAGGCGAAAAATTAAATTTAGAAAGTTTTGATATTAAGACACTGTGGTTATCTACCGGGCGATCTCTGTTCCTACCCTCACCTATGGTCATGAAGGCTGGGTAATGACCGAAAGAACGACATCGCGGATACATGCGGCCGAAATGGGCTTTCTCAGGAGGGTGGCTGGCGTCTCCCTTAGAGATAGGGTGAGAAGCTCAGTCATGCATGAGGAACTCGGGTCAGAGCCGCTACTCCTTTGCGTTGAAAGGAGCCAGTTGAGGTGGTTCGGGCATCTGGTAAGGATGCCCCCAGGGCGCCTCCCTAGGGAGGTGTTCCAGAAGCGTCCAGCTGGGAGGAGGCCTCGGGGAAGACCCAGGACTAGGTGGAGAGATTATATTTCCACGCTGGCCTGGGAACGCCTCGGGATCCCCCAGTCAGAGCTGGTTGAGGTGGCCCGGGAAAGAGAAGTTTGGGGTTCCCTGCTCAAGCTGCTGCCCCCGCGACCCGATTTCGGATAAGCGGTTGAAGATGATGATGATGAAATTGTGAAGTTATTTGATTTAAATAACGTAGGGATTTTACTGCTTCCTAGGAAGACATCATAATGCAACGGCAGGGGGCTGAACGGGCTGTTGATCAAAACTGACTGCTTATCCAGCCGCAGAGACCTCAATCTCCCTAAACGGAGCCTGCACTCATACGCACAAAAACTCTCTGGTAATTCTCTGCTTTGATCAGCTAGCAGCTTCATAGGAATGTGAATTTGTCTGTTGTGTGAAGCAAAGTAAATTACACAACAGTCAATAACCAGCAAACTTTCAGTTAAAGCGGCTACGAGTAACATTTAAATATCTTTTAAACAGCCTCATGTTTCCTCTGATAATCATAAATTACCTTTAACAGCAAACCAGACCATCAGTGCAAAGAAAGACGTTTTTAAATAGTTTTTATTACTGCATTTGATCTGGTCGTACACCCAGTCCGATTTTCGGTTCACGCGTGCATGCTCTATGGTCACATATCCGTATTGGTCACAGATTTCAGCGTGGCACAGGAACGTGAATTGAGAAGCCTATCCCTCCAGGTGAGGGAAGGGGAGCGGGAGCCTTGTTTGAGACAGTTGTTTGTCGTCATAATGACTGATAACGGGGCTGCACCATAAAAGAAAAAAAAGAAAATGCAATGAAGAAAAGATAAAAGGGAGAGTGATAGTCGGGCGGGAGGGCGTTGCCAAGCAACGTATACACAATTTCACGCAGCGAAACTAGACTGCAGTGTTTACTCCTAAATGAATGAGCGGTAGCCTACTAAGCCATTATTCATCGGAAATTGTCATTATTTACAACATAAACACATTACCTCATCGTGATCCATACTAACTAACTGCCATCTCTCGTTCATTCGCTTTGTGTGAGGACACGGGGACTCGTTCAGCTCCGTGAGAGGTGACAATGCATCAACTCATTGCAATCCGGTGTGTTTAGCACTTACTGGCATTAGTTGATGCTGTGTCACCCATAGACTCACGGAGCCGAAAAGAGTCCGGTGCCCTCACACTTTCAACACACGGACACGCCACGCACCATATTGCTTCCTGATTATTTGAATCTTGCACTCCCTGCACGAGCTAGAAAACAGCTTCACGACAGCTGGCGTCGTAATAATACTACCGCTTTTGTTCAAAGGTGTCGCCAACGTGCCGACTTACTCGTAGTAGCTTTAAATACAAATAAAAAAGGGCTAGGGTATCGAGTTTTTGCGCTTAGCTTAGATTTACCAATAACCGGCTCTAGCTTAAAAGTTTAAGACAGTTGTTTTTTTCTTCCCCCCCCCCCCCCCCCCCCCAATAAAACTGGGGGGGAAAGGAGGGGGGCCCCCAAAAAAAAAAAAAAAAAAAAAAACCCACCCCAAAAACCAAAAAAAAAAGGGAAGCAACAAAGGAGGAGAGGAAAAATCCCCCCCCCCCCCCCCCCCTTCTGGACTTACATTGTGTGTCAGCTCAAAGTACTTCTGGCAGGCCAGCTGATAGTGCATTCCTTTAACCAGCTCCAGGATCTGCCACAAAGAAGAAGGTAAAAGATCAAATAGATGACAACAAGGTAGGTTTTATTCTCTCTCACATTGTTAAACTGTCACACCATGGATACTGACAACATGCATTTACAGTGGATATTGTCAACATGTTGTATTGTTGTTGCAGCCCTATAATATATATTTTTTTTTTGGTCAACTACTTACACAACCATTCCTCATAAATCATAATGACGACAGCAGTGAGCAAATCCTTCAAATAGTTGCAGTTGTAATGAAAAACAAATCACATGCTTATTTGGGTTAATTTAAAATATTCATGCCATGAGTCAACTCTTTGTAGAATAACCATTGGCAACAATATCCCCTTTAAGTCTTCTGGTACATCTCAAATTTGGGATTTCATATTGTTTTTCTAAAGCTCTTCAAAGATAAAAAGTGAGGATGTGAACAGATATTTTAAAGCCCTCAAATAAGTACTCTCACAGTCTTGTACTAAAACCACTGCAGTGGCAGGATCGCAGCATAGCCATGGTGACAGACCTGTTGAAAAATAAATCTGAGGTCTTCAGCACTAAGAGAGAGAGTCACACTCCAGAGGAATCCTGCTTTGACTCCTTCATTATTCTCCATAGTCCTGAAGGCTGGCCCCAGCGTGATACTGCCATAAGCATGCTCACGAAGCTGCTGTCAGATCCGTGAAATTAGCTGGTCTTCCTGTCTAGCGGATACTACCATTTTTATTATTTTGTTTAATGGAATAATCAGGAACAGTCACACAAAGGAAATAAAGAGAGGGAAAAAAGAGAAGCCATGCTGCCGGTTTTATTTCTATTTTCTGTCATACTGATGTGATATTAGTACGTTGCTTCCTATTGGTGAGGTTTACTGTGAAAATTCTTAGGGGATAAGAGAAACAACATTTTAAACTTTAAGCTGAAGAGCAGGGGAGACAGAGCCTTCGCTGTAGCTGGACCCAAGTTGTGGAATTCTCTTCCTTTATACATCAGATCTGCCACTTCTTTGGAAAATTTTAAATGTCTGCTGAAGACACATTTTTTTGCACTGGCCTTCGGAACCAGCTGAGCTGAGTATTTTCTTATGTGTTTTTCTTTTGGTTTCTTATTTGTAATACATGTGGATTATTTTATTATTATTTAACCTGTACAGCACTTTGGGGCAGTACCCGCTGTTTGTAAATGTGCTTTATAAATAAATTTGACTTGACTTGACTTAAACATTACAATATTACAGCCTTATCTATCAGGTGAACATGGTTCAGCATGGTTATACCTGCTACAACATCAGCATGTATGCATTGCCACTGTGAGCATGTAAACATTAGCATTTAGGTCAATGGACTGATGCAAGCACAGCTCCGGGGGAACCGCTAGCAAGGCTGCAGATCATTCGTCTTGTATGATAAAAGTCACTGTCAGCAAAATGTCTCACTGTCTAAATGTTCATTATTCTCCACAAGTCAATCACCGATGAGTGTCACCTGCCCCGCAGTGGTTAGTGTAATCTGTGCTGCCACTGTATTTCCGTACTGTACATAGTGTAGATAGAATGTTTATCCTACAGAACCATAGACAGGACATCACCCACCTGACTTATTCCCATGGGAGACACCTTGTAGAACTGAAGCTTCTGCTTCAGCAGCTCTGGGTCGCTGTGACGGAATGGGCATCCTACAAACAAAGGAAAAGGTATTCAAAGAAATGGAGTTGGACATAAATAAACAATTAAGACAGAATATTACTTGTTTCACTTAAATACACATGTAAAAACTATACATGAAAATATTTTGTAATGGCTATTCTTCACTTATGTGACTATTTTTAAGACCAAGCACTTAAACCAAAAAGCGTATTAATGACAGCTCAGTGGCTGATCATTTGGGTAATAGTTTCCCTCCAACAGCCGTCAACTCACCATGATGGTCGCCTTGGCTGGGTGCATTTGATAAAATCACCTTCATGCAACTGTAGGGGGTGTAATCTGTTCGCTTTCCCTCTTTGCCAAACATGTGGCGTATGCTGTAGGCATACTGTTTGTCAAACTACATAGAGACACAGAGAGAGAGAGGAGAGAGGGCATTAGTGAGGATGAGAGTAAGAGGGACAAGGTTGGGGTGAAAAGAGACATTGTCATACATCATGCCAGTTTTGACTGGGTGTTTTCCTCAGTGAAATATAGAGCTATTAGAGAGAACCTGCTGTAGAGGTGTCGCCACATGTGAGATAGCTGAATTATGGATAACCGCTACGTGGGGCCATTCTTACCCTCTTGATTGCTCCTGCCCTTTGTCTTGTGGAGCAGTTTGATACAATATGAAGAGTGTATAAATGTAGTAAATCCCAATATTATGTGCCTATAATATTCAAAACAAGTAGCCCACCATTCCTACCTAGAAATAAGGCACCTTAATATTAATTTATAACTGGGAAACAGATTTAAATGTACAAGGGCATGTGGAAGATCCATGTTAATATGGGCTTGTATAGATCAATGTGGAGGCTGTTGATTTGAGTATTTTTCATTGATATGCATTTTTAATACATCACTACAATTTCGAGAACAACACTGAACATTTTACTCCACTACATTTATTTCAACAGCTAAAGGTACTCAACCAGCTACACCATTTAAAGGCGTATATTTTAAATGATAGTTCACAGATAATATTTGGGTTTTGGCTTGTTATTGGACAAAATGAGCATCACCCTTGGTTTTAGGGTTCCCATTATGGGCATTTGTCACAATTTGTTCTTGAACACAATCCTTAGTAATTTTTTTTTGTCAACTACAATGACAATGCTACAACTAACAGCATTCACAGTCAGGCAAAACTAGCCAATGGTACCAACTGTATCTATAAGCACACTGCGGCAGTTTGAATGCAAAAAAAAAAACACAAAAAAAAAACATGGAAGTCCTTGATTTAATATTGGGAATAATATTTTTATGATCTCCGAAAGAAGGAAAATATCAAAGTCAAGGTCACAAGTGAACTTCATCAATAAAATTCAAAGTGCCAGACTTCTGCAAACCTTCGCACAGTCTTCTGTCCGGTTCGTTCCGAAAAGCAATATAAAAAACCTTCATCCTGTTTGATAGGGGTTATTCTACACAGTATTCACAGTGAACCTCTTTCCGCCACCATAAAAACATGAATTACAGGGAGCCTGCCTCTAAAAATCTAACAGTAAAACACAAAGTTCTCTTCAACAGTGGCAGAAAACAATCACCATGACTGCACCCATCATAACACATTAATGTTGCAATAAAACCCTTGAACTTGCCAAAGTGACAAGCTGCAGTGGTCATTTAAAAATCCATTAAATCTTCTTTAAGTACAATCAATCAAATATTAATTATGTAAAGCTTCTAAGGATTCCATTTCCTGATTTAAGGTTCCCCCTTCCTACTCCATTAAAACGAACCATGGAACTCCACTGTTCCTAAAGTGTGTTTAATATGCATAATGTGAAATAATGCGAGGACATAAAAATGTCATCTGAAATGGTGATACAAAGTATTAGAAACGATTTGATATAAAACTTTTACTTCCTCCAGGTGAGATTGAAGTGGTCAGAGTTTTCATTTTTGCTAAACATGGTGATTAAAAGTGTAACTTCAACAGAAAAACACATAATAAACTAGCCGTCTTTGGATTTAACCATAAATCCTCTTAGCCTAAAACTTAAATAAATCTAACATGTAATAGAATTAGGGCTGTCAAATTAATGCGTTAATTTCGTTAATCACAGAAAAATGTACGCGATTAAAAAAATTAACGCAGATTAATCGCACTTCTATAATGCCCTTTGACCCGGTGCAAAAGTGGTGCGCAGCTGCACCTGTAGCTTGCTTACACAGCCCGCACGGGTAAAAGGGAGAAAAGTAAAGAGAGAAGCAGGGGAAAGGGCGGGGCCGAGGGCTCTATGGACGGTTTATGGGATGCTTCAGGCAAATAAGCATGAAGGTAGGAAGACATCTTACTTTATTCTCCGCAGTGTCTGTGCATTATTGATTTAGTGGGTGCAACAATGTATAGGTTCAAAACAGTATCTCTCAATCTTCCTCCGTGTGTCTCAATTTTTGTTTGCTAGCTGTCTCGTCTCCCGCGTAAACGGACACCCGCCCCGTCTGTGTGTGTGTGTGTCAATATTTTTGCCTATGAGTACGACGATGGTGAATGAATCGGCATAGGCATCTGTGGCAGTGCAGCGCTGTCTGTTGTGGAGAAAGAAGTTACGAGAGACGGAGAGCGAGAAAGAAAAACAAACTGTAGCAGGCTATACAGCCATTTATAAACGGGTATAAAAGTGTCATAAAAGTAGGGCTGCTCGATTATGGCAACAATTATGATCACGATTATTTTGATTGATATTGTAATCACGGTTATTAAAGACGATTATTCATTGTAGGGATGCACCAAAATGAAAATTCAGCCCATTCTTTCAACATTACATAAACAAAACTCCCAATTGTGCTCCTCAAACATAGCCTACAACTAAAAAGCCACACAAAATAAATAATCAGAAAAACCTTCGAATCTAAGAGTAAAATTAATATTTTACTAGGGATGTGATTGTGAACCATTCATTGATTTGTACTTCGACTTATAAGAGGAGGTAGGCTATGAATCTAAAAAAAGATCAACTTATTGCCTTCTTTTTTTTGCAGTGCACGTTGAGTTGCTGTAAAAAAAAAAAAAAACTACACCACAGCTGACACCGTAATGTTCAGACTTCAGAATTTGCATCAGAGCGCTGATCATAAAAATTAGACGCTTTATTTAAACGAAGTCCATGCTTAGGTGCTGGTTGTAACTTTTCGTCTGTAGACTGAAACTAACGGAGGGGGTGCGTCTTACTGTATATTTGCTCTTGTCGCACAGATAGTTTGCCGACATGGCACAATATATTCAGGCTTAAGAAATGCAAATCAGAAAGCGGAAGCCTTTCCCCTCAACAACATTAACGTGCAGGAATCCCCGACTATCATTTTACCCGTAAAGCCACAGAGCTTTTCTGCGTGGCGGCTCACACCGGCAAGTTCTCACAGTGAATGACACCGTTACCCACCGCCATCACAGTGTCTCACTCACACCATGTTTCACCGAGTGAAACGCTGCTTCAATCGCGCAAGGCTTTTGTGTTTCGGTGTAACATCCTGGACGAGCGTTGTAACTTTATGCTGAATAAACAATTGCACTGGAATCGCTGAAAGCGACAGTGTTCGGGCGGGGGCGGGGCGGAGCGCAGGTGGAGACAGAAGGGTGCGCTGCATTTACTACACATGACCCGGCGTGCCGCACAATAACCGTTTTATTACAATTATCTTGTTTTCATGATCGAGGAAAGCCAAAATTGTAACCGAAATCGAAATTCAATTAATCGCTCAGCCCTACATAAAAGTACGCGATTAATTTAGATCAATTAATCACAGAGCCTGTAATTAATTAGATTAATTTTCTTAATCGCTTGACAGCCCTAAATAGAATATAAAATTGAACCTTTTTTGACCTTATTTTTCCACAAAAATTGTAGATTCAGAAGTTGTACAATGCAGCCTAGAGACTGTTCTCAACTTGTCTCTCTCTCTCTCTCTCTCTCTCTCTCTTTTTTTTTCCCATAGTGAATGCAACTCGACCGATATAATTAATGTTTATGTAAATTGCCAACTGTGTCAGTAAACTTCAGATAGTCCTGGACGGCTGACCTCCAGACGGGAAAGACACAGAAAAGATGCATTAGAAGGAGCAGAATCACGGCTGTTCTATTGCACATCTTGGTGCATGTGGCTACATCACTGTAACATAGTATGCCCCCACACTCTAGGACAAATCCACCCTAAACAACCTAGAGCAATAGAGACAGATAAATAGGACACAATCAAAGGGATTACGCGTGGGTACGTGTATGTGTGTGTGTGTGTGTGTGTGTGTGTGTGTGTGTGTGTGTGTGTGTGTGTGTGTGTGTGTGTGTGTGTGTGTGTGTGTGTGTGTGTGTGTGTGTGTGTGTGTGTGTGTGTGTGTGTGTGTAAACTTGGCATTGCTTCTTAGGCTCGGTCCATAGTGACTGATGTGCCTGTAGCTCCAATTCCTCCTGTATGTAGTAATAGTTACCATTAAAATAATTCCCTTATTATAATTTGCGCTACAGGCCATTTCAGAACATAAAAATGAAGTGAGGGACTATACAATACTGTGGGTGCATACCAGTCAAGAAGTTTGACATTGAAGAAAGGGAGCATGTCTTCTAAAAGGGTAATTTACACACAATGCACCAGTTGAATATTATCTAGGAAGGACAATGGAGATACATAAGATCCTTGAGAAGCCTTAAGCAAACCCTAACATAGCATTGTGCATCCCATCATGTAAAATAGCTTTAATACCGTCAATAATTGGGGGTTATTTGCATTCAAATAATTTAGTTTTTATTTGTTTTTCTAATCAGCACACATATACAGCTATTCCAAATTTACAGTATGTATGATGATAAGCTAATATCAGCTGTGGATCCGCCTATTCCTCACGAGTTTTTCTCAGCTTTAACTTTTTGTGTTCAATCTTTTCTATCATATAACCACATATTGGCTGGTTTTCAGTTTATTTCAGGACAACGCGGTTGTATTGTACTCTACGGACTTTCCAAAAAGGGAAAAATAACCAAAAGCTCAGCTCAAACACAAAAAAAAATGTATGTCATCAAAAAAAAAAAAAACTTGTATTTTCCCCCAGTGAGGCACACGCACACCCCAAAAAATGCAGGATATATTTTCATACTGGTTAGCAAAGAAGAAGCTTGGGGCTCCCTTTAAATGTTCTAAAAACTCCAGTAATAAAAAATAACAGTGCACGTTTCAGACCAAACCTTTAGAGCAGTTTAATATAAAGTGTCATCTAAGAATGTCTTCCATGGTTGGAAAAGACCCTTGAGGAAAGCAAATCTATAATATGAAAAATGGTGTCAGTTAGTGGAAATGGATTAACCTGGAGTTAACATCTTGAAAACATACAGTTCAGGCAGCATTCCTACTCCCGGGTGATACAGCAGTAAACTGTGGTAGATGCATACTGTATAGAAATTCTTCCAAATAGAAAGGTGAACTCCTGTGTGTGTGTGGGGGGGGAATGAATAAATCAAGTTGATTTCATCCATTTCCTCTCTCCCTCTTGTCTAATATTACAGTGCCTCTTCCTTAAGGCCTCCCTTTCGGCATCGCTGCCTCCCATCTTTTTCCTCTGTGTCTGTCGCATACTAATGAGCAGGCTTTGTGCAGCCTGCCACAAAGTGCAGTCACCAACTTAACACACATCATTGTGAGCGCTGCATACTGGTCAGCGCCATTGCATTGGGTTGTTCACAGCCCGTCGCACTTCCTTCATGAATCCAGTGTACTGTACTAGTTGCCACAAGGCTCTTATACTGAGGGCCAATTAGAGACACCAGGACAGGAGTGACCAAAGGCAGGATATATGGTTGCTGCTTTACTAGTAGTCTAAAAAATGTGTCAACAGTAGGGCTGTGTCAAAAAATCGAAATATCGATATATCGCGATACTTAGTTTCGCAATATCAGTATCGATTTTTATAACCAAAAATCAATATTTTTATTTTATTTTTTTTTTGCTTTTTTTTTTTTGCTTTTGCTTTTCAAGGCTTTATTGACAGTGCAGAGATACAGATATGAAATGGGGCAGAGGGGGAATGAAATGCAGAGAACAACCACGGGTCAGATTCAAACCCATGTCTGCTGTCAGGCCTGAGCCTATAGGATACTGACTATTGAAGTTAAATCAGTTTTTTTATAAGAACACTTAAGATTCACTGTGTCACAAAAGCACACTGATGTGTTTTCATTTTCATTGTGTCCTGTACAGTTAGTACAAGAGTGAATTGGATTTGTTATTTTGATGTTATGGCAGCTGCAACAGTGTTTGATCATATGCCAAAACCAAAAAAAAAGGAAGAAAATAGTAAAGGAAGTTGTGAATGAAATAGTTTTGACTTCATTTGTCTGTGCAATTATCAATATATTGTGCTGTTATGTTTGACAAGGCAACTTGTTTATGGAATATCTCAATATATCGTGATATATCAAGATACACAATATATCGTGATATATTGTGTCGTGACCAGTGTATCGTGATACGTATTGTATCGCGAAGTCCTTGACGATACCCAGCCCTAGTCAACAGGCGTCAGTTACGAAGTTGCTTACTATGCTACTGTGCCTTAGTAACGACACAAAAGATGATGGGAAATCTTTAGATGACACGGCATAAATGTCTTTCTTTTTCTCTTAATGAATCTTTCGGGAGTAAGGAAAACCACAACTCAAAAATAACTGACTTCTAACATATTTTGCTGCAGTGCAGATTTTTTTTTTGTTAGAACCTTTTTAGTTCTCTAACAATTTACACACACATATTTCACTTGGTTTAAATGCAGGGACTTAGTACAATTAATAGTTAAATCAGCAGGATACCTATTTTAACAGTAATAAAAAGGAAACGAGTGATATGTTGTGACGATGACACACTCCCACTAAGATGTCTGTTGTTTCATGTGTTTTCGTTCTCAGTCTTTTACACCCAATTTAGCTTTTCAGTGGCTTTTGTGGTTTAAAATTCAATAATGACCAATACAGCACAGCAGTTTTGTATCTGTTGGATTAATGTTAGACATTAGACTGGCCAAAATCTAAGGATAAATAGTGTTAATATTAAACTCCTGAATGCTTTCGAGTCAGACCATGTTCACTGAGGATTTCTTCGCCACTAAGTGTAATTTTTCCATCCCCGTCTTTGAATAAAGCTGTCTTTTTGAGAAAAGAGATGTGAAAAAGTATCTGGTTTAAACATCAGCTAAAAAACATGAAGGTCTCCCTTTGTATCTATTTACATCATAGTCAGTTCATGACCCTTTGATGTGGATTCTCATTACTGGTGAAACTGTAGCTCCGACAGGAAAGGGATATTCCTGCAACATGCCTGGACTCTTGTCTGGCTGATGCAACACATGTCCGTGGACTGGAAAGAGGGCAGACTACCTGGAGTGACATGCCAGCCATGTGATCACCTGCTACAGATCATTAATCAAAGACTACACGGCTGGTGGATCAAGGCCCATGGCACAGCATTCCTGGGCCAGAGTCTCCTTTCAACTCAGCACAATTAAATGATTTCTTGGCACTCACCTTTCACACCTTTTTATGAGACCTTTAAAATGCAACACACTCAATTGGCTGTGTGTTGTTATTTATCAGTGGGTAGAGATGGATCATCAGAATGACAGTATTTAAGCTTTTACTTTGCAAATGAAATTTACCCAAGTTATAAAATAAACAATAATAGATCAAAACCTGGTTGATTAGGACAAGCCTCTCAGTGTATCACACTGCGATCAGATCAAGCTACCGTAATTTTCGGACTATAAGCCGCAACTTTTTCCCCATTTTTCGACCCTGTTATTACACAGCAAAGTATATGTTCTGTAGCTACTAGGGATGGGCGTTAGTAATCGAGTACTCCTCGTTTCAAATGAACTCGATTGGTGGATGAGGAAAATCTTTTTTTTTTGTGTGTCTGTAGCCTTTAGGCCGGCGTGCCGCCCCTATTTTAAAATGTTATATACGTCTACAAAACGGATAAAATAAAGTTTAACAAATTTAAATATTTTGATGCAAGTGGGATAAACTGAGCATTGTGTCAAACAGCAACTGCAAATAACTGCCACCTCCGGCACTACGGAGCTGAACACGGTCTCTCCCTTCTGCAGAACATTTTCATGAATATAACTGTCCAATTATTTCAAAGCAGATGATAAAGTTACGTTTATAAAAAGGGGAGATGACACCTGTTACTCTCAGTTAGTAATGAGTAGACTCCAGGACAGGTGAGCATGCAAGGTGCTCTCCGCTTGGAAATAAAAGTAAAGAAGAAGCAAGGCTTACTTCAGGCACATTTGCTCCGAGCCAACAACAGTTAAGAAGCCTTCAATAGGGAATATGGGGATAAGATTCAAAAACCGACCGGTGTAGCGTTCCGTTAATGAGTCGCGGTAATTAATTCACGGACACGGAGTGAGCATTACGCGGTTGGATATACAACTATCTGCTTTGGTGAGTTATTTATATATAAATATATACAATATAATACATATATGTATTTAAATTGTAGGACAAGCAATTTATATTATTTGCTGCCCTTCTTATTTTAAATGGTGACTTAGGCTATTTTTTTTTTTTTTTTTTTTGTTACAACTACAGCCTTTTTTTCTCCCCACCGCAGACCTACTCGATCGGATTAAATTGTGGCCCGTCTATTTCATTACTTTCAGTGAGGAAAATGTGTTTTAAACTTGTGGAAAAAAATCCTTAATATCATATGGCAACTGTGACCGTTTGACAATAAGCATTGAGCGCTTTATTGCGGTGAACCGTTGTTCTGTAGACAGATGCGTTGCGTTCTAAAAATAGAAAAAAGTTTAACGAGGAATCGATTGATCCTCAAGGAATGCAAGCGATCACACGAGTAGCGAAAACACTCGTGCCCATCCCTAGTAGCTACTATTGCTCTAAATGGTAACACTTGAATACGTTATGCAAATATGCAACTTGTTTGTTGAAATGTTAATAAATGGGAGCTTCCTCAAGCAACCATCTCTTTCCCGACAATCCCCTCTGTGCACAAACTCTTACTTGAGGTAATTAAACATTATAACACCTGCGGCTTATAGTCCAGTGCGGCTTATAGTGCAGAATGTACGGTAGATTGTTTTTGGTAAATATGGTGACAGACTGATGAGAACACATTATGTTTGATTCAATAAATAAATACTACAAAGATATACTATATGTGAAGGGTATCTTTCAACTGGAAAAAAAAATACATATTACGGATGCACCGAATGTTCGGCAACCGAAATATTCAGCCCAAAATAGCAAAAAGCCAGCTGAGAGATATAATATCTCCAAAGTGTCCTAGGTCTGTCCCAGGGTCTCCTAGTTTACCCCCAATGGACCAGGAGAAAAACCTCAACTGACTGTACTCCGGGGTCCTCCCAAACTCTTTTACCCCTAGGCCACAACACATTGCCACAGCTATCTAAGGACATAATAAAGGAAACAAAAACAAATGCTGTAGCTGTTGATGTCAGAAATGTAGAACACAATCATGACAAAACTCTCAACTTCAAAAAGCATCAAATTCTGTTTTATTCAAACTCTTCCATCATCTGGAGTCTCCTGCCACTACTAGTGACTCTTATTTTTAGCTTTGAATGTCTTTACTGTGTCTCCTTCTTCTACTGAAAGATTTACTAACTGAACCCACAACCAATTAAGCCTTCTTAACCTAGTCACAGCATTGAGTGCAAGTATTGATACCAATATGCTTTCCTTTAATCAGTACACCTTTAATGGGATTCACTTCATCACCAATATAACAGCACTGTCCCTTTAAAGTTTTGGACAAAGAGGGATAGACTTTCAGTTCGCTGTCCTCTAGTTAACTAATGTGTCATTAAAGGAAAAATTGTCAAAGAAAATGTCTGGGTAATGTATCTGGTTGTATAGAATTCTAAAACTAAAAACAGGCCTATTACCAAAAGATAATTGCATTATATAAAATATTTGTACAGTAGATTAAGACCACTATCTTATTTTGAATATTTTTTTTAAAATAAAGTGTAGAATACTAAATAAAAATATAAAAAATGGTGGCATCAGCCCGTGTCCCTTGTGATATGGATGAACTGTATTATTGCACAAGTTGACTATGATCTTAAGGTGACATTACATCCCATACATCTATCCACTTGCTTTGGGTGAGCAGGGCCACGTCACTATTTTACAGGAAATTGAGTGGTGAAAAGTTACTACATTTATTTCCTAATTTGTTTTTAAATCTGTGATGGAACAGATATTTCACAAAAAAAGTATTAAAATAAAAAATAGTACATACAGTTTAGTGTAGCATTGATCTTTTCAACTTTACCTTGTCTGCATCCACCTTGCCTCTTATGAACTCTGACCTCCAGAACTGCAGGGCTTGCTCCAGAGAGAGGCCGATGCCTTTGAGGAAGAGGCCGTACTGCATGCGACCACCGTGACGGAGGTGGTGGTTCTCTCGAAGGCTCTGGTGGAGCTGTCTCATACAGAGAGGGAATGACTTTCCTGAAAGCTGGGGGCAAACAATAATTAATGACCAACATAGAGATATGGACTGTTATATATACATTTATATTGTTGTACCCGTTAATATCTACTTTATTCTTGCTCATCTTTTATTCATAGCTTATTTTTCTATGGGGCACTTGTTAAACATAATGTGAACTGATTGTTTACAACCCAAAGTGGCACAAAATAGCTCTGGGCCACCAGCATTACAATACAAACCTCCATTGTCCCCCTTTTATACAAGCCATTCCCAAGTTAAATGGCACGTTAAAATTGACTTTTCTATGAAATAGATGGTCAGTGCAACTTACTGAATCAATTTGTTCCAAGGAGATTTTCCCAACATTCTTCTGGATGCTGTAATCCTGTCCCACGTATGCATGACTGAAATAAGAAATATTTTTTTTAAATTAGTGTTGTGACAAATAAGAATGAATTTATTTTGTAATATTATACAATCTTAGAAGCAATCTAATATACATTTAAGAACTTAAACCGGACACTATCATAATAAACAGTACATCCCCTTTTACCACCTGCCAAATAAACCTAAATCTGCTAAACTGCTACCAAGATTTTTAAGTCGATGACTTTGGCAACTCCTTGAGTCCCTTGTGTCGGAGCGTTACATTACATTGTGTTCCCTTTACCATACAGATTAGTGGCCTTCCCCCACTAATCTCAACAACCTGCCCACTAATCCTCAGCCAACAATCAGCCAACATGACTTTTCCCATATTCATGTTCCTCCTCTTATCTGTATTAAGATAAACACCCTCACTGTGTTCTGCGCCGATCCGCTTTTGAAGCTAAAATGAAGCCAATGATGCAAACTTGTGCGCTGTTGCTGCTTGATATTATCTTTGGAAAAGAAAATGAGTTTAGGGTTCATAAGAAGGCAACTACAGGACGTGCTACCCCTGCAAGAGAAGTTAGCAGCAGTTTTATTGTTAGCTCATACATGATAACCAAATATGCATTTTAGGAATTTTTGGTGGGAGGCATATTTTACCCCAGTAGTTGTGTCAGGGATAGAATACTTAATTAATAGGTGTACTAAGCGATTCACTTTGTCAAAATCAGTGAATATCTCCCTATGAATCGCTACCTGTCCGTACTGTGTGTGGGTGCTGAAAATTAATCAAGAGTTATTAATACACAGCCTAGGCTCTATAAACGGGCATGTTGCTAGCTATGGTGGACCCCTTTGTTTATATAGCCTAGGCTTTGATTAAACACCAGATTTTTTTGCAGAACACACACACACACACAAAGTACTGACTGGTAGCGGAGAATTAGGAGATATTCACTGATTTTGACAAGTGTTTTCCAGAATCACTGACTACACCTTTAATTAAGCATTCTATCCTGAAAACAACTACTGGGGGTGAAACTTGCCTCCCACCACGTTACAACAAACAAACACAGGGACACATTCCACTGCATGAGAAATTACAGGCATAACAATGCACATGTTGCAGTGTTCTAATTACTTCAATACTGAGTAGCTTTAATAATAGGAATAGATGATGCTGCACACATAACCAGGCCCTGCAAACTCACAAAACATCTGGCCACAAGCCTCCGATGCTCTCTAGTGCCTATCCATCCTGCAAAGATCTCTTTATTCAACTGAGTGCTGGCAAAGTGGCCGCTGGGTAATTAATCCTGCTGCTTACCTGAGGTGGGTAAGGAGGGGTTGGAGACGTTCGTCAGACTGCACTGCTGGCAACGATCGGGCTGTCAGCTGCAGAGGAAATGGACATCACATCAGTAATGGTAAATAGTGTAGGTCGAAGGACTGGAACAGTGTAACACTGCAGGGTGGGGGGGGGGGGGGGCTAACATTAGGTACTACACAGAACTATAATTCAAATCAGCAGGAATAAACTTCATTTTGTGTTGCTCAGTGTTGGCATTCCTGTTATTTTAAGTAAAAATAAAATTGCAATTTCAAGACTAGCAAGGATCTCATACTACTGAATGTGTGGCAGGAGGGCCACAAAGCTGAATTGGTGTTTGAGGGGCGACCATTAAAAAGTGATTACGTCAAGGCTGTAAGCTGTAAAACTGGGGTACAATGTTCTGACTTGTTGAGCATCATACATTAAACATCTGTCAGGTGATGCCTTACAAAATGCGAATCTACTCATGACATTTTGTTTTTTAAAACCTCTCAGTCTGAACACAAAGTGCAGCTACATGTGAGCTACTTGTGCCACATCTCTGAAAATGTAAGGAGGAAACCTGCAGCTGTGTGCACAGCCCTCAACAAAAAGCTTTACGTAGTCTGATTGCTTTATTACATGACTCCAATCAGCAACGAGCAGACGAGTAACGTTTCGAGGTCCAAGCTTAATAGACTATATTTGTTATTTTCTGTCAAAATGAACATCCAACCAATAAGTGGAGTCATATGGAGAACCGGTTTTTAATTTCATCGCTTTTTTTAAATGACACATTTTCTGCTTTGTCCCCTTGTCGTCCCCAGTGGAGGAGAATAACCATTATAACAGCAACAAGAACAAGAGTTTGGAAGCATTATTCCATTCTAACAGTTAGTGGTCCGGATAATTACCAGGAAATGGGAGAATGGCAGAACTGGACCAAGTTGCTCTTTTTTTTTCATTTGCTAATTTGGAAAATATGGTCATGTTGTGTTGTGTTCAGGTTGAAGCAAATCAACTACATGTTGGGCACTATGACAAAATAGTACAGAGGCAAATCACTTTCTGTACACCAAGAACAAGATTGAAATTTGGTGTCAAATCATGCTTGGATTCTATAGCCAGGGTCATTTCAGAGTTAAGTCCAGTAAGGATTTGTCACCTAAAATGGACACAAAAAACTGCTCTGTGAAATGAAAAGCACAGTATCTGGAAATCAATCATATTAAAATTTGCCAAAAGGCATTTCAGTTCACAAGTTCCACAGAGCTCCATGGTGCGTGAAGACAGGTATTACCACAGAAAGAACAGACTGAAAGTAACCACAGAGTTAAATACAAGGAGCACACAACCCAACAAAAATGGACCTTTGTTCAAACTGCCAAATAATTTTCTCTGCACACTGCATTGAGCTGTCATTTCCACAGAACTAAAAAGCTACTTTGGAAAGGCCCTTCACCTGCAACTCAATGCATTTAGTCATGTAGACTTGGACAGGACAACTTATTGAAGTTAAAACCGAGCATCAGAAGGGGGAAGAAAGTGGGTTTAAGTGACTTTGAACATGGCAATGTTGATGGTGCCAGATGGCTGGTCTGAGTATTTCAGAAACTGCTAACCTACTGGGATTTTAACGCACAACCATCTCTAGGGTTTAAAGAGAATGACCAGAAAAAGAAAAAAATATCCAGTGAGCGGCATTTGTTTGGACGAAAATGCCTTGTTGAGGTCAGAGGAGGATGGGCATACTGGTTCAATTCAAGATGATGGGAAAGGCAACAGTAACTCAAATAATCACTCGTTATGACCAGAGTATGCAGAATACCATCTCTGAACGCTCGATTTCAGTTGCGAAAGTAAGATGGTGGGGTCAGAATTTTGCGTATACAACATGAAAGCATGGATCCATCCTGCCTTGCACCATCAACCATGCCATTTTAAAAGTCACTTAAATCCCCATTCTGATGCTCGGTTTTAACTTCAGCATGTTGTCTTGACCACGTCTACATGCCTAAATGCATTGAGTTGCGGACCTGTGATAGGAAGATTAGCTTTTTGTTTTTCATAAGCAATTGAACAGGTGTACCTAATAAAAGTGGCCGGTGAGGGTATATTGATGGATAAGTAAGAAGACATTTCAGACAAAGAATGCCAAACAAGGTTGTAGGTTACACATCATAGTATACACATTCAAAAGTAGTTTCATGAATTAAGTTTTAAACTTCAAATGTCCTTCATTGATGGTTCAAACCTTAAGCATCAGAATGAACACTTTCTAACCATTCTTCACTAAAAGTATCTCTTACAATCTCAGACTGTCTTTTTTTCCCAATGCAAATCTTCTCTTTGCAACTTTTATCACTGCTCTGTATCACAATAAATCTCATAATGCTTACAGTTACTTACGGTATTACAATTACACATATCGTTTGCCGATAAGAGTCCGATTAGAAAGGCTGAGATTACAACAAGAACAGTCATTTGCAAGTCTTTATAGTAGAACATTTTATTGTTGCCACTCTGTGGCTTCCCGTCAGACAGGTTGGAGGTTTCTAACACCTCATTAATATATCAAGTTCACTCAATTTATGTAGTGTGTCATGGCCTATGGATTTTTGTGCCTGTTCCCTGAAATACAATGCAACAGCACCTCTGTTGTCTCCCCACATCACCATGTTCTAGTCCCTCAGGGCATTCCACGCTATGCACCAGCATGCCAATGGTGCGCCTTCACAGACCCCACCATACACAGCCTTTAGAAAAACATCAAGCCGGAAGGGACGATAAGCACTGTCATACAGCTGTCCAAAGTCTTTCCCCTCTGGACATTTTATTGTCATGTGTGCATACTTATTTCCCTCATTTCAACCCTGCATTTCTCAGTTTTCCCCTCCGGGAAATGAAGGGGACACATTTCACAGCTGCAATTTAATCATCTGCCTTATGGAACCAGGCGTACTGTAAGGGCAAAATGAATTAACATAAACTACATGTACAGGGAGTATATTTGGCAAGATGTTTCCATTATTGATTCGATTCCATTCTACATGCATAAAGGTCAATTTGTGCTATATGTTTACACCGTGAACTGCAGCAAAGTACGCCTGAAGTTATCATGTTTCCCTGGAATAGAAGTTTTGCCTTGTAGTTTATTGTACCATTGTATGACATGCAACCACTTACTGCGAGAGCTTTAGATAGCCGAGTGCGGAAATCATTGAGAACGATGGTGACAATGTCCTGGTGAGGGATGTACACATAGCCTGCTTTGAGGTACACTTTCCTTGTTCGCACCAGATCCAGCGCATCTTGAAATGGAACCTTTAAAATAGAACAAGAAGTGGAAGAATATTTTTTTCTTCAAATCATGAATGCATTTAAAAGATATAGATGTTAATATTCCGTTCGCAGACAAGGTGAGTGTCAGAGAGAGTTAAGGCCAACCGTTTACCCTTGGTCATTTTGGCTGCCCTTAAATGTGATCCAAGAATTTACATTTCTTCTATTGACTTTCAGTAAAGTGAGTGTGTGTGTTGATTTACATTCACTCAGCGACTACTACGCCCATAAAAAGTCAATTTAAAGTCAAGTTACAGGCCGCAGGAAAAAAGCTCAACTTAAATCCATTGAACTGTAAAAGGCAATGAAAATGGTGATCTGACAATCAGTCAATTCTATTTTTTTTGGCTCTCCATTCCTGCTGATTTAAGCGACTTGTCCACTATGTGAACATTTGATGACCCAACTAAATTATGTCAAGCATTTCTTTAGAAGTAGGGGAGAACGGGGTAAGTAGGCACACCTTTTACTCTAGTGAGAATTGCTCATCACCAAAACATCTGTAAATAGCCATTCCTACATTAAATTGAAGCTTAAAGCAGCAACGAGTAACATTTAAATATCTTTTAAACAGCCTCATGTTTCCTCTCATAATCATAAATTACCTTTAACAGCAAACGAGACCATCTGTGCAAAGAAAGACTTTTTTATATAGTTTTTATTACTGCATTTGATCTGGTCGTACACCCAGTCCGATTTTCGGTTCACGCGTGCATGCTCTATGGTCACATATCCGTATTGGTTGCAGATTTCAGTGCGGCGCAGGAACGTGATTTGAGAAGCCTATGGCTCCAGGTGAGGGAAGGGGAGCGGGAGCCTTGTTTGAGACAGTTGTTTGTTCATAATGACTGATAACGGGGCTGAATCATCAAGGAAAAAAAAGAAAATGCAATGAAGAAAAGCTAAAAGTGATAGGCGGGGCGGGGAGGGCGTTGCCAAGCAACGTATACACAATTTCACGCAGCGAACCTAGACTGCAGTGTTTACTCCTAAATGAATGAGCGGTAGCCTACTAAAACAAAGTTTACTTTGCCTCACCAGCATCATCAGATGACCATTATTCATCTGAAACAGTCATTATTTACAACATAAACACATTACCTCATCGTGATCCATACTAACTAACTGCCATCTCTCGTTCATTCGCTTGGTGTGAGGACACGGACTCGTTCAGCTCCGTGAGAGGTGACAATGCATCAACTCATTGCAATCAGGTGTGTTTAGCACTTACTGCCATTAGTTGATGCTGTGTCACCCATAGACTCACAGAGCCGAAAAGAGTCCGGTGCCCTCCACACTTTCAACACACGGACACGCACCATATTGCTTCCTGATTATTTGAATCTTGCACTCCCTGCACGAGCTAGAAAACAGCTTCACGAGAGCTGGCGTCGTTAAAATACTACCGCTTTTGTTCAAAGGTGTCGCCAACGTGCCGACTTACTCGTAGTGGCTTTAAGGTGTTGGCTTGAAATGTGTGTCTCTCTTTTTTTCCAACTTATTGTAATGAAGAAGTAATTTACCATCAAAGACACTGACACATTGTGACAACCAACCCCATCAAGGAGTCGGTTGTCACACACTATGGGGTTGTTTGTCACAATGTTATCTTAATGGGAAAAATCTTAAAAAGAAGGCAATGAGGCAGAACCAAATTTGAAAGTTTAATTGCATTGTCAAGTTGACAAATAGGCCTACATAACTTACTGTAGCCTTGGCAGCTGGTCTAGTTTGGGATGCACTGGGTTGTTTTGATTTTGTTGCCCTTTTTTCTTTTGCTTGCTAGCTGCCTTTTCCTGCTCTATTCTTTCCTTCTCTGTGGTGTCAGTGAGGATACAGCTTGACAATTTCTTTCGTTATTGGGTTCCTTTTCTGGCTGCAGCCTTGAGATAACATGTGACAACCAACCCCCCAAAAAATTTGACGACCAACCCCAACCTGAATTTCTTGCTAGCATCAAGGCCAACAACCATCTGACAACTAATTAGCTTGCTAACAACAATCTAAACTATAGCCTACCCTTCACACTTTCTGATGGTAACAAGTGTTTTGTTATAAACCCATTGTGTAAAAGCCTAGAAGAAAAATACTGAGAAGCAAAATATTTTGAATTTGACATGAAAAACACAAAACATCCTCTCACCTGAAATGCAGCTGTCTTCCTCCAAGGAAGTCTATGTATGTGACCCCTGATCCCCATTCTGGACCTTTTTTATATATCAACATTTCAGAGCTAGCGCGCTCTGGTGGCGAGATATAACGAATGTGACATCCAACCCATGTGACAAATTACCCCGTTCTCCCCTAGCGCTTAGATGCAAAGTCAGAAAGATGGCATTTGAGAGAATGCAGAACTAAGTAGACACATCAGTGTTTTATTTATAGGCGGCTCAATGCCCTGCATGAATGGCAATCTAGTATTGCACTAGGGCTCAAACAATCCCTTAAGTACCTCCAATAACTTTTAAAACATTCACCATGACACTGAAGTTCCCTGCTCTCCACATACATTCAAATAAATGTTGAAAAAGTATTTCAATAGTTCTTTAAGTAGTAATATGTTATTGTTTGTAGAAACGGTTAATTATCCTTAACAGCAGTGAGTTATTAAAAAATTAACGTTCCGTAGAATGCTATGATTGACTAAACAAAACATTTTCAGTGCTGTGTAAAAAAAGAATGTCATCACAAGAATCTCAGCCTTCCAAAGATATGTGGCATGAGTATCCACACAGCAAACTTTTTATTAAACAGCATGACGGGCGTTAACCGATTACTCAATTAATTGACAGAATAGTCTATAGATAGCTGCAACCCTATTAAACACTGGACATAAAGTTCAATCCAATCCAGATCTATGGATTTACAACAATTTACAGCATCAATTATGTTCTTCTGTATATCCTTTTCACAATAAAGATCATGTGTGAAGAATTGTATGATCTCAATTGCTGCATGTAGCAGTGGACGTTAATGAATTAAGGATGCCTCTTAATGGGACCAAAACTAGGAAGACAGGGTTAATTGATTACTAAGCTGATATACAGCAGTCGTGATTCCCTTGAAGGGAAGCTACAGCAATTTAGCCCTGCACAATAGAGACACATTTATAAAGAAAAGAACATTTAAGCACAAGATGCATAGATAGTATAAGATAAGTCCCATTTCCGAAAATGGCATCTTTCGTTACGCCTACCCTGACTCAAACACTGGTGGTGTGCCCCTTAACAAGAAAATCCACTTTTTTTCTTCTTTTTCTAACATTCAGAATACGACACATTAAGTAATTGGTACTTTGTCTAGATGGCTTACAAACTACATACATTATGTGGGAACTGGGGATACAAATTGTTGAATATCTTACATTAAAATATCTGTTTTGTAGAGGAATAAGCACTAAGCATTCTTAAATGGTCTCAGTGGAGAGTGAGACAGAGAACACCCACATTTTATCAACTCACCAAAGGACCAATTAATGGGAGAAAGAAAAGAGAGCTCTGTCCTCGCAGGAACATTTATTTGGCATGAGGCAATGATATTCTACACCAGGCCTCACTGTTTTATTTTCATGATTATTCTTTATCATATAATGTGTTTTATGTAGCTTTTCTTTAAATTAGTTTTCTATATTTTATTATTATTTCTCATTTTTTTTCCCATCATTACATTTTATTATAAAAGTGTTACTTGTTATAATTCAGGTATACAAGTTTTTTTTAAATTATTGTCTGTTTTATCTTATCTCAATGTTATGTTATACATACTGTTCTCTTTCGATATTATTGTATCGTCTGTGATGCTTTGGCAACACTGTTTGCAATAATAGTCATGCCAGAGACAGAGACAGACAGACAGAGAGACAGAGACAGAGACAGAGAGACACTCACTTTGTAGAAGTCCTGTTCCTCCACAGTGATTGCACTGACGGTGTAACTGGAGTTGACAAGTTTACCCAACAGAGTCTTCTTCTCCTCGTCACCAATCTGAAAGGTTATTGAAGGAGGTGATACATTTCAAGAGCAGAACAGCAAAGGCAGAACTCTGTCGTGATTAATACACCGTATAGTAAGTTGTTGAGACTCTCGGAGGCCGAACATTGTTTGTCAAGTGAATGCAACGTTTGGGTCCTTGCTTGACACTTTATGTGTTGATGCTTATATGGTTATTCCATATTTCCTTTAAATATTCTAAAGGTGATTGTACAGACATAATTAAAAGATACAAAAATAAACTACTGATACACAGAAATAATGTACATTTAAGATCGTTGACATATTATTTGTTCACAAATAAGAAAAAAAGTCAACGTTGAAACTTTGGAATCTCCATTCAAGGAAACATGAACATTTCATGGGTCCTGTAACAGTGATCCAACAGCGCCATCTAGTGAACAAACTATTTAACACAAGTTTTGCTAATGAAGAAATCGATTGATTTGTGGTCTTACTTTCCTCTTTTTTTATACAAACATGAGTTTCTTTCTACTAGTTTTTGTCTTTTGAGTATTTATCAAAATTATATTACAAAATAGGCTTAAAAAATAAATTAAAAGACGTTACCGTGTCATATTGCAGATTATTCCTGTGGAGAAAGTCAGACTTCTGTTTTGAAGTCAAGTCATTGAAGCGGTAGCGGAAAAGATCAACTTCCTGTTGTATAAACCACCGTCTCAGGTCCTCCCTTTAAGATGCCGTTGGAAATGAGCATTAATACAATTTTAGTTGTATACAAGTTTTTAACTTCTGTTTTATTCAACTAAAGGTATTCCATAGAAACTACAGACTTACGTTTGGCAGTAGGCAAGTCTGAGAATGAAGTGGGAGATGTGGTCCTTTCTCCGTTTGTCGAATTCACTCGCTCCACTCTGAGGTTTTCTGTCATCCTAAATGGGTTAAAGGATGTACAGTAAGTTTAAAGACATATCCGTTTTCTTTACTTCTTCAAAGCCTTTGTTGTCTTGCTGGGTATAACTTTAGAAGTGAGCTATGATACTAAATGATCGCCTTTTAAAAAAGGAAGTTTTGTGACTGTTATCAGAAGAAACGAGTGCTACGTGTTCTGTCATGTTTTCAATAGCTGTGTCCCATCGTTAGTTTATTTAGCATTAAGTAACTGAGCTTTATTTGGCAAGTAAGTAGCCAGATTTATGAACTATTTGTCGGGCTCTAAGATTGCTTCTTCAGTGTTTTGATACAGCCATTCAGCCCCTATCCAGTAGGTGCTGTCATCATGCATATTATTTCTTCTTTGCTATAGTCATTGTTGACTATGAAATAATTTGATGTGCAGTCATGCTACTGAATGAAATTTTTCCCAAACCCTGCATGCTTACTGTAAAAGCCATCACCTGGTAAATTATTTAATTTTTTAAAGAAAAAGGAAATAAGACGTTTACTCACAATCACAACCTCCGGTCTGTAAGGAAAGCTCAGGTTTTTAGACTCAGACTCCAGTTTCCTTGTGTACTGCTCTGACTGTTTCACATAGCTCACACCCAAGTTTTCAATGGTCTTCAACACTGCAGTGGCATCAAAAGAAAACATTGTTAATATTACATGCTTTAAAAAAAAATAGAGAAAACACAGGCTGAATACCCATTATTTCTGCTATTGAGTATGGTAGAAAAACAAATTTAGGATGTCCCAATCCTTGTGGTCAGATTTAGTATGATTAAGAATGTCTACTACATCCGGCCGAGATTTTCAGTGTTGAAATCTGCATGCTATTTGGGCGACTATGACCAGAAATCCAGTGCGCACCGGAAGTTAATTCACATCGACAGAGCTCCGTATGAAAACAACCGGGGATGCGACAGATATAAAAAGGGGCAAGAGGCACTATGTTATGATAAAATAAATAATTAAAAGTATATCCCAATGGTATGCCTACTGCATGCTAACTAGATTATTCTTATGGTCAGATGTAGTATGTAGAATAAAGTATATGATTTGGAACGCAGGACAGTTTATTTTCCAGCTAATTTGATTTGAACTTACATTTCAGCCTGTCCACAGCGAATACCTCAAACTCAGAGAGAGAGACGTTTTCCAGAGGAGGCTGCCCATAGAACTGCAGAGCATGTCCGTACAGCTCCGTCTGAGGGTTGCTAATGAACTTTCTTCTTCTGTTAGTAAACTCCATGGTTGCTGTTAGGGAAAGAAAAACAAAGAGATTTTCAATAAATGCATCAGCTCATAATATGCCACTAGACGTAATGGCTGGCAGATTTAATAGTAGCGATGTACAGACAAGTGCCAGCTTCAATACAAGTTCATGAAATTTAAATATGTTGTACAACTCTTCTCCAATGTAACCATGCTTTGTTTATGAGTGGTCTTCACAAGACCATATTGCTGACATTAGGGAAATACAACTTGTTATACTACAGAAGCATTGTTTGACGAAAAAGGAGCCACCACCTACAATTAGCATTGTACCATAATTTACCCTATTGATCTTAAAAGTCAAAAGATGCTGCAAGGAACTTCTTGTGTCTCCTATGTAAAGCACTTTGAGTGCGAGAAAAGCGCTATACATTTTATGTGTTATTATTATTATTATTATTATTATTATTATTTTATTATTATTATTATTATTATTATTATTATTAACCAAAACTTTACAAAAAAACGACAGCCCTGACTGAGAATTATGGACAAAAAAGGATTTCTTTGGTCCAGTGAAAAAGCTGGTGGATCTCCTGAATGTCATACTGATATGAGTGACCTTTAATGCGATAGATATTCATAAATGATTTCAAAAGATGTTGCCAAATTCTTTTGAAGAGAAATGTCAAAAGAAAAACAAAAAATTCTTACACAAGAAATATTATGCAGAGGGTATTATAATCAAGTTTTTCAGTACAGAACCTTTTGCACTAAACTCAGTCGTTAAGGTATAGCCTACTATGAAGTTGATTCCAGGAAGGATGCAGAAAAAACTGGCAAGGCAACTGTGAACCCAATACCATGACAGGTGACCTGATATTGATGTTAAGTGTCCAGCAGCAACGATAAAAATAAGTGATATGACTCTTTTGACATTGAAATCATCTTTACCCCCGAAGGAGACTTTTTACAGAAACCGTTTAGCTGAAGTTCACAAAGTTGTATCCTCAGCTATGCAATGTTCAACAAGACAACAACACATATCCCCACACATATTCTAGCCATTTCGGGCGGAAGGTGCTAGCTTACGTATAGTAAACTCGCTGAAGTTGGTAAACTAGTTCGACGGAGACAACCTCATCAACTTATCACACGGCATACAGGTAGTGTAAGAACATTTAAATTGTATATAGTGGTGACAATACCGAATAGGCGATGGCGTTGTTCCCTCTCAGCTCAATCCCGCCAAACACAGAAGGCTGGCCTGTTTAACAGACGCGGGTAAACCCAAACGATGACGCTTTGGGCCAACTGCGGAAGAGACGCTCTGTCGTAATGGTCGTAATGTGTGGAGCACTCGTTTAGTTGTTTCGCCCGTCCCGCCATGTCTCACCCGTTTAGGATGACCAAAGCTCATGTTTAAGATAATAAAAGTTAAATCCCACTATTGTAAGCTAAATACAAATAAGTCGTGCAGCCGAGCCGAGGAAATGTTAGATTCCAAATAAGCCACGTTTTATACATATCATTTAAAGATTGTTTTCGTCGTGCCTACATCAGGAACTGCATCTGTAACAGTAACTGAAAACAAACTCAGCTGGAACACGTAGGTCGACTGAAATAGAATAGTATAAAATAAATAGTACATACTATAGGCCTACCAGGTTTTTGCTATTAATATTAATTGAATTGACATTTAGGAACTTGTTATTTAATCTTGGTCTTCTTATTGCACGTGAAGCTAAATAATAAACAATCATTTACAGTAGCCTATATTCATAACACTCAAACAGCTCTGCAGCAGGGCTCTGGGCAAGCACTGCAAATGTCAAAGCAACGCAGTAGTAGTGGACTGTACCAAAGTTAAAGTAGACCTACAATTTTTTATTATGCTAAAATAAGAAGTAAAATAAACCTTTAAATTACAAACCAGACAAACACTGGAAGTGTGGCAACTGGCAAGGATATAATAAATCGGATTGAAATATGACAGTTTTGCGTTTTGTATATTTCATCCCCACTCCATACCAGTTGGTGGCGCGCCGTTGCGGTAATGAGCTACTTTGTTAAAAAAAATTCGAGAAGAAGAAGCAGAAGTAGCAGAACTGTAGAACAAGACGTTCACTCCTTTTATTTCTCATGCATTCGGCAAAAGACTCTGCTGCCTAGCAACAAACATTAGCGAGCTAGCCAGTTGCCTGGTTAGCTTCGCTCGTGAGCAACGTAGTTACCTGGGACCGGCTGGGACATAGACTCACGGGTAGATAGCAATGCATTTTCATCCGGTAAATGTTACAGATATTAATCAAGAGTCGACGTTAATGAAACCTGTCCTGCTGTTTTGAAGCACAGAAACTCAAACTATCTCTGGTCTGTGCAGTCACTAGCTACACATACCACCGACGGGCGGAGCAGACGGTTCTCTTCTCTGAGAAAAAGTGGCTAACCTTAGCTAGGTAACCTCCGGAGTCTCCAACGTCCCCCTTCGCCTCAGAGAAGAGCAGAGGGAGGCTGTGGATATGTGATGGTGGGTGAGCTGCTGGCTGGTTAGCTCATCTAATGTTGGTTGACACCGGATGAGTAAAAACGGAATTTTGAAGGTAAGAAATGACTCCCTACATGGGTTTTGCTAGATTTCCATACTGTCTCACCATTGCGTGTCCTAAAGTCTGCTGTACCGGTGGCAGCTGCTTGGCACCTGGAGACCTTCCTCTCAGCTGTTCAACAGGTCCTTCTTCGGCCATGGCTAGATATTCTGATTCGATTGAATGTAAGGTTGTGCATATATATATATATATATATATATATATATATATATATATATATATATATATATATATATGTATGTACATATATATATGTATATATATTATATATATATATATATATATATATATATATATGTATATATATATGTATATATATATATATATATATATATGTATATATATGTATATATATATATATATACATATATATATATATATATATATATATATATATATATATATATGTATATATATATATATATATATATATATATATATATATATATATATGTATATATATATATATGTATATATGTACATATATATATATATATATATGTATATATATATATATATATATATATGTACATATATATATATATATGTATATATATATATATGTATATATATATATGTATATATATATATATATATATATATATATATATATGTACATATATATATATATATATGTATATATATATATATATATATATATATATATATATATATATATATGTACATATATATATATATATATATATATATATATATATATATATATATATATATATATATATATATATATATATATATATATATATATATACATATATAATATATATACATATATATATGTACATATATATACATATATAATATATATATATATATATCCAAATCAATTTGAATACTTTTAATACCATGTTACATTTGAAATGTAATGCTAACTGCACTAACATATACGTTTATATAAGGATGATATAATGGAGGATCAGTATTGATTCTATAGTTGTGTTGTTTGGATTGAGTGTGTAAAGTGAGGAATAAGAACGGGGAAGGGAGTCCAAATGTCACTGTCCAGAATGATAATATGTGGGGTTAGTTTATACAATATGTTCCCTTCACTGTACTCAAGTCATTGAAACAGGTGCCTTTTTAAAAGTTTCATTGCAGGCAATTTCCAATCCCACTCTGGCTACAGTTAAAATATCCCAAAAATAATTCCCTATTTAACAGGGCCGAGGGCATTACATTTCATGGTCAATTTCAGATTTTTCAGGGCCATTTAACCCAGAGCCCCCACTAATTTCTGCACCTGGAATAGGGGGTTGATTCATTATCATGTATTCTTAGATTGTACCACTCTTTGCATAAAATATATAAAACATGATTACACTGTTAGACCATGAATGATTATTAATTGTAAATTGCCCAGCCTTATTTTTAAGTGTTAATAGAATACAATTCGAAATACTTTCCTTAGTCCTTGTGTGTTTGTAGATATGCAAAGAACAGTTGTCAACTCTTTCTCCTCCAATTGTGAATTATGTTGTACTGTATGTGAGGTCCACAGGTGGTGACATGAAGCCGCCGGCCTGTGGACCCAGTTCTGTTGACCCTTAGAAAGATTTAACAACACATAGAAATGATTACATTGAGAGATTAGAGAGCTGATTATTGAAGAGGATAATTATAGTCAAGAATACATTTTGCTACAAACAAAATTAAAACACATAAGAGTGTAAAAATAAAGAGCAGCCTATGAAGTCATGTTTTGCAATTAACAATTGCAGCGTCATGCAGCTCAAAAACTGTATAGTTGATGAATAATATTTTCTACATATTGTGACTCAAATCAAGACACCTTGGTCACACAGTGGGTTGTCAGTGTCCACTTGGAACAGCTTTCCCACAATATGTTGTTTAGCATTGCACTCAGCAGCAGCCACACGCACATTACTGTGGAAGGCCCAGTTGCTATCTGGAGTCTGCTGCTCTCAAATGCTAATGGAAGAATAAACACATAGCACAGTCACTCTAAACAAGTTCCTTGTAAAATTTACAACAGTGAGTTATTGTTAGCACACACACAAAAAGTTTAAAGGGCAATTCCAGTCATTGTATATTCAAAGCCTCTTATAGGAGTGCACTCCCTACCCAATTTAATTCATTTGGGAATCGGTTGGGCTCAAAGTAACTTCATTTCTAATTGTAAATACTAAAAAAAAAAATGGCGACTTGGGATTTTTGGCGGTTGGCAAACCAGAAAAGACAATTTTTTTCTTTTTGCCTCTGGTCATTTTTAACGTTGTCTATATTTTTTGCATGAAAAGATTAACTTTAAAATAAGATTAATCAATTGTTTAAAAAAGACACTTTAGGGCCTTAATTTAACCAGATTGAGATGTGTTCAATCACAAGAGAATATTTTAGTATCACTCACATTGCTGTTTCTGCTGGATGTGTGTTAGAGTATATAAACATGTGTCATTCAATAATAATGTTTTGCTGATCCTGACACTGTCAGGACGTATATGTGTCCGTGTCCCACCACTGAAACTAGCCAGGCAGAGTGGAACTGAAAGGAGCAGCCTGACGTCGCCACCATGTTGGAGGAGGACATGGAAGTGGCCATCAAGGTGGTCGTGGTCGGCAACGGAGCTGTCGGCAAGTCCAGCATGATCCAGCGTTACTGCAAGGGCGTCTTCACCAAGGACTACAAAAAGACCATCGGCGTGGACTTCCTGGAAAGGCAGATTCTGTAAGCAACTTGTTTACCATAAGTTCCCTGCTGTGGCTATTTGGTTTTCTCAGCTTATTGCAAATTTAACAACTTCACCAATCAATCCTATCCTATAAGGTGCTTATTTAGTGCATATTGGATTGTTAGCTTAGTGACATTTAAGTAATGACCAGAGGAACCTCTTATTTAGTCTTCAAAACACAGTAAAGTACCAAATTATACTATTTTAAGAATTTGTCAAAAACACATTTACACACCATGTTTCAAAGTTATTTCACCAGACACGAGTTTTACAAGTGTAGGTTTGTCGAATAAAAATTAATAATTTAAAAAAATTATATACCGTAATCATTCCTCATTACCTGCTTAATATTTTAGTGTAAATGACGAAGAGGTCCGACTCATGCTGTGGGACACTGCTGGACAAGAGGAGTTTGACGCTATCACCAAGGCCTACTACCGTGGTAAGACCCCCACCATTGGTCACTGACTCTGACGTTTTTTTTTTAACTGTCATTGACTTTATGATTAACTGGCCAAGACACATGCATAAGCTCTAGTGTCAGAATAGATGGAAAAGTTTGAAACCATGATGTGTTGCTGTGTTGCTGTGCTGTCCTGCATTCCAGGCGCCCAGGCATGTGTGCTAGTCTTCTCCACCACAGACAGGGAGTCGTTTCAGGCTATCGACAGCTGGAGGGAGAAGGTGGAGGCCGAGGTCGGAGATATTCCCACCGTTCTAGTGCAGAACAAAATTGACCTCTTGGAAGACACAGTAATAAAAAAGTGAGTCACGGTTTCTTTTATGCAGAAATCCCACTGGGCCAGTAAAGCTATCGAATGTCTAGTACACATCTTCTAATGACTTTGAATTAATTAAAGCAGTATATCTTACCACAATTTTAAAGACATCTCGTATTTTTTTTCCATTCATTGCAGCGAAGAAGCAGAAGCTCTGGCTAAAAGACTGAAGCTCAGATTTTATCGAGCCTCAGTAAAAGAGGACCTGAATGTTAACGAGGGTGGGTACCTGTAAACATGTGAAACGGTCTCATTGTGGAGGTTCCCGTTGTAACATTTCTCTCCTTTTTGTAGTTTTTAAATACTTAGCAGAGAAGTATCTCCAGAGACTCAAACAGCAAACGGCAGAGGAGACAGAGGTGGTCCATTCAACAAGCAATAAAATAGGTTAGCAGCAATCTATCTGTGCATCAAATGTATGTAACATTTGAAGTTTTTTTTTAAATTCTTTATTAAGGGGACATTACTCATTAAATTGTGTTTTCTTTTTTTCCAAAGGTGTTTTTAATACCACAAGTAGTATTGTCTGCAACCAGAGCTCCAGCAACGGCAGAGAAGTCATCACTCTGCGACCTAATAAACAGAGGACCAAGAAGAGTAAAAATCCCTTTGGAAGCTGCAGCCTACTCTAGATAGAAACCGTTTCATTTTAGTGACTGGCTTTTATTTCTGATACTAGGTCATTGATATTTTCTGTGGAGGTAGCCACATTTAGAGACCAAAGCCCATACAGCCTGAAAAACTCTCCTCTATAATTAAATAACCAGATGTTTATTGTTATTCCTAAATTGATTCCCCACATTGATGGCTTAAATTTCCTTCGATTCAGCCTTGGATCTCCATCACTGATGTGCGCACAAAACGTCAACGTTTTTACACTCTTTGGCCCTTCTTGTGGTTTGCCTTAATTAACAGCTGCAATGTATGATGTATGAATTTGAGGATACCCAAATCCTGTTTGACTGCAATTTGTTTGCATGTATTGTAGAATATACAAAGATTATTTTGTACCATATTTTTCTAATGGGAAGAATATGGTTAAAAATAATTTGTTTATCAAGAAAAAAAACACATCGAATGCAGAGGTAATTCTCTCTGTGCTGAAGTATTTTTGTACAAATTGCAACAATGTTGTTGAGTGATAGATTCCTAAACGTTTTGACATAGTGCCAAATTTCCTCTTCTCTGAGCTGTAGTAAAATATGAATACTGCAGTGATGTGGCTGTAACATGTAATTAGTAGAATGTGCTTCTATGTATAACCAAATATCAATAACTATGTTACAAAGCAGTCCTCTATGTCCATGTACACTCCACTTACTTCCAGATTAGTCAACCAAACTCTAAAACGTAATATGAGGGGAATTAATGATGCTCTTTGAGTCGTAGTACCTCGAGTCACAATCAGTTATAAACCTATGTTTTTGATTGCAGTTGTTTACATAAAACGTATTTTAACTGTGCGTTTCTTTAACTTTGGTACAGGTCAGGCTAACCCATTGGTTAGACACACAGTTAATCGGTTTTCGTACCTATGTGTTTAGATGTGACTATATTGCTAACATTTCAAACACTAAACTTACGTACGATTGTTTTGGTTTGGCTTCTGTAGTATCCAATCAATTTCTATTTTGTGAATATCACTGCCCTTTTCCTGATGGGGAAAAAAAGGAAGTAGAAAAAACTAAAAGCTCCCAGCCCAGTGGTGTCTGTACCGGTGGGACAGAGTGTTGAGCAGAATGTAAGCGCTTGCTTTCGGACCATCAGAACCAGATATTTTACGGACGTGTGCCTGAATATGCCAGAGTATTCCTCTCACTACAAGAAATTATTTTCCAAAACTCCTGAAAGACAACTCTTTACCAAGCACAAATAAATATGTGGTGGTGTTGGAAATTCTTATGTTAAATCTTCTGTCGGTAACTATATGAAAATTTCCTCATTACAAGTTTCAATCCAAAGTATTTTACATTTAAAATTAGAATACATAGGACAAATATTCTCCGCATGCAAGTTTTTGTCTTAAAAGTTTTTTTTTTTTTTTTTTTTTTTTAATTTATAATTTATCTCGGATCTCTGTTAGAATGAAGTTTGTTCTCAAGGAGTTCAGATGGGATCGTCAGTTGGTGCTTAAAATGGATTCCATTAAAACCAACAGTACTTTTTTTAAAAATTGAGTCACAGTGCTGTTTTGAAAAAAAGAAAAGTGTGGCACAACTTTAATGCATGCAAGCCTTTTTTCACATCAGTGAATGTTCAACCATGGTTGCAATGCCACAATGCCTTGTCTATGTTTACTCTCTTCCCCATTTCCTTTCAGTAAGCATTTTTTAATCCCTTCTCTCACTGTCTGCCTGCACAGTAAATCTGTAAATACTTAGTTCTCAATGTAACATTGTGTTTACTTTTGCTTTTATGACTGAATGGATTTAGTGCACTTTATCATTAAGACGGCATATAATCTCAAAGAACCGTAAATTAAAACTAACCAGGTGTTGTAATAATCATTGTCTTACCTTTAACGTTTACTTTTTCACTCATACGATTTCATAAACCAGCTCAAACATTTAGAAAAACCAACATATGCTTTAGGGTCTGACTAAAACACTCTTTGTTGGATTTATGTTTTAACAGTGTTTGTGGGGGGGGGGGGGGGGGGTTGATGGTAATCTGACATAAATAAAACTTTACTTTTTTCTTGGGCATCCGTCTAATTTGAAATGACAATACTGAACACTCTACTTGCCAGTGCATTATGTTCACCTAAACTTTTTGGTTGAAACACGAAAAGCATATTGCTAAAGTGCATTAGGTCAGAATTCACAAGACCAGTCCTAAATTACCAAGATTGGGTGTGGAAGTTAAGTCTTAAATTAATGTCCACCAGCAGATAGTCTGTTTAAAGTACACTCACTGAGAAAGAACCCTTTTATATACAGTCCATGGAAAGAACCCAGAACGTGATTTGGTTAGGGGTCTGAAAAAGCTAGTATAGGTTAACTTTAAGTTAGGTTTATTGTCAAACCTACCAAGGTGTTTATAGCTGACTAACACTTGGCTAGAACACAGGACACTGTTGTCTCTATGACATCATTTTCTGTACATAGCTTCATTCAGGAAATTCTTATTTAGCCAAGAATGCAGTTTACAGACTAACCTGAATAAATAAGGTACCGGTTTCATCAACTGTGTTTGTATGTACGTCTAACTGCAAGCAAGTGAATATGCTTGTCACTGGATGTTCATGCGCGAGCATTTATTAAGACTCTTGTAATAATCCTGATATGTGATTCCTTGGCCACTGATTAGCAATAGGTCAACCATGATATATTCAAATAATTCTTTATTTAAAACTTATTAGCTTTTTTGACACATAATCTAACAAACAGTCCTTTGTGCAAATATGAACAAAATCCACAGCTAAATGTGATTGGTGTTGCCTTCACACAAAGAGGTAGTGTATGCACATCCCAAAATTAAAAACAACTAAGACAATGAAACAGAAAAAGATAGGCCTACTTCAACATTAGATTGATTGTTTGTCAAACACTTAATAACCTCCAGTGGGGCACTAAACCATACTACTACTGTATCTCTGTCTTACATTAGGGCATATGTGAACAAACTGTGTACTGAGTGTACATAGTAAACAATCAATATTAAGTGGGACAGTGTACATGACACATTATTTGAAGGTTGAAACACGAGGATGAAAGATGGTGTCTGTTGTGCTTTACTGAATTGTTGGGCCCTATAAAAGGTCCTTCAAAAGGTTAGTAGGCAAAGGGTTACAAAAGGGTTCTTTGGTGTCAAAAAAAAGAAAAGACACGTTGCGATTGGGTGAATAGGTAATATCAACAGCCGTTGGCTTTTGGGTCGTCCAGTTTTTGGTGATCCATGATCTTGATGTTCTTTTCCGCGCTTTCAACGTTCCTCACCAAAGTCTCCAGCCTGCGCTTGATCTTCTTCTGGTCCTCCAGAGCACAGCTGATCACCAGGGCCTGGAACTTCTGGTCGATGGGGACTGGGGGCGCCTCGGTCACACAGGCCGCAAGCAGGGCCAGCAGCCGCATCCGGCCGTTCTGCATGTCATCCAGTAACTTCTTCACCATCTCATCAATGATGGTGGTGGCCATGCGCAGAGCGTCCTCCTGCTGGGAGCTTCTGATGGTGCCGACAGAGATCTCCACACAGAGCGTGCGGCCCATCAGACGGTTGGCAGTTAAGTCCAACTCTTCTCGCTCCCCTGGGACACCCAACACAAGAACAACATACATCAATGCTGCTTCCTGAATGGGCTGGTGGTGGACACAACAATAAGACCACCTATGCAGAGTTTTCCATGTTCACCATGTTCGTGTTCAAGTCTCCTCCCGTCAACCATAGACATACAGCTCAGGTGAATGTGACTGTACTGTGGATACTATGTTGCATTATAATATAATGTGGATCCAGCCTAAATTTGACACATGCAATGCAATCTAGCAGGTATTGGCTGTGTAAATCCTCACCTGTGAAGTAAAATCACCAGTTTGAGGTGTTCAGGAATTTGGTCACATACTTTTTAATCTCACAGCTGACATAACAAGAGTTAAACTATATTTTTAGTTTTGTCCAGGAGGTGATCACAATGGCACACATGCCCTTCGAATGTGATGCAAATAATATATGAATGCAATGCAAACCACAGCCTCCACAATAAAAAATAAATAGGCTAAATAGACATTATAATGTTCACAGTGGTGGTATTTATAGCGAGGTAAATGCACTGCAACTGGATTGCACCACTAGGGTAAACCGTGTTTGTAACATAGATGGCATCTTGTTTGTACAGCAGCCTACTGGATAATTGGTGGACTTACTTCATTTGGGAAATTAGGAAATTGAGATCCATCTAATTGATAGGGCCTACATGCATGATCGTTTGAATGTGTAAATATGGTTGTGTATATTCTACAATATAAAATCTACATTTGAGAGGATTCGCACTCTGTAGGCTATATGGGTGGGGTGCATACATGATCACGTTGCTTCCCACCCTTTTGAATACCCCAGATGATCTTGGAACAAGCGCCACCACCCATCTACAACAATGTAGCTTTTAAATCATTACCTCAGTGGATCACAATGTTATTTACCTTTGAAGTGAAGTTAGAAACAGACAGTATAAAGTGTGTGCGGGTCGGCACCGCGGGCTCACCGGCACAGATGTTCCGCATCTCCTGGCTGTTCTGGATGGACTGGAGCATTTCCAGGATGCACTCCCTTTCCTGCTCCATGGCCGATGCCGTTTCGCGTAAAGCCTCCACCCTAACAGAGAAAAACATTACACACACACACACACACACAATTCACATGACCACCACACCTCACGGGAAAAGTAACGGGCTGATCTAATGGATACGGAAAATAAACTCTTGAGTATCATAGCCGACCCATTTGTTAGGAATACCCTATTAACCTACTTTAAAATAACATTGTATTTTGACTTGTTTATTAGACGCGATCTTGTGCATTTAAAAAAACAAACACTTTCTGTTCTCGTTGGATGTTTAGAATAATACGTGAGCACATACAACTTCAGTAACTTTATTGCATGCTTAAAAGCCCGTCAAGTGCACTGTGACATGCTAAGAAGGCCTGTTACTTGACTGTAGCCTACCTCGTTTCCAGATCATCCAGATTTTCCAGAAGTCGTCCGGAGCGATCTGCCATGGACATAGTCCTGCTGAATTTGTTGCAGGGAGGGTCGCTCATTTTCGCCTGGACTTTCGCTTGAGCCATGACAGTTGACAACAATGATTATAATTGGTAGTAGTAATAATAGTAGTAGGCCTAGTTATAGTAGTAGTAGCTTATTCTAATGATCCGACCCGCAGTGTGCGATCTAAGCTCTGAACTGTCCGTCCGGCCGGTGACTGCAGCTGCGTCCCAGGGAGAACATTTCCAAACATGGGCAGTAACTTCCTTCGCTCGCTTCTCGCAGAAGTTTCCCGAGGAGACCAGAACAGTGGGTTCCCAACGTCAGGTCCGAGGACCCACTAGAGGTCCCCCAAAAAGCCCCAGCTGGTACAGAGAAAAATCTGCTATTTTAATCCATATAGGCCTACTACATTAAAGATGTGTAGGCCTACATAAAAGCTGTTTTAACAGTTGTTACTTTGTATCTATTTTTTGCAGGCTATTTCTAACAAATATGTGGATGATTCAAATCTAAAATATAAAATCTTTGAAAATGGGTCCTATGGCAGTAGGCTATTGCTTACAATTTCTGTAAGTTTGAGCCTGATTTGAACCTTTAATTTTTGAAAATAACTGGCAAATAAGATAATAGAACAAAACATGTCAGAAACAAAGCCCCTGGCATGAGATCAATATAATACCGCCACAGACAATTTTAATAAAGAAAAAGAAGCCGTCCATTGTGCGATATGGGAATGTATGGAAGACCATTAGGGCCACGGGAGAGAAGAAAATTACCTGAATAAAGTCAAAATGTCACAAATTAGGTGGAAATACATTTTGAAAGATTCAAACTTCTGGTATCAATAACCTAGTGAAAATGTTATTAAAACACAAACGATGCATCTTTTACTTTTTTCAGTGCCATTCCCTTTCCTATGCCAAATAGACGAGACGTAGAATCACAGCCTGAAATGGCATGGATAAAGAGGAGATTGTCACACACCTTGGGACCAAGTAACTCCTTTGTCTACTTTATGCACCATACAGTGCTGCTTGAAAGTATGTGGACCCCTTGAGCCTTTATGAATTTTATTTAGCCTATTTTAACCATTATTTATTAATTTGTATCAATACCAGTATTTCTTGTATGAAATAACACATTTTTGTTTATCAATTCAACATTTTTCTTTTCCCGGAAATCAATTGTTAAAACAGATACAAAAAAATCATTTGCCAACTTTTGTATGTGCAAAAGTTTGTGAACCCTGAGCTGCATTGGTTAAATTGAGCAAGTAAACATAATCAGGTGGGCCAAATTGAGTGATGAAATGGACCAATGTAATGAGAGATCTGTAGGGAAGAAATTGGGCGGCACAGATAAAGATAAAACACAGATAAAACCAGGTCAGTTTAGGCTCACCAAAGTGCCCCATACAGGTCGGACATGCCAATGATGCAACAAGAGTACTAACAAGTCTGTGTCATCACCTTCTGTGTCTTTTGTTCTGGCAGGGCAATGGCAGTTTGGACAATGAGCACATCTGCATCGTGCTTTGCATGGTTTGTGATACACCATTTTTTGTCTTACAAGTTTCTTTGAAAATGAATTTAATATGCAAATGAGCTATACACTAATCAAATATAGGCTACCCAAAATATCTCCGCATAGGCTTCATTTTTACCTTTACTCCTACCACATTAAAACTTTACACAATGAAAGTAAAACATTTGTATTAGAAGTTAACTTATAATGGTCAAGGCTTTCCAGAAGGGGTTGGTCGAACGTCAGAACAGGGGTCACATCATACTGCAGAGCTTGAGTTGCCACAAACCTCAATGTTGAGTATATGCAGGATTCATCACTGGGATCAAGATCAATCATTGGAAGTAATGTTAGTGAAGCTCTCCCAGGGTGTTCATCTGGAAGATGCAGGATCTGCATCATACCAGACCATGATGGCCTTTGAGAGTGAATGATTAGAAGACTTCTCATTTCAGTAAAAATTGTGTTGTAGCTTATTATCTGCTTTATGACAATAGGAAAGATACAAGTGTTTATATTAATGTTTTACTTAAAGGTGCTGTTAGCGGAATGGTTCTTTTAGCTAACTTCCTGTCAGTTACTGCAGTTAGCAGTCCCCTCGCTCATCCCTACGTCACCACATTAATGCACTGCGGTCTCCAAGCAGCAAGTTATCTAGCATCATCTCAGATCCATAAGTGTGATAAAACATGATAAAAACCATCAAAACAGACATTGGGAAGGATTTTTACCTGCTCCGCCATTGTAGGCGCATAAACATTCACCCATGTGTCGCTCTGGCGTGCACCGGCAGTGAGACGGGTGCGGAGGGGTGTTGGTTTGTAGCGTTCTCTCTTTTGATTGGTTACAATTTCGGGATACTACATAAAGTCTAATTGCTTATTACATGCAGAGCAGTTGACCAAGAGACTGGGTTAATGACACGCGCACATCATGTAAGTGATTACTGTATGAGTTAAGAGCGATTTAACACTTATATTAATATAAATAAACCGCTTACTTCACCTTTAATAGTTGAGTTTATTCTTGACCTTGTATTTCGTCTTCATTCACTAAACTGCAGTCCCACTTCATTCTCAAAGTGCATAATGAAATAAATAAAGTAATTCTCGCTCCTCCATTGTATTTATTTTATGTGGCCCCAATACTGTTCCGTAGGGAAAGCTTGACTGTAAATCAAGCTTATCGCTTAACAGTAAATATGTAACAGTAAATAAAGATCTATGTTTTCACTTCTAACTGAGAATTAGAGGAGTTTCCACACGCGTTGGTAAGACAAGCCTATCCACATCAATCATTGCCCTGTAGTTTAGATGGTAGCCGTCAAATTCTACAACTATAGTGTCAGATTCCAATGAACTTGATCCATGAGTGCACACACACTCACTGTTTATTACTCATATTTTTAGTATCTTGGCCTGTTTTGTTAATTCTCTGATTTTTCTATAATCCAACTTGGAAGAATCAAACATTTTGCAATGCATAAATGACTGAGGGTGGAACTGCTCTTTACAGTGCATACAAAGTGGGTTTCAGCCTTGTAGTGAAAACAGAGATGGTAATTGGAGATGCAGTAAGGACTGTGGTCACAAGTTCAGCAACGGCATACTGCAATGTCATCTGTGCCATCTATAGCACACGTGTCGACACACCAAAGCGTCAAGTCCCTACAACAGAAGACTGTGCAATAAATCCACAGCCACAGAGCGAGCGGCTAAGATGCCATCTACATTATGATCAAGTTAATTACCCGTGATTGAAAGGTCTAATGTTGACTTTATCATATATTTATATACTGAATACATGTATATTTATATACTGAATACATGTATATTTATATACTGAATACATGTATACAAACGATGGAAAAATAGCAAAACAGAAAAAGGAAAGTAGCAACAAAACATTTATTAAATATTTTCTGAAAACAAATACCTGCTACAAAACTTCTTAATATGACGTCTGATTCACATTGAGTCACACAGACACACAAAAGAAAATCCTGTCCTCAAAACTCAAGAAGACTTCTTTTTAGGGCCTCTTCGATTTCTGTAAAAAGTAAAAAGGCAGAACACAAGGCTCCAAGTTACAGTTTATAAAACCAACCAATAAAACACTGTCATAACTATGCTGAGAAAAACCTATATTAACCTATTCATAATTGTGAGATTGCCTTTTTCACATGTCATTTCATTGCTTTTAATACATTTCACAAACAACTTGAGTTTATCTTTATGTTGTCACTGCAAATGTTACACTTTTTCAGTTTAGTTTATATATTCTTGCCTTCCACATTTGATACAACTGTTGTCCGGCCCATTGCATCCTTTTATTTTGTAACATGCAGCACAACCTTGACAAGCACTCAATATGCCGTGTATTTATTTGTCTTTGTATCAAATGTAGTGTTTCTATGGCAAACTGAACTGTTGTTAGAAGAGTGTCCCTGCAGTGAAATGTAATAGCAGCATAACATCAGTATTACGCCCACAAAGTGAGATAACAGCTGAATTAGCTTAACGGACAAGAATGTAGAAGAGGGTGTAAATACTGAAATACATTTGTTGTTCGGAAGAAACACAGGGATTACACACTCATCCACATAGAAACTGACCGGCAGACTCGCTTGCCTCTTCTGCAGACATCGCATCATCCGATTCATCTGTAACAGAGCGCAAATTAAATAAAAAAGCTGTTATGTTAGAATCTGTATTGAGATACTTAGCTACCCAAACATTATACTTTATAATATCCTCAGAATATAAAGAACGTACTATATGCTAAACTGAATTAACAATAACTGAGCGATTTATTTATTTTCAAAGGAATGATAGAATGAGATATTACAGTTTAATACAATATCATATGTTAGGAAAAAAAAATTAAGCACTAAAATGAACGGACATTGTAGGTAAAAAAAAAAGACTGCACTATAGGAAGGATTAATACTTAGAAATATGTCTCCAATTTCCAAGATAAAAGTTGTTAATGAGAAAAAAAACTCAGAAATTAAAGTGGTAATTTTTCATTTCCCTTTTACGAACAGTGGCTTTCGCACACAGTTGAGAATACATCTATTGTACACATTTTTAAAGAAAAAAAAAATGCTTCAAATTAACTTTGCTTGTCTATTTTTTAGTGGCAAGTTAACACAGTGGGTATATACTGTTGAGTGCCTACTTTCTTGTGCTTCACTCTCTTTGTTGGCCTCATCAGTGTTCAGGAACTGCAACAGTTTATCATCATCAATCTCTGAAATTACAAAATAAGAGCAGAATGAAATGCTGCGTGCATAGGTAACAAATGTCAACATATTTAAACTGCTTTACCATTGGTGTCTGGTTTTATCTCCACTGCATTGAGTAGTTTCACAGTTGTAGGTGTTGCTTTCATCCTGTCTTTCCGGCAGACCCTGGAGCTGAGGCAAGGTTCCAGCGTACAGTGTCTGGAATGAAAGTGTTTATGGAAACTCGGCACACCCGCAAAACTCTCTTGGCAGACTTTGCATTCTACGACAAAGGTCTTGTCTAAGTGCAAAGCCGGGTGTTTAGTGTGGACGTGGGTCTTCATCTGTGCGTAGGTAGCCACGGATACGTCGCAAGGACCGCACACATACTGACATTTTCCTTCGGTGGACAGATTCTTCATGCACTGTGTGTATGTGGCTTTCATATCCCCGTTGCTCTTATCTGAGCCCATGCATGGGCACGGAAGCTGACTGGTGTCGTCGGTGTCGGCGTCCGGCTCAATGACCTCGATGTCAGCCACACAGTAGTAGTCCTTACTGTGAAGACTCTTGTAGTGCTCAGAGAACTCGCCCTCCGATTGGAACGGCATGCTGTCGCAGAGGCCGCAGAAGTGGGAGCTCTCCATCTGCCCGTCGTGCTCATTAATGCAGTGTCTGCGCACGGTGGACTCTTTGAAGAACTTCTGAGGGCAGTGTCCGCAGACGTACCTCTGAAAGCTGTGACTGCTGGCGTCGCTGCAGTGCTGGCGGACGGCCGCTTCAGAGTCAAAGGTGTCCTCGCACATCCTGCACATCCAGGTCTGCTCTGCTTTGGAAGAAGAAGACGCCTCGACTGTGTTATAACGAGCCGCAGACTTGGAGGAAGGACGTATAGCCAGGTCTCCATGGCTACTAGTGGACGGCTTGGCATCGCCGACCATCTCCTCGGGCACTTCCTGCTCCGTGTAGTAGGTGTGTCCGCTGTGGGCATCGGACACATGCGACAGGATATCTTGATACCGAGGCATTTCCACCTTGCACTTGCGGCAGTAGAAGAGGAAGTTGGAGAGGTGAGCTCCCCCGTGGAAGCGGCTCATATGCAGGCGGGTGATGGAGGACTCCCCCATGTGTTTGCTGCAAACGCCGCACTGATGGAAAATCTGGTTGACTGCCAAGAGATGTTTGCTGGCGGTCGCCTCCTCGTAGAACTTTAGGCCGCATTCGCAGACCCAGGCTGTTACCAAGTTAGTGCCTCTGCTGCTGCCGTTCTCACTCGGGCTTCGTCTCTGCCGTTTGGCTGGAAATTCCTCAGGATCACTCCTCTTCTTGTTGCGTTTTTGAAAAGGTAGTTCAAGGCCAGCGGACTGTCTTTTCCCCCAGTCCTCTCCAGACCCCCTCTGTGTGTCCCGAATTTCTCTAAAGCGGCAGTGCTGAAGGACCGCTTTCTCCATGGTTCGGTTGACCTCCACATCGTGTTGGGTGGACTCTTTGTGCCTCTCCATTTCAGCTCGGCTGAAGAAGATTTTACAGCAGAGGGAACACTGCCCTCGCACCTGCAGCTGTTCCATAACCTGCGCTACTGTTTTATCTGCCTTGGCCACGGCACAGCCCTCTCTGCAGTGCACACTTAAAAAGGAAAGATAGGAAAAAGGAAAGAGAAAATCAGTTGTGCACGTCATCTGAAAATAAAATGCACATGTAAAGAATAAATCACAAGAAGCTTACTTAAAGTGAGCTTGAGCTGCCTGATGTGAGACCAGTACTTTGTGACACAAAGAACATCGAACATTGAAGGTTGAATCCTCGCACAAAGCGATGAGACGATTCTTCACATATTGTGGGATGGGAACTGGCAGTGCTTTTCCTCTGGTTGCTTTAACAAGAGAAAAGCAAAATGTACACACAGTGTAACCCTTCCCATAAAATACATCACCGAGTCATTTAGAATACTTCCCCTATCTATAGCGCAGTGGAAACATGCACCTACAAATATTTTGGGGACACACAATCACATGTTTATAAAAAAGCATTTTTAAAAACTTCAAAAGGAATACCTAAAATTGCAGAGGTGAAATAGAAAACTGTTACAAAATAATGTGTGTTGACTACATTAACACTCCCCTTTGCTTATATATGAAGCAGGTGTGGATATATGAGGTTTTAATGAAGATAAAACAAGGGTAATAAAAACTCACCATTCAAGGCGAGTGACTCGGTGAAGTGGTTTTTGGCTGACATGTGCTGAAGACACTCATCTCGCAGGTTAAAGAGGAGGTAGCAGGCGGGACAGGCAAAACAGACAATCCGCTGATAGTTCTGACTGATGCTGTGACCATCCGTAGTAGATAAGGACACCTGGGAATCAAAACATCAGAATTCAAAAAATGTATCTTCTCAAAACAATGATTACACTACTGTGGAACGATAGTTAACTACTACTACTTTTAAAACATTTCAAGGGCAGAAGTTTTTCCATGGCATTATTAAAAAAGTGCATAAACCTTAGACTCAAGGTGTTTCCTCCATCCTTCTTTAGTCTGAAAATGTTGACCACAGGCAACACAGGCAAAGAGCTCCGATGGATTTCCCTTAAGACTGATGGTCGGGTCACAAGGGGAGTGATCAAACCTGAACAAGGAATTGTATATGCAAATGTTGTCAGTTAAAGCACTGATGTTCAAAGTTGTTGCCCCATACACTGAAATGAGCAGAAATGTAATCACCTTTTTAAGTGCCCGTCGAGGAGGGACGTGTGTTCATAAACCCGGCCACAGTTAATGACCGGACAGGTGAGTGTTGAACTCTTTCTGGGGAGAGAAGCAGGTGTGCGTCTTCTTCCAACACCACTACTGTACATACCAGGTTGAACACCTAAATAAATCCAAAAAGGAAGGAAAGGAAGTCATTCAACTTCTCCACCATATAGTAGCACTGTGTCACAAACAACATTACATTTTAAATCATGAAATCCTTGCAAAAGAACAAAAATAAATAATGCCTTTAAAATTGTGCTATTGGCTTCAATCAAGTCAGATACTGAAAATATTTTTCAAGCAACAATGTCAGTGATTACGTAATAGATTTCTGATCCAGTTAGAAGATGTACCTGGCATCTTTAACCACATGTCCACACAGCGCTTGGCTTCCTGATTAGTCCCATTTGCAGAATTGAACGCCAGCTCCCGCTGTCCATGAGCCCTTTGTGAGACTTGCTTCTCCTGGAAAAGAAAACAGAGAAATGAATCATGACCGATCATATTCTTCCATCTGTTTTCATACTTTTACACCTCATGTTACAGACAGAGCTCAGTGGAAGCAGACAGTTACTTCTGAGTGACAAAAAGTAGAATTTTGCAAATAATGAATGAGTGAATATGCTGCTGTTATGCTGCTATCGTTTAATCTTATTTAAGATCGAACATGGGTCTGGAAACAGCGTTGTCATTTCCGAGTTTGAAGAGGCGGGACCAACGGACATAGATCAAAATGCTAAGTACGCAATTGGATAGACCTTCAACCAATCAGACACCTTGGAGCCAGAATATTTTGGAGGAAGTAAACTGTGCCAAACAGGGGTCGGGGCAAGACTAGTCTGCAGAGAGAAATCAAATCGCCAGCAGACTCAGCTGGATTCACCCAGGCTAGTAGGTTGCCACAGTTTATTGTTTTGTACCCATTTTGCCCACTGGGTGGCACTGTCGCTGCTCCAACTGGCCTCACTTGACTCCATACATACACCAACACAACACATGTCTGTTTAGCATTAGTTACATCTACTCTTTGGATGAAATAAGTACAAACAACAGCTGGTTATAAAGTTCTTAATGAGGCATTTACAGGTGCGACTTTCCTTTCCTCTTCAAGCACATGTTTTGCAGAGTAGGCAGGTACGGTAATAAATAAAATGATGTATAAATGATATTTCACTTCTCTTTTTATTTATTTAGCAGTTGTAAGTTGATACATTAAAGGTAGGGATGAAAACATCATTAGAATACATCTCAGTACTGATTCCATAAAAAATAAAAGTAGGAACTATTGATTACAATTATATTTTTTTGTGAAAAAAAGTGCCTCTTAGTATAAGCACAAGCACATTTTATTTTAAATGCAAGATGAGGAAAACAACTGAAGACAATGGTCTGATAATGATCAATAAAACCTTACCTTGAACGCTCTGCATTTATCGGCCCTCTCCTTTTTCTCTAGAGCCACCTGCTGTGCCAGTCTGTCCAGTGTAGATGTAACCCGTGCTTTCTGGCAGGTGATTTCATCTGGAAGCTACAGGGAAATACATTTAAAAGAAAAAGGCAAAACAATATCAAAAACTCTGGACGGCTCTTCTAACACTATCTCATAGAAAAACAAAAAGGTGTTCTACTCAGCCACTCACAGTGCCTGCAAACGATGAACATCCCTCATCCTCACTATTATCACTTAGTAGATCAATACAGTCCAACACAGGTCTGCCCTCCTGAAGCAAGTACACAAAGACACCGTGTAGTTTAAGGTTAAAAACACCCCTACATTTATAAAGACTCAGAGAGGTCTACGATAAGTTATGTAAATAACTAACATTAACATGTTAATTTTAACATGGACCATGAAAACAGTGGTGATCTACACAGTATGTTTGAATCATTGCTACGGACAATACCAGGAGCAGCAGCTTATAGCCTATTGGTTAGTGAGTCGGGTCAAATTTGATGTATTTATAAAAAAGGGTCAACTGGAAATGTAGTCTCATTATCATTCTAGAATAGATCCAAGTTGTTATTGCAAAACTAGTCCAGTCACTGTCAACGGAGAAAGTTAGCAACTATAAATTATTATATTGAGCTTTGAACCTATTGACTTTAGTGTACACATGACTTACTGACACAAACTCCACTTCTTCCACCTCATCTTCGTCTGCTTGAGTTGGGGAAGACATTTATCTGTTGTAAAAACAAACCAACGTCACTTAGAAGCCCCAGCTTTTTGGACATGCATGTAATGGGACGACGGGAGGTGTCAACAGCAGCAGCAGTACTGTACATCTCCGACAGTTACTCTGACGTCAGTCAAAATTAGGGCACACGATATGTCACTCGGTTATACTAATAGTTGCAAGATATTTTGACACAGTTTGAGAATACAACGTATGACTACCCGAGTAATAGGTCACATTACAGACGTGCGTTGCAACCAATCGTAAGGAAAGGTCGAATATTAAAATGTTTGGAATTATTATATTTAGCAACCGTTCAGCACACCATAGGCCTACGCGTCAATGGGCTTAATTGCGTAAAGTAAAAGAAGAACGACTTACTTCAGTGTGATGATAGCCAGTTCCATTAAACACAATACCAATAACATGAGGCACACTTCCTATTCCTCGCCTACCCACCCGTTTCTGTTTGTGCTGCCGCTGATGGGTGAAAGCTAAATTACGAATGTCTGTGCTCTTATCCTATCGCTGTAAATCACGGTGTTGTTGCAATACAGCCCTCGGCCACCATTGGCAGCATTGAGCGCAATGAGCTGCTAACCAGCTCGCAAACCTTCCTACAGCGAAGAAGAAGTTACGCGCCACAGTAAAATACAGATAGCTGCACTCCATCTCTGCAACTTTGAACACATTTGACATTCACATTAAGTGTCCTAATCTGTCGCTGATCAATTAACCTGCCTTCTGACTGGTGTGTGTAATCTAACACCTTCTGTTCTGCAACTCTATTAGCAGAGACATCTCCAAATAAGTGCTTCACTATGCGGACTCTGGGTAAGCTAACGTTAGCTTGTTGACGTCTGCAGTTGCAGCGGCATTACCACACCTAACTAATGTAAACTAAATACGGTAAAGTTTTACTTGGGGTGGTGTTAATCGAATACGTACGGTTAAAGTAACGGAGAAATGAAGCTGAGCCTCACATTACCTGCTGTTCACTCAGTTGACGCCTCAGTTGCCAGCTTCAACTTCACAAATCAAAGCAAAAAAAAAACGCTTGTCCTGTCTGCTACGTCACATGCAGCTTGGGCGCTCCTTTTCAGCGAGGATTGTACCGCAAGGGCGGGGTTACTGTTTGTTAATGCAAAACCACCTTGAAAACAAAGTCCGCCCGTGTGTTCTTATTTTTCAGCCGAAGTGTGAAGACGACGCCAACTCACTGTGTCAATAGTTTAGTTTTATTCCGCTTGGATGAAGAAGTGAAGTGAGTTGATGAAACCACCATTCAATTGCACAAATGTTCAGACATTGTAGAATGGGCTTAGCCATTATATAAAAAAGATTGGTTGCACAGTGCTTACCATGTGGAAAGCATGAGATTAAAATTGAACAAAAAGTGCATAGCCTAGTCCTAGATATAGGCTACTCAACATGAATTGGCGATACAGATCTGTTCATGTCTCATATGAAATTATTCAAATGTGAAAGTGATCACATCATTATATTCAGGATAGACTCCTGTCTAAGTTCTATGCTACAAACATGTGCAAAACTGTTTTATTTATGATTGTACATAAATTAATTGTAGATATGACTTGACATGCCAATATATTGTATGGCATTTACTTCAAACATACATTTAACAATCTGAACACATACTGTTTGTACCACGTATTTTTTTAAGTACGCATGGTGACCAAACTATATTATTGCTTGTTTTCAATGCAAATATAGTTTATTAAATTAAATTCCATTCATAATGCTACACAATTCCATACCATACAAATACTCATAAACATTCCAATAAGTTATAAGGTAATATGTAGTAAGTATAGCCTATATTGAGAAACATTTCAATAATTGACAATGCAATGTATCGTAACATCTTAAAATATGGATGTTTGATGTTATAGGGAACACATGTTAACATTCACATATCAGTGTTTGTGCTTTTTGTTTTGGTGTAGAATGGCCCCTTTTAAAAATTGCAAATAAAACTTGTTTTCCTCCCCTCACTTTGTGTGCTTGAGTCTTTCATTTGAGTGAAGAAAAACACTGAAAATGAGGTTCAGTTCGTTCGAGGATTACATAACCACATAGTGGATTATGATTTGAGTTGGATTCTCTTTCTTGCTCTCATCCTCTAACTGCACATACCTCGTTTCAGGGCCTGTCAGTACAACAGGGCTAATGTCACTGTCACAATTTCACTACCGAACTTCAGAAACAGACAAACAAGTCGTGTTTAGTCTTAATACTATTGTCATTAGTGTCACAGCGTTACCCTGCTGGGCAGCCGTCTCTGCAGCAGATAACTGCGATGCTCAGATGAATCTGCTGACTCTCCCTGCCCCTGTAAGAAATAAATAAATAAAACATGCGTCTCTGCTGAGTCATGCATTGTAAGCCCACCTCACAATAACGACATCAATAGTATGGGCTGACAACTGTGAACCTAGACGCTATACGGTGTCCTCCGCGGTGCTCAAACGCATATGTCACTTCAACGCGTCTTTATTCTCATCCTGAGCTTTCTGCGACATAAGCGGCGGAGGGAAGAGGCTGCGGGATCTGTCCTACTTCTCGCCCTATCATGATTGCTGCGGCGTTTTTGGTCCTGTTGAGGCCGTACAGCATCCAGTGCGTGCTGCTTCTACTGCTGCTTCTGCTGGGGACCATAGCGACAATCCTGTTCCTCTGCTGCTGGCACCGCAGGCTTCGCAATGGAAAAAATCCAATGAAATCAGTGCTCTCCGGACGCACCAAGAGCCGCGGTGAGTAGCACAGGCCAGCCGCATCTCTCTATCCGGATGACAGCTCATGTCTGTCCAATGCATGTTACCTATAGGCCTAAATGTTAATATAAATAAAATGTTATAATATGTTGTGGCAAGCATCAAAGTCAGTGGCCTTCGGATTTCTGCAGTAGGATATATCGTTCACATGTAGGGGCAACATATGATATTAGTTTTTGGCCTGGGAATATTGAAAATATAGCCTACTAATTTAATTGATTTGTAATGTTTCACTTTGTGATGGATGTTAGATCACTATGACTTAAACTAACAGCTGTTATTTGTCCTAGTTGGCCTCCGAACACATCATTTTCGATCAGAGGTATGGATTAACTTTTTTCATTATGGGTTCCTCTGTAATGTCTGCTAATGTCTAAGAAATCAGGAGCTAACATGCACAATGTTATGCTTCATTCAATGTGGGATATGCTTCTCCCAAAAGCCTGTTTCTTTGGACTTGTACAGAACTGCATGACTATTTTAAGGACCATGGTGTGCGCAGTGCGCATGTGTCGTCAATAAATAATGTAGACTAGATGATTTTGCAGTTTCATTCTTTCAGGATCATTGAAACTATTTCTGGTATATTGTCAGATTCACGTAGATTAAAACCTGGGTGTGAGTAAGCCGATAGAAACCATAGATAGAAAACCCACTCTATTTTATGGTACATCATGCCATCATGTTTGTTGCCTAAATGCATCAAGTTGAGCTTTAGTCAATCTGTTTCCGTTTTACGCACCTTGCTTTCAAAATAAAACCGTATTTTTAAACTAGGCTATCTGTTTGGAAATCACACTACCATGGGAAAAGCAGTCCTAATTCAAGTGTTAGTGATTGATATTCCTGCTAAAGCTAAAAAATAAAAAGTTATTTGTGAAAAAAGTAGGCCTTCATCTCAGTATAATTTAGTTAACAAATTAATTATTGCCATATGGCAGTATCTGTTCAATTATTAAGATAATATCAGATTTGATACACTGTAATATTGTTTGTTTGTGAAGCTCTGTGGCTTTGAAGTTCCAAAAGCAGAAGCTTCAAAAGCTTGCCTTCCTTTGCAGGTTATGTTATTGAACCACAGTAGGACACTGAATCCCTATTGACTCAGTAGTGAAGCTGGTGGGGATTCAGTATCATGTTCAAGGACACATCAGTAGCCTACAGTTGCTGAGCTTTATTGTTGAACAGTCTGTCTGATCATGACCTTCCAAAAATATCAAGTCTAAAAATAAACAACTCTTTGAGAAAAAAAACCTGAAAGAGTCTAAAGAATAAGGTGATGTTACATTAAAGAGTTTGCTTTTCCTTCACCTGTGTTGCTGTATGATCTGTTTTGTAACACTTCTGATTCTGATATCTAGGTCAAATATCACATACCATTGCCTCCCTAGCTCAGTAAATCTGAATCTCATCACCAATACTATTATTCCTATGATGATGAGAACTATAAATGTAGCTTGCCAAGTCTGCTTAAAGTATATTCTGTTGCCTGCTTGACAGTTGTTCATGTTTGCCAGGGCTTCAGGCACAGTCCACGTCACGCAAGGAGGAGCATACATGCTCGACTGACAGAGGAAAAGCCCAATCTGGTGGAGATTCCTGAGAGCGAACCAGATTCATCCTCAACCCTGAGAAAACGCAAAGTGAAGAAGAGAGTGATGCCAGAATTTTACCAGTCCGTACAAGTGACGCCCACACGCAAACCTGTAGGTATACCCCCTCTACAAGTGTAGCCATGATTAAATACTGATGCTGTTTTTTTTCTTGCTTCCCTCTACAGGGTCACTAGTGTGCCTGTGGAACTAGTAAAGTGGTTCAGTTACACAGGAAAGTGTTTGTCTACACGGTGTAAACCCTGCTCTTGAAGGATAGCCATTAATACGGTTTACGGAATGTTTTTTCGTCCGTTATATTGATTGTTACCTTGAATCCTGATGTTTTTTGTTTAATTATTGATCACATGAAGCCAAAACGCCTTTACCCTGCAATTATAGTCAATCTCCACAAACATATGAACTATTAATCTCTAATACCTCTTTTCCACTAACGCCAATCTGGTTCTAGTTCGGGGATGGTGCTAGTGCAGGTTCACAGTGTAATTTAGGAATCTCAAAATAACTGATTTACTTTCCACAGGCTAGACTAATAGCTTGTTTTATTACATCCCTATATAAGTATGCATCTCCAGGCCCACTGCTAACTGCAAGCACAACAACAACAGGGGACTACATTGCATTTTTGCAAGTGTTGCTACTGGGTTTGCTTTGTGAGCCTACGGTGACATCCAAACCTTTTTCTATTTTACATGGTTAATCCTGTTACAATTCTTCATTTTGCCTCAGTTTGGAGTCATATCTGGCATGCTGGTATGTATCCTCCTATGGATGAAAGGCTCCTGCCTGTAAACATTGTTAGGCCTTCAGCTTTTCATTACTATTTCACAACAGGGTGCTCTCTGACTATCATTGACTTTATCAATTCCAGATAGGGCAGTTAAAACATCCACTGAGGAGCGAGACAGACCTGACACATATTGATCCATCGCTTCCTGGAAGGGCACACACATGTTCAGGAACATAGAGCTGAAAGAGCACAGGGTTTCAGCTCCAGACCATTATGGGAACATAAAACATCCATATTGGACCCCTTTGTATTTATTTGTATTTTTATGCAATGCTGATCTAATCTGAGAAAGGGATTCTTATCCCACATAAATTCTGTTAGTGTATTTCAAAGTGTCTGATTTCGAATGTAATTTATTTTACCTAGAATATTAACTGTCCTTCACAACTTGTACTGTGTCTACGTCAAAGGGACTGAGCTGTTTCCGCTTTATAAAATATTAATTTACAAAACCTGACATGACAATGATATTTGCACTGACTGTGTGTTCAACGGAACATATTGATCTGTGTGACGCTAGTGCAACTTCCTGCTTCCATTAGTTTTGTTGCCATTCTGTTGAAACAAAAGTTTTTTTTTTCCTATTTCCATTATCACCAAACCTGATCTGAACCAGCTCTGACAAGGGAGCTTTGTCAATACGTTACAGTTGCTTCTGATTCCTCTAAATCAAATATTTTTTTGCCATGGGTAATACCAAATGCACTTAATGTTTCAAATTGTATTGACTAATTTAATTTGCTTTATTGGTCAATGGCTACATTGAAATGTGTTGTTGTGCAGGTGCATTGCTTAACCTCGGTAAGCCATTGATTGAACCCTGTGTTTTCAGATGTTGTTATTCTGATAATACAAAGGGCAGACAACAAGTTTCACATACCCCTTGAACCACCACCAGAAAAGCCCTTTGTTGATTTATGGAACCGAGAGACCCAAGATGTGCTGTAAGTGAGCAGACTTTGTGTAATAGTGCAGACATGTGTGCGGGTCTAAATCAGGCCACCATGAATCATTCACCACTGTATTTGTATCGTATGTGCTGTATAGCCAACACCGAACGGTGCATAAGTAAGGATCCAGTTATGCTTCCTTGTATCGCTGAAACCATTTTTGTGTGTTTTTAATTGATAACCTTCACATATTATATTCACAGCAGAGACCTCATCGGTGTGCAAATGGATACACTGTAGCCATTGTCCACTGCTCCTTTTTTCGTGCAGTCATACAGGTGATGGTGATGTCTGTATGTCCATTTATGAACAACACCACATTCCTGCAAGAGGATTAGCCTTGTATTATGTGATGGGGGAGGGCCTCTAATCTTACTGTACTATTTTGCCCCTGTACAGTTTGGACTCTGGACAACATAGGTTATACTTAATAATTATTCCATAAGAGTGAGCATGCATTTTTCTCGAATCATGAATAAGCAGACAGATTAGAGATCGCTAATCTATGGTGCCTTTTTTTAGCGGTCAGGTTTATACTGATGAAAAGGATAACTCTTTCTACTACTGCTTCTTAAAGAATAAAATAATATATTTTCTTTACCTCCCCTGAAACACAACCAGAAGCTTATCCAGTTTATCTTCTTTATTTACATTACATGATCGCTCCAAGATTATCCTTGAACTACATCAAGTCAAACAGGACTGCAGACATATTGCTCACAAATGGACTCTTCCGGATCACAACAATCTGCCCCCCCCCCTTGTCTGAATCGTTATCATTGAGCAAGTGAAGCGTCATCATACAGGCATTTCCGAGCCCTGCCCCTCTGCCTCTTCATCAGGAGAGATGTGTTTGCCTCTATTTGTTCTGTTACTCACCATCAGGTGTGTCAGGGTGCAGCAGGGAATTGCAACAGAGAGAGAGAGAGAGAGAGAGGGAGAGAGAGAGAGATTCAGTGATCATATCCTCAATGAGCTATTGTGTGTTATATGCAGTTCTAACTAGATTTGGACAATGTCTGCAATGCCTTCACGACAGCTTAACAACACATCAGAGATAATAATAATGCTATGATTAAGGTATTATTGTAGGAATTATTTTTCTTGTTAAATGGGATTAACCGGGTAACAATGTAACCCATGGATCAACCCCTTTTTTTGCAACCCTGATCCTCTCCATCCTCTCAGGTATAGACTCATTAGCTCAGCATAGAGCCTATGAATGTTGTTCCTTCACCCTTTCCATTTGTGAAAAACAAAACAAAAAACAAAACCTAACCCCATCTGCACTTAAGGCAGTTATGTAATTGTGTCCAAAGTCTCTGTGGATCCAACATGCATCTGTTGTGAAATCCCTTCCGTGAGAGACTGTGTGTGAGCCCTGGATTGTCCTCTTATCACCCCTGCTTTTTTCTTTCTTTTTTTTGGGGATGTATTCGTAGCCAGCCACCAAGCACATTAGAGCAGGGATGGCGCTCACGCTGCCGCCGCCGTCACTGTCGGTGCTGTTGTTGGCTACCGGGTGTGACGCGGAGACGCATACAGTCTGCTCTCTCCCATCACGGTCCAGCTCTCTGCCTCGACATCACACACACAGACACATAGCGTATAGTCCTCTGGAGATCTGACATCACCTCGCATCCTTAATGCTCGGATAAGGGGACGAACTGGTGGCCTGGAGCATCCCTCCAAAGGGCGTGGCACCACTTGATATTGACGCACGCGATGTGTGACTAAAGGGTGGAAAGCTAATAAAGAAAATAGGATTTTTCTCTCTCGCTTTCTTCCAGCGGACATGTATACAGTGGTAAGTCTTATTTTTGACCTGGCGGGGGAGCCAGATGCTATTGATTTCTCATTGCCTTTTTATTTGGCTCAATCTTTTTTATTGTTATGGATGATTGCGAGCTGGTGGCTCGTGTCACGGACGCACATCACGGACTTTGACCTGCGTTGGTGTGAAATGATATGATTTGTGCGTGTTACTCTCTTACTGTGTAGCCTAGAATCAAGACGTAGCATTGTTCTTTTTCTATTTTTTTTCTTTACCCCCGTTTTCTTTTGTCTCGCAGAGCTCCAGTTCGGGGAACCCTTCCCTTCACGGCTCCATGTCTTCTTCGGCGGACTTCTCAGACGAGGATGATTATAGCTATAAATCCGGGTCGGCATCACCTGCACCCGGGGACACGTTACCCTGGAACCTGCCCAGACACGAGCGGTCCAAGAGGAAAATACAGGGAGGGTCCGTGCTGGATCCGGCTGAGAGAGCGGTGCTCAGGATCGCAGGTAAGGGGGGATGCCTCCTTGATGTCCAGCTATATCAGACTATAATGAGATAAACAATGATTCAATCAATAGGCCTTTAGGGTGCACAATGGGAGATGTGTTTTTTTGTGTCCTCTGTTTGATTAGGGTGCTGTAGCCTAGTGACTTGCATGTGTGGCACATGTGATGGTATTTTGGTCCCTTCTGGATAGGACTAAAAATACGTTATTGATGCAATTTAAACAGCAGCTATAGGCTATCTGAGCCACTCTGTGTTATGTTTCATCCAATCGATGTAGCATAAGCTATCAGTTTATCTTTTTTAGATAGCCTAGACTTATTATTATAAGGAGGATATATATAGGCAAATTATTATCATAAAAATACGAATGTTAGATTAAGACGTAGAGGAAACAATCTTCCAGTATTGACTCTTGTGTGATTCAATCACTTGATAAGGATGTGGGGCTAAAGTTTTAAAGCACTTGTAGCACCTTTATAGTGATACTTTGACACTGTTTGACGTTGTAAAATCCCTGTCAGAAATGCAAATGTAGCACATCTCAATAGAGAGAAGGATTGTCGTGGGTGAAGTTTGCACCTTACCGTGTGAACATATTTGTGACAGTAGTGGCAGCTGACAGGCCATGGGCAGCAATACAATCACACAGACACACACCCACGCATACACGCACATGGGCACACACACACACACACACACACACACACACACACACACACACACACACACACACACACACACACACACACACACACACACACACACACACACTAACTAGGATACGGTAATAACGAATGAAAATTGGAAAAAGTAGCCTAATTCAAGTCTTCTGCAGGTGGGCAACAATGGGGGGGAAAAGCAAGTGTCCCTGTCACGAGAAGGCACCATAGATAGTAGCCTATATAGACACAGATGCCTGGGAAACGCGATTATCATTGCACGCTGTAAAACATTTACGAATTATTCAGCCTGTCTTACACATCCTTAATTTTAAATTGATTTGTCACACATCGGTTTGGATTCGTGGATATTTAGCCTCTTTGGTTGAGATTTAAATTTCTTGATTTTTCTCTAATTGTAATAGGCTACATACATTAACTCAATTTCCGATCAATGGACCTGTTAATAGATTGCGACAGACATTTCTTGCAGCGCGTCCAGTCCTGCAGCCCTTCCTATCAATAGCGCCCTCCGGAGAGGAAGTGTCGCCTATTGGACGGGCCGCAGACAAGGGAGGGCTGTAGGGCGTTTCCTTTAGAGCAACAACAGCGCCGATCACTCTTGAGTTCATGGCACACACACACACACACACACACACACACATGCACTCACGCACACAGTCACACACACACTCACACACACACAGACATACACACATGCGCGCTGTGTCAACTGTCCCCCTGTCCGCCACTGGTGAATGTCCATGCAGTTTGTGGAGCCCGGGGTATGGCTCAGCACGCAACGCAGGCTGGTGTGCTCTCGGACGAACAGGAATACCTCCAAGCGTATGAGGATGTTTTGGAAAAATACAAAGGTAGGATCAATAACGATTGGATCATTTGGGGTTTTGGGACGATGACGAAAACGCCTTGATTTTTTGCTTGACATGTCAGTCTGTCCCCGCCACTCTCCCTTTCTCTCTGTGTCTCTCTCTGGTGACAGTCCAGTCTGGCTGGTCCTATAGTGTCTTTATCCCTGCACTGGAAAAGTGGGAATATTTCCTGCATGACATCACATTTAGGCTGAATTTTAGTAGCCAAGACAGAGGCTTTATTATGAGCTTTTTTTACAATCTCAGATGATCATTAGATTAGAGGATTATTTCATGTTGTTCAGCTGATTTATGGAAATATTTAGCTCGGGGTACATCTGGTAAAAACATTTAATTCAAGACAGATGATCACAGTGCTATGGTGTCAAAATGAAAAGTCGAAACAGAGAAATCAACAGTTCTCTTTTTTTTGTATTTTATTTTTAGCAAATCATACTTTCATAATCTAAATGATCTATTTGTCTATTTTTAGGGTGATCAGCCATATGAATTTCAGTGACTGAATATGGATTATGTGACCTGCTATGTGGTTTCTTAAGGCAGGAGAGGACAATGGCATAGTGGGCTGAGGCTTTTAGCCAATGTCATTGGCACGTGTCACTTGATGTAGCTGCTCCTTGATCTCATTAATTAGTGCAAATCCATCACATAGAGGAGGTCTGTGTTGGTCAGTGTCTCTTTGACAGCTATGGAGCTCACAGGCAAAAAATCAAACGCACATGCATCCTGAGGCCAGGCCGGCAGAGTTACTGTAGAGCTGAATTCAGGCTGACAGCAGCGTTTTTTTTAAAAACTCTTGTCTATCCCCCTCCACACAAGTTAAAACAATAACTAGCATAGACTGGGCACTATTGTGTTTGAATGGTTGCCGCGAGCGCTGTTCTCTCAGCTGTTGAATGTTGTAGCCAGCAGGGCCAGTCAGCTGCTGTATAAAGGCTTATACCCCCCTGACTGGACTCTAATGGGATCATATGATGTAGCATCATCATTAGGAATCTGTAGCTGTTGTCTTCAAGCAGAGGAGCTGCTACACAGTGATCTTACTTAGTTTTCATGTTTCCTTCCACCACTGAATACCAATTCTGCGATTTGTTTCTACAAGATATTGATTTTGGGTGCGATATTGGATTTCCTTTCCATTTATTGCATGAACAATGCATAAGTCAAAGAAGGGTAAGGCATTTTTTCTATGGTGTTACCTTGATCATTCTTGATCAACAAATGTGTGGGTTTATGAGAGCGTTGTAGACTCTCAATGATGCTAAGGATTTCGATTTTTGCAGTATCAATATATTTAAACATTTATTTTAGGTAAAACTGGCTGAATTTAGTGCCACTTTGAGTTTTTCTTCAACTCATAAATGTTTTACTATAGACTGATCCTGGTAGAAATCTGAAACCAGCTAGTGGGCTAATCATTACTTCTAGCAAACTCACCTACAACCCTGTTTCCATCGGTCTCCTTGTGGTTTTCCAGCTTTGATATTAAACCAGAATTCTCCAGCCTTTATTTACTGGAGATCAGTTAATGGGAGAGGCAGGCGGCAATGTATACGTTTTATATATTCAACATTATGAATTCATAATTTTCTTGCAAAGTTGGGGGCTGGCTTGGTGAAAAGTGAAATGCTGGAAAGACTTCAAAGACTCACCAAAAATAAATCAATTATAATTTTACGTGCGAGGAAAGCTTTAAACAAAATTGTTTTCAATCGAAGTTAGTATACGATAGTGACCAGTGTATTTGAGGATGAATGGTCGATTAGGCCGATGAATATATCTAACTCACTGTCAAATACCTTCATACAACTATTTAGTTCTCAATATAAATCTGTCTCAACAGTTTTAAAAATGGCCTAAAACTGTGTTTATTTTTTCCATGAAGAGATTGTTTGTTTTTCCAAACCCGAGAAATTTTTCTACAGGGCGCTGGCTAGTTGCTGAAAACAATCTGTGTTTTTATCGTTACTTTAGTGTTGTTTCCAGTGGATGGGATCACCCAGAGCCCCGAGCCTCTCTCCATGTGATGCGTAGAGTATCAAAGGAAGACATTTTTATAAAATAGTTATCAACAGTTACACAAACAAACACAACCAAACAGCAACAGGAAAGAAAATTGCCAGTGAGACTGGAACACAGGAAACAGAGTAGTCTTTGTCTCACCAAATCAAGATATAGCATTGGATCATGTTCTTCTTAGTTTCATCAAATGCCTCTGAGTGGATGTTTGCTGTCTGTCCCAGAGATATCTGAAAATATGGAGGAAGAAAATGCTAAGTTTTCATTGTAGCAAGTGAAGCCATGGGGTGTGTTACAATGCACTTGTTCAGCACCACTGACCTGTGTTGAACTCCCAATTGTTAGAAATAGATTGGCAAGTGTCATTATGCTTGCAAATCTCTATGTAGGATCAAGGGTTGGGTGGGAACATGTAAGAAATACGCCTTGTTATGTAAAAATAATTAAAAAAAATAGATTGACGAATTAAAATATCAAATAAATGCTATATGAAGGTCTAAACTGCATGTGACAGAAATGTGAGTTAAGTATTTTTGGTGACTAAGCACAACAGTCGCCATTGACTGCGAGAATGCATGTCATTGTTAATGCTGCGGCTGTAAGAATGCCACACTAATTAGGTATTAGAGAAAAAAGTACACTTTAACAGAGGAATTCCTCCAGGCTGGGCTGAAATTCAATGCAGGCTTAACACAAGGCTGTAAACCTGAGGAGTGAGTTAAAGACATGGGTTCTTAGACGTGTACAAAGGCTAAAGGCTGTGTGGGAGCACACTGGTCTATTAGAGCCTGCTCGGCAGGCTGTCAGCGTGAAAGGGACCATAAGACTCTCCCAACAGTTCATCATCCTCAGACATCACGAAAGATTTAATGGATTAGACTTTTGGTTGGTGGTTCAGCTCTTCTTGCCGTTCATTTAGTTTTTAAGATGCCATATGGCGTAAGCAGTGTTATTAAGTCGAAAGCACAGTATATTACCAGAGTTGCTTTTTGCTTACTTAGAGTACTGACAGCCGTATTTGTATTAATGTATGGCCAAATACATTTATCGCCTTTGGTCTCATTTGAATTATATGATTATATAATTAAAATATAAAAGCGTAACAAGACAAAAGGATAGGATAGATATGATAATCATGTCAGGCTGCTTTTAAGGAAAGATCTTTGAATGAGGAGGACAGAATCATCGACATATTATTATATATATGTTATGTTTTCCGTATTTATGTTAGAGTTGACTGATTTAGATCTGACTTCTTTAGATGACAGCCATATACTGTACCGCACATCACCAGCCTTTAGGATGTTGCCAGTTGTGTGTTAAAGGAGGGTGTGGTCTGTCTGCGTCTGCATGAGAATCCTTGTGGTGATGCACTCTGCATTATGACTTCATTTTACATCACAAGAAGGATTTCTGTGCATACATAAAGGAAAACATAAGTTTTTTTTAAAATCCACCTTATTTTGTACTTGCCTTATCTTGCATTATTAAACAGAGTGACGAGTGAGGGAGCATTGTATTTTTTGCACAGTCACTGCCTTTGTCCATCCTCCTGAGCCGGGCCCAGCCCAACCCCTCTGCTCTATGTCGACAGCCCACTCATCACATTCAAATGGCCTAGTGGCCCACACACATACACAGCAGGCTGCCTCTATGGAGACTGTCTGCTAGCGTACAAAAGACACTTTGTTTTTACGCTAGCGGCATCCAAGTTCCAGCGACTTGTTCATGTGTCAAGTTGCTGGCAGTGACTCTTTTTTTCAATGAGATTCAAACATCAAGGAGCCACACTTTGACAGTCGTCCCCACCCACCCGACTCTGCCTACAGATTAACGGTCTGTTTTTGGAAATGCTTAGGTTTAAATGAAATGGGGTTTATCAGATCAGTTAATTGTGGTCAACAGAAATTATACATTTACAATTTATTTGGATTATATACACAATCATTTTAGAAAAGTAGGGGAGAACGGGGTAAGTAGGCACACTTTTTACTCTAGTGAGAATTGCTCATCACCAAAACATCTGTCAATAGCCATTCCTACATTAAATTGAAGCTTAAGGTGTTGGCTAGAAATGTGTGTCTCTCTTTTTTTCCAACTTATTGTAATGAAGAAGTAATTTACCATCAAAGACACTCTGACACATTGTGACAACCAACCCCATCAAGGGGTCGGTTGTCACACACTATGGGGTTGTTTGTCACAATGTTATCTTAATGGGAAAAATCTTAAAAAGAAGGCAAGGAGGCAGAACCAAATTTGAATGTTTAATTGCATTGTCAAGTTGACAAATAGGCCTACATAACGTTCTGTAGCCTTGGCAGCTGGTCTAGTTTGGGATGCACTGGGTTGTTTTGATTTTGTTGCCCTTTTTTCTTTTTCTTGCTAGCTGCCTTTTCCTGCTCTATTCTTTCCTTCTCTGGGGTGTCAGTGAGGATACAGCTTGACAATTTCTTTCGTTATTGGGTTCCTGTTCTGGCTGCAGCCTTGAGATAACATGTGACAACCAACCCCCCAAAAAATTTGACGACCAACCCCAACTTGAATTTCTTGCTAGCATCAAGGCCAACAACCATCTGACAACTAATTAGCTTGCTAACCACAATCTAAACTATAGTTTACCCTTCACACTTTCTGAGGGTAACAAGTGTTTTGTTATAAACCCATTGTGTAAAAGCCTAGAAGAAAAATACTGAGAAGCAAAATATTTTGAATTTGACATGAAAAACACAAAACATCCTCTCACCTGAAATGCAGCAGTCTAACTCCAAGGAAGTCTATGTATGTGACCTCTGATCCCAATTCTGGACCTTTTTTATATCAACATTTCAGAGCTAGCGCGCTCTGGTGGCGAGATATAACGAATGTGACATCCAACCCATGTGACAAATTACCCCGTTCTCCCCTACTGATTTTATTTTTTATTGAATAATTTCAGGCTGTTGAGATAATCCGAAAGAGAAGATTTGTATACTCTCAAAGCGATCAAATTATCAAGGGTCTTCTCATAGCAACCGCAGCCCAAATCCTGAGTGCTAATGGCCAATTAGGTGCATTACATTTAAGGATCAGTATCAAACTCTTGCTCAACTGGGTGCTCCTTAATTTCAAAACAACATCTCGCAGGAACTGTGTTGAGCCTTGCACAGCTGCTCGTGGTTTCATTTTGCAGGTTTCACCCTTAGTGTTTTTCTCAGATATGCCTACGTGTATCAGCTGATCTCTGCAACCATATCTGATTGTTTTGAAGTGATTGACCATCTGTTTGACATGGCTTTATGTGGAAAACAAAAATGTTACAAAACCTTTTACAATAACTACACAGTACGCTGTACATGCTTATGCTAAAACATAACGTTGTTCTGGCCAAGCCCCTTTATTGATCTAATCAAAGGGCTTTGTGTAAAATGGTCTGTGTAATCCGAACCGACAGGGCTCTCAGAAAGCTTTTTACTGCTCCACCAGGCTACAGTCTCAGAAATAGATCTTATGGGTTTTACTTAGTCTTTAACAATATATAATGTTTTAGATTGATCATTTATAGATGTACATGTATTGTCCATCTGGAGTATAATTGATTGCAAATGCTTCTCATATTTTGTTAGGAAGTTATAAGAAATAAATATAACTGTAATGCAGTTCTATGCGGCTGCATTATATATCTGTGTCTTGAGTGTGATGCCTGCTCACTGCCATATTTGTAAATGTTGTATTTATATGGTGTCATGGTGATGGGAAAACCAGCATGACTGGGTCTCATTCCACAGCTTCGCTTAGCTCCTCTTACATGAGATCATCCCACCCCCTGACTCATGCTCTCCAGCCCTTCCTCTCTCTCACTCCAAGCAGCACCACCCTTCCCTCTCAAAATATAGCAGATGCTGGGAAGCAATCCCATGCTATGCTAGCAAAAGGAAACACATTTCTCCACTGTTGTCTCATGTAAGGGGCCAGGGAATTAGTAGTTCCATGTGTTTTTGGGGTTGACGCTAAAGCTTTTGTTTTAAAACCATTGATTATACCCTTGTGATTTGTCAGTGAGGTCATACATTAGAAGGTTATTTTTGTCAGCCGCAAAAATTATAGGTTGAACATTTGGATTGCATTTGCCTCCATGAGTTACTCAATGGTTTGATAAGTTTTAAAATGATGTGATTAATACGCTATGGCATTCATCGTCACCGGATGTAAACCCAGTTGGACACCTATTTTGGATTGACAGGTTAGACAGCGCTCCTAAACCTCCATCGTCAAACACCAAACAAGGGAAAACTTGTTTTGTATCCCCCCAGTAGAGTTTCAGACACTTGTATGATCTATCTCAATGAACTCTGAAGCTGTTGTGGCAGGTTATGGTGTTGGTCCTTCCTCAAACATTTAATTTTTGGTTTTGAAATTGACAGTTTGACTGTTATCATTGTTAGGTAAATCATACGGTTGGGAATGTAAGATTATTCCATTTTGATATCTGGATTGGGCTGGTCAAGAAAAGCTTTGTCTTTGTCAAAGTAGCCCCTCGTATAAGTTGTAGGCTCTGTTATTTGTAAGAGAGTGATACTACTCCAAAATGATTCAACATTTGAAAATAGTGTAACCTTACAATGATATTAAAAGAAGGCACAAACCCTTAATTTATTGTCTTTATATTCATAGGGGAATTCTGTGCTATTTGTATTTTTTTTCTGCAGTATTCAATGTTGCTATTTAATCATTTTATATCAATTTGTGTCAATGTAGCACAACTAGGAATTTACACAGGATTACTTTAAATCATAAATCTGATAAGGATTCTCCAAAATCTGTGCGAGAGTCCGGATAAGAAATCCGATTTTCTCACATTGCAAATACCAACTCAAATGTTGCAGCTGTTGCACATATTGATGCCAGTATAAGAGTCTTAGCAACTGTGTGTGTGTGTGTGTGTGTGTGTGTGTGTTCATGTTGTTCCATTAGCTTTCATTAGTGCTTCCTCCTTTCCTCTGCCTGACTTCGCTGATTGTCTTTGTAGTGAGTATAACTGTACACTCTCACTGTAAAAATAGTTACACAGGAGAAAAAAAAATAGCTGAGGAAAAAATTGTTAATAGCAGGAAACTGCTGAAAATGCTTTGACCCTGCCTACTTCCTCAGTAGCACTGCAGAAATTAGCTGCAGACAAGATAATAACGTGTGCACGGATGCCCAGACAGACACTATCCTTTCTTCTTGGTCTCTTCTTTGTTTTATGTTCAGCCCAGGGACTTAAAAAAGTGATTCGGAGTGCTGCTTGGAAGGCTCGGCAACCTGTTTCAAATACTGAGCTGTTCAGTCAGTCACATATTTCAGATGCTGCCTGCCCTACCCTTCAGTGCAGACTGACTGTAGTTTTCTCACTTGCAAAGAATGGCAAAAATGCATCTTCAAGTATCTCCCCCTCTGTGTTGCACTTTATGCTTACCATCTCTTTACCTACCGTGTTCACAACTTGGTTATTACGTTGCAGTTGAAGAAGGTTACCATGTTGTGCTGAGTCATCACTCCATTGGGCCTCTGATATATTTGTAAAAACATTCTTAAAAACCAACACTTTGACCAGTCTGTCAAGGATTAACTTCAATATTAGCAATTTATGTTGCAACCGACCATTTGTATCCATGCTTCTGCAAGGGATGGCAATATGGGTCCACTTTGGTATGGATATCTGTAATACTTTGTTGGCCTACCTGCTAACTCTCCCCTCGGCTTTTCTATGTCTTTACTACTGATTAGCAAATGTTAGCATGTGGACAAGCTAAAACAAACTTAAGATGGTGAGCAAGGATAACCTGCTAAACATCTGCGTCGTAGCACTGTTATTGTAATCATTTTAGCATGCTCTGGGGTCTTGAGTAAGCGGGATGGGGCAAACTTTTTTTTTCTTTTTTTTTTTTTAATATTGCCTGTTTGTGATGAACGACAACACCACACTGCTGGGCATAGATCTCACTGCAATGATTGAATATGGGTTTCAATGATTCATGCCCTGTCATTTTTGTTTTTTCAAGAACTTTGTTATTCCAACAAAGTCATAAGATGTTTACTTAGATCATGTACCCAGTAGACATATTTGCCACTGCTATGCAACACACAGCCGTGTACTCTAAACACATGCCTCCCTCCGCTGAATAAGCTGGCTGGTTGTGACACGAGATGTGAAATGAGAGCCGTTGAGCAAGAATGTTTAGCGAGTCCTTGTCAATCGCTGGGAAGGTGGAGGGCTTTTCAGTTTAGTCTTTATGTTTTGTTTTCCCTCCCATACGAGGTCAAGAGGATTACACACTACACAGGCTGGATTGCGATTGCTGGTGCGTTTTGAATCTGTGCTGCCCAGAATGGGAGGATATTTTTAGGCATCCTCCTGACGTAACAAGATGCCAACGGGGTGCCACCGGCCCCCTAGTGCCATGCAAACAACCATTTATTCACTCTCTCCAGTTAAAAAGAAAAGCTTGAGAAAATCAAGTAATGAAAGATGAGTGTGAAGTTCTGTAGATTGACTGGCTGCTGGTTGCATTTCCAATACTCTGGTTATGGTCTTGTTGGAAGCAGTTTACTAACGACCACTCATGCACAACCGGTGTCCTGAAACTCTAGTTTTTTAGTATGTAAATTCAATACTGGCCAAACATATTTTAACACCCAATAAATGTTCCTTTTGGAGTGGATAATTCATATTCACAGACTGAAAAATGTGTCTAGGAAACACACCTTAAGCCTTAAGTCTGTCCACAAATACATAAAAGGGAACTCTACAAGTTCAACGATCCTTCAAGCATTCACTTATCTCATCTTTGTTGTGTGAAAGGAAATGAAGGACGTCACCTTAGTGGCACACAGATAATGTGGCCCGCAGTTGCAGCATTCGGGTGGCATGGTTTAGGGTTGTAGCTATTTATAGCCATGCACATGTGCTTTGCTGAACTGAACTCCACAAATAAATGTCTCGGGCTCTCTCTCTCTCTGGCTGGCTGTTTGAATGCTGTGGTGTGGCACTGTGCTCAGACTGTAGACAGGCCAGGTATGCACAGGTTACATGACTGGTTACATGCTTTTCCCTTTTGCTTGCTGTTGAGTATGATTGCTCATATCCTCTGAAAATAATTACAGTCTGTAAATAATAATTATTACTAATTGTTACCGGCTTACCTTCCTATTCTCATGGTGTAACTAAGCACTGGTGGCTGAGGGAATAATGACAGCCTTTTTTAGACAGCCAAACAGGTTTAAAATGTTAAGACGTTTCAGTGTAATGTGAGTGAAAAAGTAGTTGGTCAAGCTTAGCTTTCATGCTCCTTCAAACATCAACCCATTAAAGTCAGAGGTCACAAGCTGTTGGTTAACACATTTCAAAGCTGTTTTCGTGTCTCTGGCTGAATATGAAGTGTTTTCAGTAAAATCAGCTCTTATTTTTGTCACTCACTTGTCACAATTTGGAGGCTCTTTACAGTATAAGCAAACTTACACAATATGTTTATTGTCACTTAAGTGTTAATGTTATTATCACAAAATCAGAGTGTCATAACAGAGTTAAAAGAGTTGGACACTGTTTAATTTACACCTGAACAGTTTGCTGTTTAGTGACCAAGTCTTTGCTCCAGGCTTTTGGAAAGACCCTTTTTTCCATTCAGGTCCTCTGTGTTTTGGGGTTCATTTTTTGGATAGCAGCTATGTGTTAAACTGGCAAATAACTGCAAGAATAACCTTCACATGGATGTGCGTGGCTCTATGTGAAATTAATTTTGTTGGACATAATGATACTAATTGAAACATTTAGACAAGATATGTATGCAGCATTTCAGATGTAAATAAAATGCTTGTCTGCAAAATCTGCTGTAGTATTGTATTGTAGCAGTTTCAAATAGTTAAGAAAAACAGATTTGTGAAATACGATATGGTCAAATATACCAAAGTTTAAGTGTATAATCACATAAATCATTATATGATTAGAAGTATAGAATGAGATTGATAATGCTCATAAAGTTATGCAGCATCAGGAGAATGAGTGTGTGTGATCATATTTGATCCGACATTTATGCCGACCGTCATTGTTATGACCATATAATGCACAACTACTGTTTTAAAGTTGGGAGCATGCATACTTCTTATTCTCATAAGATCCTCCAGAGGGCACCAAAATATTAAACACTTCTCTATTTTTGGGAAGCACAGTTACAGTAACAGTTATCTGTTATCTCACAGTTTATTCAAGCCTGATCCCTATTCTGCTTTTGTTTATACTACAAGAATAACGCACCTTAACATGAGGGGCTGGGATGATAAAACCTTTTTCCTTTCTTCTTCACATCACCTGGTTGTGGCTGATGCTGATCTCAGTCCATTAAGCGTGCCTGTTACCAGTAAGCTGTGCTTAATGTGGAGTAGCCTATTAATGTCAGCTGGTTCAGTTCCTGTTTTTTTTATATGTTTATATATATAGTTTCCTGGAATACTTGCTCAGCCAATATATATTTATGAGTTTTTTTCTAAAAGAGGTTGATGCATTATGCAGCAAAGAGCTAATATATGGGCATTACAAACCAAATTGATGTCCCTCTGCAGGCAACCATGACACAGTGCACCTCTGCTAAATGCCTCTCAGAGCATTCTATTTTCAAGATTTTCAAGATTACTTCCCTTATTGAATTTTGGGCTATATTTATAAAGGTTTAAAAAAGTCAGATTCTGATGTGATATACTGAGGTGTTGCTTCCTTTAATTGATGTTTGGCTTCATGTCTGGCCTTGATCTAGATGTGTAGACGGTACCGTCACACAACATAATTGTCAGACCAACCCACTTTCCAATTCTCAATAGCTTTTACACATGTGCTATTTTTAGACTGAACTAAATGTCAAAATCTACAGAGAGTAGCCTACAGACTATGGGCTGTTGAGGCACACACGTTATCTTGGCACTGCATGTTTCTGGCTTTATGATAATTCAAAAACCTACGGTGTGTTTAATGACCAGTGTTGACATTTATTTTTATGCCAGAAACATCAAATGCACAGAATATAATGTCATTTAGAGCTGAGATAAGATTATCTGTTCAGCCTCCAGTCATTTCCACTCAGAGTACTTTGTCCTTGGAAAGTGGAAACTGTTCTGTGTAACTACAGTTTTCAAGATGATTTCAATGTCAGAAATATACTTTGTTACCTCACTGCAGTTCCATATGTTCGGATGGGGGCATTTTAATTTTCTATAAGCGCATTTTGTGTCTATAACAGTAAAAAAAAAAGATGAAAAAATTCCATTAAAACTCTGAACTTCCTCGGCAAGGTTGCTCTTCCTTTTTGGTATTTTTCAAGTTGTGTCGTGTGTGCTCAGTGCTCACTCAGTTGTCTCTGATGATATAATGATAAACATTGTGAGTCTTGGCAGCTGCACAATAGAAAGATGATTATCTGAAAAAAAAAATCACCCTTGAAGTGAAGTCAAGAAGATCTTGTTGATAAAATATTTTTGCAGTAATAAAGCGACGCACGCTGTCAACACAGAAATCATGGTGCATTGCTCGTAAATTGCAGCTTAAATAAGACGTCTCTATCCAGCCATGGTGTGTAGGTGAACCACGCGGAAACATGTTGACAGGGAACTTTTTCTTCCTCCCCCTTTTTTCATAAGAAGCAGTGATTTCTTTTGTGGTTTTGAGTGCTGCTGCTGGATAAACATTAAAAAGTGTGGCAACTGAATATAGTGAGTAGTAGTCATGGAAAACTTGACGGGACCCGTTGTAGATGCTTGGTGAGAAAGGGAGTCACTGCTGCCCTAGAGGCTTGTACGCAGGCAGGCAGGCAGGCAGACAGGGAGGCAGAGAGAACGACTGCTGCTACTTCTTCAGTCGCTTATCCACATGGCTTCCTTTAACCTGAACTGCGACCCCCTCAGCAACCCCCAGGAGCTAGTGCTGAGGATGAAATACCTGCTTAAGACCGAGAGGGAGCACAGAGCGAAGCTGGTAACTCTAATGTGCTGCATGGGTCAGTATTGATTTTACTGTTTCTTGTCATTTCTTTGAACGATTAGTCATGTCTGTGCCTGCTCATTAATAATGTTATAGGTATTTGGTCCTTGAGCTGATTTTTTGCACGGGGGCTAAATATGTGCATTTGAAGACACCTGGAGAGAAAAAAAACAGGACTGATAAGCTTTAAGGCCATTTCAGTTGGGCAGTAGTTAATGTGCGTTATGCATTCATATATTTGTTTTTTTATGAGGAATGTTTCTGAGCTACAAACTGATACAAAGTTCTCTAGTGCCCTATATCACGCATGGATTCAGTTGTTGCAGTCGTTCATATAATCACAGAACAACGTTGGTTATATTTTTGTAGTAACGATAACGGCAGGACCATCCATTTGACAACACACACACACACACACACACACTCACTCACTCACCCAAGCAATAGCGGCAATCTCATGAGCAAGTTGGTAATCTTGGCCGCTATACAATATCTTTGCAGCACCAAAATGATTTCCTGACTTACCTCAATGGTGCTGGGTATGACCATGGCACTGGGGATATGAAAAGGAGGAGGTTATGTGTGGTGTTGCTTCTTGTGGTCAAAGTTCAGGGGAAATACTTAGCGGTGGAATACATGTGAACAAGCCAGCAGATCGTCTTATTTGCCATATGTATATTATAGGCTACATGTGAGTGTTTCTGGTGTTCACTGAAGAGGTTGCGTCTGGCAGACGAGAGATGTGGAAGCAGTTAGATGACTCAGAGATGTGGCGACTAGCCTAAATCCTGCTTTAAGCAACAGAAAGATAAGTTGTTCATTGTGTCAAAGAGAATGATGTTATTATTTAAGTGCATTTTTTTCCCTTATACTACAACTATTGAGAGGAATTGAGTTTGAGAAAATTCATGTATAACTTTCCATTTCCCTTTTTAACTGCATCCACTTGCATCCTTGTTTCACATGCAGTACTGTATGTCACTGGTTGCAGAAAGTCTGGTTGCTACAGTGATGGGAAAAAAACATGGTGTGGTCAAGACTCAAGAGCATGCAGGAGAGAGTGATGCAATTTTAGTCTCAAGGAAATTACAACCTTCTTTTGAGCCACTGTTGCTTGTGGTCTGAAAAACATCACTGCTTTTCTACACTTTCATTTAAAGCCATGAATACAAAAATAGCATTGCTCTCAAGCAAAAGAGTAAACTAAAATGAATAGCGATTAAATGCTGACTGCTTCAAAATGAATGTGAGGAGATTTGAATTGATGACCCATCAGAAAGGAACACTGCTTTTTCTTCATTTGTCTCGATTATCAGTTGCCACAAAATATATCACAACCCAATAGTCTGCATAACAGCTGTGGCTTTTACAAAGCAAAATTATACTTGTCCAACGAAAGCCTTTCATAAATATATTCACAGGATGCCTTTTCTTTTTCCTCTCTCTCTTCCTCAGATGAAAGGGACAGGGTGCAGAAGAAGACATTTACAAAATGGATAAATCAGCATCTGCTAAAGGTAAGAGCCAATGTGTGATATTTTGCAATGTTCCCCTCTTTCTATTATAAATGTTCTAATTCTAATTCTTGCATTGGCAGCAATAATAATGACCACTCTTTGTGTTGGGTTCTAACGTGCTAACATTCCTACCCAGATATTATTAAAGTTTGTTTAGCTTGTCAGCTGTAGGAACAGGATAAGTTGTTGGAAATTAATGATACACTTTAGCAGACCGACGAGCACTGTCATGTCTCATCACTGGGAAGCAATTTTTATAGTTAAAGGTCTATGCACAAGTGGTACATTAACCACTGATATCGCATATCACACTTTCTGCTGTGGTTGCTTGAACCTGTTTAACTTGAGTTTGATGGTAATATTTAGCATTTTTATTTCACGTTTGACAGCCAGATTTCAGCTGACCTCACAAAGTGGTCTATGAGAAATCAAGAGGTGCTGAGTAATTGTTGGGGTTCTGCTCTGCTGACCCAATAACACAAGGGTGCAGGTCTATTTTGGCTCCACAGCTGTGGCTGCTATCTGGGATTACAGCGCTGAAAGCCTTGTGTGAAAGCAGGTCAACAGGCAGCGGGGCTGATTCCAGAGGCGTGGTATTTAGAACAGGAAGGAGAGATGGGCCTGTTGGAAGGAGAAAGCCTCAAACCAGGGGGTCGTCAAGTGCATCGCTCAAGTGCTTAGACAAGGTGTCACAATGATGTCCTGTTCAAGTGTAATATTCAGAGTTTTTTTTTTGGCTTTTTTTGGATCTGTGAGGATAAAAATAAAGTGTGAAGTAAAACAGGTTTTTCTAAAACTGGGCTTAAACTGAAACTTGGCACCAAGGTGATTGAATGCCATGAGGAGGAAACATCAAAGCTAAGCCTAATGGTTCCGGTTATACTCCTCAAAGATCTGTTTTTCTGAAATTGAGATCATTATGGTTCAATGACCGTGGTCAAATATTTCCAATGAACACCGATTTGATAACATTCACAGTGGTTGTATGACTACAGTATATTTGTTATAATGACAAGATATCTTTGAATAGTTGCGTATTAACAATATGATTATTTGCAGTTTGATCAGATTTTGCTTTCTTCCTTCTGTCTGTAGGTACGGAAACATATAAATGACCTGTACGAAGACTTACGAGATGGACATAACCTGATATCACTGCTGGAGGTCTTGTCTGGAGACACATTGGTGAGTAAAGGGTTTTTTTTTTGTTATATTTTTACTGGTCCCATGTCTTACAGAGAGACTGAGAAGAAAACTACCTTACAAAACACTGCCAATGTTTTGCTACTCGTGGAATTTGGGGGAGTTTCGTGATTCTTGTGACAATCCTTCGATTTTGAGTGGTTAGAGACATTTCCATTGAGATAAGTCTTGATAAGAAATCAAACAAAAATATTGTCAGAATACACTAGCAAGAAAAGTGAGAAATCTATTCCATTACAGTACAGAAATATGTCACACCTTTTGCGTGAGTGACTCATTTGCCCTTCCTCCGTCTCACTTATGTAACTGATGGTAGGAGGAAATCCTGGGATTTGATGGTCTGTAATACGATCTGACGGAATTTGCATCCACCTAAACCCACTCATGTGAAAAGCTATTTTTCATGTGAATTGTATGCAGGTTTCAAACACATCAAAAGACAATCTTGTTTATTTAATTTTTTGTTTCTCTTTCCTCTTCCATCCTGATATATGCATGAAACTGACTGATGTGCTCATCTTTGTGATTAGTTCGGCTTTGGTTCTTGATATAAGTGATTCAAAATAGGATAAATCAGTATGCCTTGCTTGACATGTTATTTTGGATACAGTGAGGGATGTGGCATTTTGTGCAACAGTAGTGGTACTTAAGTAGCAACACACTTGAGTGAGACAAGCTAGCAAGCAGGTACACTCTGGCAAGAGTTTCTAGCAAGTTCCCAGCAGCCTTTAATCAGTCATTAACAATGTTTAACTTGCTAACTAGCCTTTTTTAACGCACTAACTGCCAACGGCCACATTACTCTTGTGAGAACAATAATTTATTATATCACACGGTTTAAATACAACATAACAAGGCAAAAGAAGACAAATACAAATATCAGAACATTTGGGAAATGACACATATAGAGCTAACAATGAAATAAAACAATTATTAGATAGAAACAGACAAGTGTCTAATTCAACAACCAGATATTTTGTCATGTGACCTGCTCAACTGATATCTCATCTTTAGACTTGGTCTATTTCTATGCACGGGTTATCTTTGACTTATGTAAGTGAACCATGGAACTAATTTGATGTAAAGGCCCATATAAGTACATTGGCATATTTAACAACATATGGCAAATCATTTATAAACATTGAAAATGAAGGGGGGGTGGCTTGTAATGTAGATGTAGATCTAAAAAAAAACTTTATAAGAACAACAACAAAAAAAACATTGAAAATGAAAGTGGAACTACCTTGATGAACACCACACAAGGCACAATGTTTTTTTGCCGTCATTTGTATGTAAAATCCTTCCTGGAAATCCTCTAAAACCAGCTCTCTGCTGATGATGACTGTGTTCTGAACCCTTTGACCTTTTGACCCTAAGGAGGAGTCAGGCACTGCTGCACTTCAGTGCATAAGATCATTTTCTCATTGATCTTATTGAGAATGTCCTTTTCCAAATATCAAAGCTAGGGGCAAACATAATGGCACGTGACGTGACCCATTGCCAGCCATTGCTTTGGCAATGTGCCTGTAAAATGTCATTGTGATGGAGTAATATTACATCATCAAGTGTTTTTGTTTTGAGTGCAGGAAACTGTGATTTTATACTGTAGTGATGAAAAACAACTAGCCAAGTGTACTTGTACTGTGCTAATCCAGGTTTCCAATGAATCACTTTAAAGCTGAACCAAAGTGTAAAATTAACAATTGTGGAAGTTGTGTAACGTTTTTCTATATAGACATACATATATATATATATATATATATATATATATATATATATATATATATATATATAATAAGGAAATACAGTAAAAATATCTTTTTGAGGGACCAACTATTTGCACTGCCACGTATAAATGGAGTTACTCTGAAACATTGTTAGCAAACAATGTCCGAATCAAATGTTCTTTTAACCAAACAAGGAACTTTTGAGGATTTCCGGCCTATAAGGCTTTAGATTATGAATAGTTTAGTGTGTATACAGTACGTCTGTAATCCATCACATACAGAGCACATCACCACCGCACAGTGTATGTAGCTGTAGTTCTTGGCCTAGGACAGTAGTGATTGAAGTGCTGCTTGTCATTCAGCAAGCTATTTACCGTACCATTTCATTTCTCTGTTAACACAACTATCTCCGCTGTAACTAACTTTCATCCTATACTATTTTTCGTTTACATCCTTTCTTATTTCCTCCTTTTTTCTGTTCTCCACTCTTTAATTGCCTTTTCTGTCCATTGTCTAACTTCCTTTTTGATTTGGCCGCCATGTGTGTCCATGTCTTCCTTTCTTCCCCCATGTGTTGCCTTTGCGGTGATAAGCCAAGGGAGCGTGATTTTCTGAAGACTTTGCGGTTGGTGAGTGGGACAGAAGCATGCGCAGTTGAGCAGCATGGAGACACGGTGGATGATGATAAGGGGGTACGTGTGGCCCACCCCCCCTTCCACCTCACTCCCCTTTTTAACCAACTAATTCAGAGCGTGTTGTGGCCAGCTAACAGGAGTGTAGAAAAAAATCCCACTGTATGACATTTTTCCTATCACAGTCTTGCACAATTGCTTTAGCAAGGTATTGTAGTTCATCTACATGCTGGTAGAACCTTGTTCCCCTTTGCCAATTTTCCTTTATCTGTGATTTATTTAGTGACGTTATGTTTCACAATGTCACTTCTTCTGGAAATCAGGAAATAATGTCAAAATCTTAGTTTTCTTGACCAGATGATACTGATAATGCAGAGAAATGTGCAGGCGACCTAAAGACCCAGGCATCTTCATGCTGAAATGTTCTCTTTCAAAATGCTCGTGAGATAAAAATGTGTATTACGAGACATTTGGCACACGGACCTTGACATTGAAAAGACACAATCACTTCTAAAATAAATTGTCCATGAAGCTTGGGTCTTTAGGTCTATTTCACTAGCTTTGCCCATCATTTAGCCATTCAGTTACAGCGCTCCGAACCTAGGTGAGCGTCGGGACATTTTTCATCTGCTGCTTTTGGGTATTCTGCTTATTTGAAGCCTCATACAGGCTTCATTCATAAGTGAATTATATTTACTGTATGAATGCCTTTTGGTGACAAGTTTATGAAAATGTTGTCACTTTGCCATTGAGATGAGTGAGATTCTTCTCTCAGTTATTGTCAACAAAGAAATGCGGCTGACCGCAGCACGAGTCAGTTGCTGCTGCATCCCTGCTTCAATGCATTTTCCATTTCATTACCTCATGCTGTGGCCCCTGACCGTCCGAGAGCATTTGCCAAAAGAGATTGGATACTTGCTTGAAGAAAACAGCAATCTGACATAATTTTTAAAAAAATGCACATTTTGCAATTAATGTGTTTTTATGTACTTTCTATTAACTTCTAGAGTGTGTTAGTTAGCAGGTTTACATGTTATGTTACATTACATGTTAAGCACAGATTTAAAGGGATGCAAATGGTGGAAAGTGTTCTGTATATGCACATATTTAGAGTGGGCCTGCACAAATGGTTACTCTTGTTGTGGGTACACTTGTTTGCGTGTGTCTTTACCTCACCAGATCAGCGGGTAAGAAACCTGGAAGCATGTCCTGTGTCTCCTCCATGTTACTAATAATTTTTTCTGAATTTGTCACCTTTAGTTGAGATGAACATTATTACCGTACATTACCTCTTACCTCTTTATGTCTACAGCCTCGGGAGAGAGGGAGGATGCGCTTCCACAGACTCCAGAATGTACAAATTGCACTGGATTATTTAAAGAGGCGGCAGGTAGGGATCAGTCAAAGCACTCTGCCACACTCTTGTTCTGTCACATTTGCGATTGAGCACTGTCTGGGATACATTTGAGAAAAAACATTTCAAAGTTCAGACCGATAGATTACGTTACAGAAAAACAACATTGCGGTTAAGATTAAAATCTTGTCATACATTGATGTGATAGGTCCTTTCATGAATTCATAGCAGTTTCAAACTGAATATAAAGGTGGTTAAAGCTGAGTGGCAGAAAGCTGTTTGAAAACATTAAGAGTCTACTCCATATGATCACTGTCTCTGGTTTTACTATTTCTAGGTATGTGTTTAAGTAAAATGAAAATTTTTGTTTAATTATTTCGACTACTGACAACATTTTTCCCTACTTCCAAATAAAGAATATTGTAATTTTGAGCATTTCCATCAATAGATGTAGAGATGGCGATTCAAGAAAAATTATGAGTGGTCTTGTAATGTGTTCCTTAGCTGAATATATCAGTTCATATGCTTAGGTACATTTTATTGTGTGGCAGGCATATGCATTGAACTGGGAATGCATGCTCTGATGTGATCACCTAGAGGCGGCCTATTCGCCAACATCACACACTGTTGTGATATTTTCACCTTTCAATAATTTAGTTGTCACAGCATTGTAATAGCAGCAAATCAAGGAGGTCTGACCACAAATCCCATCAGTGGGGTTTACGAGAGCTGTGATTGTCCTCCCCTCCCCCCACCATAGCGGGGATGCCATGAAGAACGTAGCCGGGTTGAGCCGTAGCCAGATGTGACGTCAGTCTCTAGACAAAGGATTCATAGATGGTCTCAAATGAGTTGTTCTATTGTTTTAGCAGCGGCACATAATGTACAAATCCATGCATCCTCTGTGGTCATTAAATGTAAAAAACTATCCCACTCTCTTAAATCTCGCCCTGTAGCTTATTGATTACAACCATTATAGATGATCCGGCTGGCACCGGGGAGAATAAATGAGCTGCTCCTGGATTATGGCTTCATTAGAACTAGAGCGTGCATTACTCTGCTTCTGTGATTCATGTTTATTGTAAATCCATTCAATACACACATTTTTTTATTCTGATATGGGACAGATAAAGCAGTCCAAGCAGGTTTATATCATTTCAATTGTAGCAAGCCTTCCATTCTCTACGTCCCTTCACAGCCAGTGATTATGGTAATAGTGATTCCTGATGTTATACAATGACTATCCTGCCACCTTGTGGTGCTTGTTAAATTACAAAAATAGACAAAACACAGCTTTGCTCATATATTTTTTTGCTTCAAACCCACAAAATGTAAGGGTATTGCCACGACTTAGACACTTTTGAGCGGGGTTTGAACACTTCTATTATGCAATGTATTAATCAAGTGTTTCTTGTCAACAGGTCAAACTTGTAAATATCAGGAATGACGACATCACAGACGGCAACCCAAAACTGACCCTGGGGTTGATCTGGACCATAATTCTGCACTTTCAGGTCAGTGTTCTGCATCTTACGGTTTGGTAAATATAATGCTCTTAAACTAAGTAATCTATATCTTATATATCACAGGTAGTGGATTATTGCTTTCTTTCATCTCCTTGTATTATATATAACTGATGAATTCACTCTGATAAGGGCTGTTTCAAATTTCAAATGTGTATGTAAAATGCTGCTACTCAATGTTGTTTTGATGCAGATGATTACCAAGGGACCATTGTCTTTTTAGAGACTGAAGATATACAGCACCGGAAAAAAATAAGAGACCAGTCTAGATTTTTCTTAAATCGTTATCTCTACATTACTTATTGAAAATGCTCTAAATGACAATATTTTTATCGTGAATTTGGTAGAAATCTTGTCAGTAGTTTATATTACAAAATCTGTTCATTTTACTCAAACATATGTCTGTAAAGAGTAAAATAAGAGACACTGAAAATGTGGAGTGGTCTTTTCATTTTTTCCAGAGCTGTATATTTTTCAAGATTAATTTTGGAGACAGAGATGAAATGGGGTAGAGAGGGGAATTACATGCAGAGAATGACCCAGGACGGATTTGAACCCGGGTCTGCTGCACAGTTGTTTAAGTGCAACGGAAATGCTGGACATGTGTTGCGGGTGAGCTATGCAATATATTGTCTAATGCCCTTCAGATTGATGCTTTTAGAATGAGTTCCAACCAATATTTGAATGTTGTGATGTTTTTACTTTTGACCACAAGGTGTCAAAGCTGTGCAGAGTAGACCATGCTGAATGTTGTAATTGCTGTTTTTTACTCACTGAAGATGACAGTGTTTACCTGGTGCTCTCTAGTTAATGCTTGATTTAGCTCGAGATGTAACTTGCCAAGTCAACCAGGTAGCTCCTTGCAGCCAAAAATTTCTTGGTTTCCACGAAAGTATTGAGACATGGGAAATGTCCGAGCACAGTTTAAACTGTGTTTAATACTGGGAGGGAAATGGCTTGAAAGTGGCTTTGTTTTGTTTGTGCCATTAATGGAAATCAAACCAGGTCCTCGATAAGTGTATAGTTTTTTTGCTGGACAAAATAATTTGTAGCTATTTTTTATTTACTGTTTGACAATTTTGAGCAATTCATTGCAGCCAAGCATTAGTGTGGGGTTACCATTGTTCATTTATGATGGTTTTCGAGATGTTATGTGCTCCAGGCTGTAGTATGAAGTATATTTTTCTCCCTGAATGTCCTTAAAAAATGTTCCCTCTGAGAATACCTCATCATATCGTTGCTGGAGTGACACAAATCATGTCTGTGTGTGCATGCCAGGAGGGTGCAGGTGTCTTTCAAAGTATCGACACTTATCTATCCAAAATCCAAGAGCATGCAGAGACTTCATACCTTTACTACTTCCCACCCACCCACACTCTCTCTTTCGCCCCTCTTCTCCCTTCTTTCTGTATGTCTTGCACGTAGGATTATTAATAACTTTGGCACACGCACCATGACTCAGTTGTCGGGTTGAGAGAGGAACATTGCAGTAGCCTTTCATATTTGCCGCATTGGTTTGGGTGGAAGCGAGTGAATAAATCGTTTTAGGACAAGAAGGAATCTGTGTGACTCATGCCTGTAATGAATTAAGGAGGGGAAAAAGTAGCGAATATAATATTGCCGGACTCACAACACGCTGACAGGTAGCGTGGGGGGACGATGCCAACACCTGCTGCTGTCAGTCTCACGCAAGCCCTTGAGCAATTGATTCAGCAGATATTGGGCCTGTTTCTTCTTGAGTTGAAAAGGATAGCGGCGGGGCACTTCATTAGAAAATGTAGCGCTTCAGCTTCATAGCACACACCTTTAGGTTGTATAAGCTCGGCTAATAGAAGATTGACATGTATAAACCCAACATTGTTTTTATATTACATGCTTTTATAAATGCTTTGCCTAAATCATCCGGGATCTGCTCCTGTATAAGGACCATGGCTTTGTTTTGAAGATGTACTATATGTGCTTTTTCTTATCGCTACAGGCTTTTTCTTTTAAAATTAACTTACTGCTTCTTATTGAACTGAATGTACTGATGGGGTTTGTGTCGCGTTATTTTAACCCTTGACCTACTAGCTGGTTTACACAGTTGTGATGTTGGAGTTCTGTTAAGCTGTCTCCAACTCTCTCCATTGGCGTCTGTACAGATAAGAAGTTGATTTAATTTTCACAAAGCTGCCTTTTCACCTGGGACATGGGAGTGAAATTCAGCAGGCAACAGGGCACCAGCATGATAATGCGCTGTTCTCATCTGTTTCTACACGTGTTTGTCTTGTCTGACTGTTTCGACCCGATTGATTGTCTGATTGTCTGTGTCTCCGAGTGTAATGTTTATTTTGCATGACTCATCTCTTTAATTCATTCCCTGATATAAAACATTGTAATTGAAAAAAAACATTGCATCAGGTAGGGCCATATACTGTACATCATAATAATTGGCATAAAGGAACATCATTTTAATAAACTTCAACATATACAGTACATTCATTATCTAATACCAGTATCTGATATTTTGGCTGGCCACAATCAGCTGTCAAAGTAATCAGTACACTATAGTTTGAACTGTGTCAGTTGTCAGGTGACTTTGACCTTCAGGGACAACTTCATTGGCGTTCTCAGTGGCCCACTGTTATTTTTAGTTGAGCTGTGTGGTGGCATTGCATTCCCTCTTTTACAAACATCTCAGTTCTCTTTTTACCATTCAAGAAAGGCATTGGTAGATTCCTCAACAGTGGGCCTGTGTCACACATTGTCAGACAGTGTTATTTCTACAGTTGCTGCAATAGTTTTATACAGTGAATCACTTCCCGGTCAGAGCATTTCATGTCCCTCTTGTGAACTGCAGTGGTGGTGATCCGTTCAGATAAAAGAGTTTGTTTAAACCATTGGACATAAGCCCCACCTCTGGCTCTGCCATTGTACGTGGCTTGATTAATAGACAAAGTGAAAGCACTTTGTTGTCCAGCTCGGATTTGCCTCTGCCTCCCTGACTGGCCTGGATTCGGTTTGGTTCGTGCGTTCAAACTTGCTGAGTCAAAGTTTCTCACAGCATAATAGGTGGCCATAAGCCGGCATCCACTGGCAGTTTAAACCTTGTCCTCCTTCAACCCTCATTACATACACAAATATTAGGAAACCTAAGAGATGGGGCTGTGACGTGCACATGTTTACTGTGTAGACGAAGCAGAATAGACGGCCCCGGAAACAGGTCTGTCAACTAGTCCTTTTCATTCAGGCCCAGCTGAGAGCTCTAAGCACGTGGGGCCGTGTCTGTGAGTGTGCATTTATGGTGTTTGTGTGGGATTAGCAAAGCCAGGGAAATGTTTCAAAGGTCAGACAGGATTCCAGTGTCAGAGGAGAGACCCGTGAGAGAGCACGCCAGCAAGAGGGAAATGCAGTGAGAGAGAGAGAGAGAAAGAGAGAGAGAGAAAGAGAGAGAGAAAGAGAGAGAAGTTTAGGCCAGTTCTCAGCTGGGAGTCCCTGCGAGTCAAAGAGGGAAAAAGTCGACTCCGCTCTGAGTGGAGCAATCTGGCTGCCGGGTTGTCTGTATTTGCGCATTGTGTGCTGTTTGCACAGCGTATAAAATGGATTTCTTTCAATGGGATAGTGGCTCTTCAGATAAACCGGACCTCACTGGATACTTTGCTTGAGAACAGCTCACTGTTGGGAATTTAACACTGTCAATGGATAAGAGACTGTAAGACTTTTTCAGCCATGGGAAACAACGTCTGTGGCTGCGTTCGAGGCCCTAAAGAGGAATGTTATGTTGACCCCAAGAAAGCTCCGCTGAGCCCCGGATCTAAAGAGCTCAAGGGTCGCCGCTACTTTCAAAGGAAGAAGAGGAAATCGCAGGACTTCCAACCTGGTGGATCTATCAGGAGTGCTGTGAGTGAAGCCATCGCCAGTGAGGCCATATGCAGTGGTGCAAAACCTCAAGATGGCCCAGATGGGAACCCAGAGGACTGCCACACAGAGCACGATAAACCATCCCAGATGGAGAAGCACCTTTCCAGGCAAGAAAGCATCAGCCGAGGTGTCTATGTTGGAGAGGTACCATTTATAATCCTGAGAGATCCCTGTAATAATCAACCTATTGGCAAGAGGTTAGCTTACGGGTCGGGAAGGTTCGCCACAGAGCAGAGCGACGGCGAGAGAAGCCGGAGCACTGTCGAGGGGAAGCTTCGTTGTGTTAGCACAACCGCAAGAGGGGCCTCCGCCAAGGATGGTCTGCTCGCAAAGAAACTCCTACAGCGGCAGTTAAGGAGGGCTATAAGCTTCGGAGCAGTGGAGCACATGCTGCGGACTCTGAGGGGTAATGACAGAGCTGGCAGTGAGGAAACGTTTGCCAAGATTATATGGGGCTCTCAAGCGCATAGGAGGAGGAGACGGAGAGCCTACACCTGCTCTGGTTACGTAGGAAGTCTTCCAGCTCCTGCCAAATGTATTTCCACCCAACACGAGGTAAACTTAGTATGTGTTCTTTTTGAGCTATTAATGTTGTTGGTTTGATCAGGGAATAATGTATAATGTATTCCATATTGTATGGCTGGTGTGAATATAATAAAAGTTAAAGGTGGAGTCAGTCTGTACTGTGTGTGCGCAAAAAAATCTGGTTCTGTAAACAAACACTTTTTGTTTACCTTCCCCTTTGTTGACATACCAGTTTACAGAGCCTAGGCTGTGTAATAACCCCAGATTTTTTTTCCAGCGCGTACACAGTACAGAAAGGTAGCGAATTTGAGGAGATATTCACATTTTGACAAAAAGGGATTTTGACGACAAGCGGTGTCCAGAATTGCTGACTCCACCTTTAAGCCCATGGGTAAAATACATTATATGCTGAAATAAACCAACGGCAGTTCATTTTGTTGAACAAATGTTGTCATTTTCTTAATGTTATGCTCCAATCAGCATGGTCCATTTCTTTAGAGCCTTATTTCATAATTTTAGTGTCTTTCTGTCTGTGTTCACAGTCATTCTTGGACAAACTGTAACTCTCAAAATCAAATGTCATAGAATGTATTTACACCCAAAGGCATCATCTGTACAGAAGGCTATGTCAAAAGTACTTGGCTGCTTAATTTCATTTACCTGAATCAATACTTGAGTATAATGTTCATGAGTATGTTATAATTATTGTATAATTATATTGGTAGAGCGGGTCGGCTGATGATCAAAGGGTTGGAGGTTCGATCCTCGCCCTGCCATCTTTGTCATAGTTGTTGTGTCCTTGGGCAAGACACTTCACCCACCTTGCCTTGTGTGAATGTCGATAGTTAGCCTGCTATCGGTGTATGAATGTGTGTGTGAATGGTAACGTGTAAATGGGAACAGGTCTCCCTTGCAAGAGAGTCTTCGGACTCAATGGGATATACCTGTATAAATAAAGGTTTAAAAAAAAAATTAGGTCATTAGAAGGTTGTGAAAGTTAATGGTATTTTTTGGAAAATGCGGCCATCTTCCTCTGGTTCCGTTTAGAGTTGCTGTTTGTCCACTCTTATAGGTTGTACATTAATGGCTGCTAGAGTTTGTATGGAAACTGTATAATCGGCAGATTTAATAATGTGTCAGTTATTGTCAGCATTTTACGGGCGATAGAAGAGGGTCAGCGTGCTGTTGTTAAGGACTTTGTATCATTGTGCCAACAGTCATTCCGTCTTTGATTGTGTTCATAACAAGGCACAAGTGCTTATTTTCTTTCATAGAAAAATGACTCGAAACAGACTCAATTGTCTTGTCAAAGTGTCCAGTAAAGTGACATTTAGGCTGAGGCTATGCTGGCTTGTCCAGATAGCCCTTTGCTCAGCGTGCGTAGAGACAAAGTTGTTGTTTTAGGGTCCCAAATGGACAGACTAAAAGCATCAAATCAACCTTTGTCACGGTGGTCGTAGACCTGTTCAACCTGTCATTGCTTTTCTTAACTGGACTGTAGAAATGCTCCAGACGTTTGAAGTGTATATATAATCTGGTGAGGGTGGGATTTCTTGGGGGATTCTTCCTCTATCTTTAGGATGATGTTATGTGTTTCTGTGCTAATCTTATCTGAGCTGCAGTGTGTCTGCCAAAGATAGATTGATTAATTGATTGATTGATTGATTGATTGATTGATTGATTGATTGATTGACTGATCATGTCAAATCTTCTCTCTCTGTTAGTGGAGCGGCAAAGTGCTACAATCTTTCAATTTGTGATTCAAGCATGAAACGTGGCATGAGCAGTCTCCATGGGTCTCCTGACAAGAAAATTGTCCGAGACAATGAGTGAAAAAATGTATTTATGAAAAAAACAACCCAACACATTTCTATGAGAACATTTTTATCTTGACATTTCAAATGTCTCGGACAATTCTCTTGTCAAGTGACCCATGGAGACTGCTCATGCCCATTTTCAAGCTTGTATCATCAACTTAAAGATTCTGACGAAAAGAAGCACTTTTGCCACTCCACTATCTGTGTTTCTCATTTTCTGTGATGTGGAACCAATTATTTCACAATATTTTCCATGAACCTTTGAACTGAATCATTGACTTTCCCTTGGTGTTTCCATAATCAATGTTGTTTGTAATGCTTGTTATAGGAAAACTAATTCTACAAAAGCTTGAATCACTACTGAATGTGGTGTAAACTGTACATAGAAACTCTTTTTCTGATGTCAATAATATCCCTGACACCTCACCAACAGCACTGTGTGAGTCAACCAGTGAAGTGGCACTGTTTCTTTGGGGTCATCTTGATCTTCAGTGTAATATATTGTTAAACTATTGAGTCTCACGCTTCTGACCTGCTCACTTTTTTCATGTTTCAAGTATGAACAGAGCTATTAAGAAGCCAGATAAGGAAAATTTGACAGAATGTGCCTTTCATTCACACTTGACTTGAGTCATATCCAATATGATATTAAGTACATATTTCTAAAGGTATTGACCCAATGCGGCAGTATTTCGTTAGGGTGTAGGTTGTGCATTTTCTTACATTTGATTGCATTACATGTCATGGTGTTGAGATAGGTGTAAAACTTGCAGTGTCATGCTTTTGAATTTTGACAGATCTCAGAGATCCACGTGACTGGGGAGTCCGAGGACATGACGGCCAAGGAGAGGCTGCTGCTCTGGTCCAGGCAGATGACAGAGGGCTACGTAGGCGTACAATGTAATAACTTCACAACCTCCTGGAGGGATGGGAGATTATTTAACGCCATCATTCATAAATACAGGTACTGTTTACACCGAAGGAACTGCATGGGATTTTGCTTAACAGTACAGCTTTATAAGGCATAAACAGTGCGTTCAGTCATTGTCTGTCCACTTTCTTCTGTTTTTCTTGTAGTTGGTATACATTGTTTTTTCTTGCATTACTGGTGTCTCCTTCTCTCTATTGCAGGCCAGACATGGTCGACATGAGCCGTGTCTCAGCACAGACCAACAGATCTAACTTAGAGCAAGCGTTTGGTGTAGCTGAACAGCTGGGTGTGGCCAGACTGCTGGACCCCGAGGGTAAGATCCGAATGTCAATATTTGGTTGCACAAAAGATTCCCACTATTTTGAACACTTTTATGCTATGAATCGTGTTGAGTGAATTCACTTGGTTTTTATTGGGCTTTAGTGTGCATTGCATTTGTGACCCTTTTTTTTAAATCTTCCCCTTCTCAGACGTGGACGTTCACTCTCCCGATGAGAAGTCGGTCATCACATACGTCTCAACACTGTACGATTCCTTCCCCAAAGTACCTGACGGTGTCGATGGAATCAGTCCCAATGTAAGTGGATGGCACCGCGGTCCGCCCAGTGACGCAGCCCAATCCCAATGCTGACGAGTGCTGTCTTGCCGATGACACTGTTTTCTTTCCAACAGGATGTTGATATCAAATGGGTGGAGTACCAGAACATGATCAAATACCTCAGCCAGTGGATCAAACACAATGTGGCCATTATGTCAGATAGATCATTCCCCAACAACCCTGTCGAACTCAAGGTATTATGACAAGATTTTAAACATTATGAGCTGTTTGGTTATACCCGCATATTTTTTGAGTAAGGTAAAGGATAATTACCTGCATTAAATAGTCCACATGCAGCATCTATCTACTGCAACAGAGATTTAAAGTGATATTAATGGATTTGAGGGAGCAGCGGCATCCATTTGCTGCAGGAAGTCGATAGCTTTTAACAGTGAAGGCACTTTAATGCCGGAGAGATTATTGACGTTTGCTTAAAGATCCTGGTTAATATCTGTTCTGCTGCTGTGTGGTACATGTTTAGAAAAAAACTTTTTTATTGAAATCTCTGCTTCCTTTCACAGGCACTTTATACACAGTATCTGCAGTTTAAAGAACACGAAATCCCACTGAAAGAGAACGAGAAGACGAAAATCCAAACCCTTTATAAACAGCTTGAGGTACGTGACTGTAAAACAGTCGGGGGGGCATGTTGATTTGATCACACATTACAGCGCTTGTAGTCCTATATATTGTAGTGATGTCGAGCATGTGTTTTTTTCCGCATATCTGACAGATGTGGATCGAGTTTGGACGTATTCAGTTACCCCAGGGTCACCATCCCAATGACGTGGAGAAGGAATGGGGTAAATTAATTGTTGCCATGCTGGAGAGAGAGAAGAGCCTAAGGCCTGAGGTGGAGAGGTATGTGCACTGAGCGTCTTATTGCTTTATCTTGTCTGGCCCCACATATTTGGATTTAATGTCCAATCGTTATAGTCCTTATTAACACATATTATGGGTTACTGTCAAACAACCAAAAGTCAGCATCACTATGTAGTTTCAGGGGAAGGGGATTTGTTTATATGTGCAGAGCCTGCAGTCAGTTTACAAAACAGATTTACTCTACATGTAATTCTTAGTACTGAATAATAAATCAAACTGATTTGAGGCACCTGGAACCAAACGTAAGAATAGAATATGTTTCTAAACAAAACTGTGGGCCCAGTTGACGTAAACAACAGTGAAACAGTTACTCTTAAAGTGGTTACGAGGAACTGTGGCGGCTGGCGGCCTCTTTGGACAAAATCGGTAGTATTTTTACAACGTCAGCTGTCGTAAAGCTGTTTTCTAGCGCGTGCAGGCCGGTGTGAGTGTCAAATGATTAGGACGCAATATAGTGCATGCCCATGTTGAAAGTGTGAGGGCACGGAATCTTTCGGCTCCGTGAGATTGGTTAGTGACACAGCATCAACTAATTCCAGTCAGTGCCACACACACACCTGTTTGCAATGAGTTGATGCAGTGTCACTAACCACTCACAGAGCTGAAAGATTCCGGAGGGATAGGCTACTCAAATCGCGTTGCTGCGCTACACTGAAATCTGCGACCAATATGAATATCTGACCATAGAGCATGCATGCGCAAGCCGAAAATAGGACTGGGTGTGCGACCAGAACAAAGGCATTAATAAAACTATATAAAAACTTCTTTGCACCGAGGAAAAATTAGGCTGTTTTAAAGATATTTAAAAGTTCCTCGTAGCCGCTTTAAGGTAGCTGTCCAACTTCAAAAAGTGTTCAAGAGATATCATTTTCCTGTGAGGAAGTTTGTTCATTCAGTTATGAGAATATACCTTAAACAATTTCCCTTCTCTGACACACCCAAAGTTACATATTGCATCTTTAGATACCAGTATTTAAGATACATGTGGCTGATGTTTGAAGACAACATTTGTGGAATTATACAGTGAAAAGCTTTTCATACAGCATGTGGATAAAGGAGCAAATATGCTACATGAGTCAGCATAACATTTTCTGAGGCTTGGTGCAGGCAGAGTGCTCCAGCATCACATTGCAAGCCCACCAATGTCTTTACTGTAACCCAACACTGAGCGTCATGGTGAATGTCAGAGTTTGATTTATCTTATTGAAGTAGAAATCCCCTCACTCGATCACTGCACACTATGACATGACAAGATTTCTATCAACATATTTTTGAGCTGTTGTGTGTGTATTTCATGTTAAGATGTACTGCAGCCAAAGTACATTGTCTGGATTGGATTAGGTGGAATGTTGTTCCACTTTAACGGAGGGTTGAGTGATTTGCAAAACAAATGAATCTTGCATCATAAAATGCTGGGGGAAAAAAAGAGGTGATTTTGTGTACTAAGCAAACAGTATGTGGTTACTTTAAACACAAAGGCAGAAACTCACAAATGCATGCTCCAGTTGAGATATTTCTTGATTCATTACTAAGCGACTGCTTTCATATGGCTAGCTCTGTCAGGTTTTGACCTTTATCTGGTAATCCGGTTCCATCATTGTATTTATTTGCTCTTCTCTGTGGAATCCCAAATGTCTTTCTGACTTGGAGATCCTCTGTTGAAAATAGTGAAGAGAAGTTAACATCTCCATTCAGGCCTCCATGGTCTATAAACAAAGCATATTTAAAGCATCAATGTTGGGTGTGGTAGAAACAGCCATAACCGCAGTTTGGGAGCGCTTTAATACAGTCTCAGCTTGTACAACGGAGTACTGTCTCAACTTGCTGTTTAATTTATATGCCCTAAAGGCAGCACATTATTTAAGAGGGGAGGGGCGGGTTTAGTGAACATGCTCCTCACCTGGCTGTAGGGATATAAATACGAGCAGGTTGAAAGCGGCTCCATCAGATCGGTGTGCGAATGTTCGCAGTCAAACTGTCAGGGTTAGGTCTAGTCTGGGATCCTTTCAGAGGAGGAAAGATGTAGCAGTGACTGTTTGAGAGGTCCGGTACAGCAGTAGGAATTTACAATATATAAAAAGTAAGATGGCGTACTTGAGTGGGACTTCGTCCCTTAGCAACAGCAGCTTTGCCAGTTATGCCTCCAACGACACCATCATCACTGAGCCGTTGCAAATGAACAGCTCCGTCTTTCTCAATAACAATATTAACTTTGGATCCAGGTGAGGCTGCAGTGGGCTTGGCTTCTGTTTTTTTTTTTTTTTGTGATTCCGACTGTAAGCTAACAATATCATCTTTTTGTTTTTTCGCAGGCTTGAGATGCTGCAGCAGATTGCCAACAGGGTCCAGCGTGACTGTGTCAACGGAGAGGACAAGTTGGCGTTTGCGAGAACTGCCCTGCAGTCTGTGAGTTTTGTGCAGTCGCTCTTTAACTCGATGTAAATTGTGTTAAAATTGAACTCTGGATATTCTTTGTCTTGAGTTTTGAGACTCTTTTTTCCCATCTCGGCTAAGGACGCAAAACGTCTGGAGTCTGGTATTCAGTTCCTAAATGAAGCCGAGATCGCTGGCTACCTTTTGGAGTGTGAGAATATCCTCAGACAACAAGTGGTGGACATCCAGATTCTCCTGGATGGGAAATTCCCCTTTGCAGATCAACTTGTCCAAAGGTAAAAAAGAAAAAAATACCCTCTTGCAAAAATAGTAACCAAATATTCTCATACAATAAGACGTCTCATATGGAATCCTGTTTGACCGCAGGGTATCAAAACTGCGCGACGAGCTTCTGGCCCTGAGAGCCGAGTGTTCGTCTGTGTACAGCAGAGGTCGGACTCTGACCACGGAACAAACCAAACTGATGATCTCTGGCATCTCGCAAAGTCTGAACTTCTCTCAGAGCATGAACGCGGGCCTGACGCCAGCCCTCACTCCTGCACTCACTCCAGGGGGGTTAGGCACCCCCGGGTCCACATTCACCTCTAGCCTTACCCCGGGCATGACCCCATCCTTCAGCCTCCTGCAGCCTGACTCAGTACAGACATACATGGACCCCGGCAGCCTCAGGCATATGAAACACATGCAGATCCGCAAGCCCTTAATGAAATCCTCTATGGCCGATCCCAACATGACAGAAGAGGAGGTCAACATGAACTTTGTCCAGGACCTCCTGAACTGGGTGGAAGATATGCAGGTGAATACTCACTACCAGTTTAGTGTATGATGTCCCGTAGCTTTCAATGTTATGGATAAGATGTTTGAATCTGTTTTTCTTAACTGTTTTTATAGATGCAACTCGATCGTTCAGAGTGGGGATCTGATTTGCCAAGCGTGGAAACACATTTAGAGAACCACAAAAGCGTCCACAGGGCCATTGAAGAATTTCAAATGAGTCTTAAAGAGGCCAAACTGAGTGAGGTAAGTGTTCTGTAGTCTCTTTCTTGCTGATTTTAGTGGAAACATCATCAATCCTATCTATAATCAACATTTGAAATTGTGCTCTCTCTCTCTCTCTCTCTCTGTCTCTCTCTGTGTCTCTCTGAATTCAATTGAAGTATCTGCAGAGGAAAATAAATGAAATCTAAACATGTTTTTCTTTTACCTCAGATTCAGATGACCATGCCCCTGAAAATAAGTTACTCGGACAAACTGGACAAACTAGAGAAGCAGTACGAAAGGCTATTGGTAAGTGAGCACAAAAGAAATAAATGTAAAATGTGTCTGTGTTTGTCTGCTTGTTTGTCGTCTGACTTAACGAATGCCTGTTCTTTTCAGAGCTGTTCGAGGGAGCGGCAGAGCCACCTGGAGAACCTGCAGGACTTTGTGTCCCGGGCGACTCAGGAGCTCATCTGGCTGAACGAGAAGGAGGAAGAGGAGGTCGCTTTTGACTGGAGCGATCGCAACAGCAATGTCTCCAAGAAAAGAGACTACCATGCTGTAGGTCCCCTTTTTAAAATGTGTTTAAACACTCTTGAATGCACTGTAACTATTTGTGAAATCTTCCATGCAGAGGCAAGGGCTTGTACAGACAGTTATTTTGATTGTATAGGTTTGGCTGCATTACAGCGTCATTCATTCAACACAAACATACTCTCAGTGAAGGCATGTGTTTGTATTGCCCTGGATGTGTTGTTGATATGGTCATGTGTTATACAGGTGTGTCCTTTGCCCCGGCTTGACTCCATAAATACTCATCATAATGTTTTTGACACAGGACCTGATGAGGGAGCTCGATGACAGGGAGGAATCGATCAAGTCCGTACAGGATAAGGCAGAACGCCTCATGCTCAAGAACCACCCAGCAAGGCCCACTATTGAAGTAAGCCCTTTTTTTTAGCATTTTTTTTTACTTTCCTGTAGACTCAGCTCTGCAATCAGCACGACAATTACATTCAAATGTGTGTAAAGGCAGTGGTGTCTCCACCCTGCGTGCGGCTCCCAAAATGATTGAACGATTATGAAGTATTATCTTGTAATTTTCCATCTATTAAACGTTTTATTTGTTTTTCTTCCTTCCAGGCATACAGGGCTGCCATGCAAACGCAGTGGAGCTGGATATTACAGCTCTGCTCGTGCGTAGAGCAGCACCTCAAGGAGAACGCTGTTTATTTTGAGGTGAGCTGCTGCCAATTTTTTAGTCAACACAGCGAGGCGCATTTGACCTGTCACATCTAATTTCTCCTATTTTCAACCCCCCCCCCCCTGTGCAGTTTTTCAGCGATGCCAAAGAGTCCATGGACTACCTTAAGAGCCTGCAAGATGCCATTCAAAGAAAATACAGCTGTGATCGAACAAGCAGCTTACACAGAATGGAGGATCTCACCCAGGACTCCATGGTGAGATGATGGACATTATAGTTTTTTGTGTGTGCATGTTCACTTTGTTTCATTTAGAAATAAAATAAATTAAGGACTTATTTTTGTATGGTTTGTCCCTAGGATGAGAAAGAGGAGCTTCTTCAGTACCGTAGCACTGTAGCCGGGTTAGTGGGCAGGGCCAAGAATATTGTGCAGCTCAAGCCCAGGAACCCTGACAACCCTGTGAGGTCCTCCATCCCCGTCAAAGCCATCTGTGATTATCGTCAGATAGAGGTACACGGTGGTCTTCTACGCCATAAACACCACATTTTTCCCAGTTTGTATTGATTTTTGTGTTAAATCTATGCTTTGGCTTCCATCACAACTCTTTCAGATCACCATTTATAAGGACGATGAGTGCGTGTTGGCCAATAACTCTCATCGGGGCAAGTGGAAAGTCATCAACCCAGCAGGGAATGAGGCCATGGTTCCCTCTGTGTGTTTCACTGTGCCTCCTCCCAACAAAGAGGCTGCTGATATGGCCACAAGGTGAGATGCTGCAAATGCTAGGATCCATTTTGTGTCTGAAATAGCTTTTCCTTCAGATAAAGTTACTTCTTGAGTTCACCTGACTGAATCCTTAAGCTGTGGTGACCTCACATTGGTGGGATAAAGTATTTATGTCTCTTGTTTTTCCTGCAGAACTGAGCAGTTATACCAGAATGTCCTGGCACTGTGGCACCACTCCCACATCAACATGAAGAGTATGGTGTCGTGGCACTATCTAATGAGTGATATACGAGCCATCCGCAACTGGAATGTGGCCTCGGTATGTTTGAAGTATTATGTTTTCTCTTTTTTTAACACCCTTTTTTTTGCTACACCAGTAGTATAAAAGTGTTTCATAAAGGTGGAGTCAGCGATTCTGGAAAATGCTTCTTGTCAATATCAGTGAAAATCTCCTCACAATCCTCTACCTGTCCGTACTGTGTCTGTGCGCTGAACCCCCCCCCCCCCCCCCCCCCCCCCCCCCCACTGTTAATACATATTTTAGGCTTTGTAAACTTGCATGCTGCCATCTACGCAGGGTCCCTCTTTATTCACATGCCCTTAGTTTATTCAACAGTTTACTGAGCCATGGCTGTGTATTAACACTTGATTGGTTTTCAGTCCAAATATAGTACGGACAGGTATCGGATCATGAGGAGATATTCACTCATTTAGATAAAAGGTGATTTTGACATCAAGCATCCTCGAGAATGGCTGACTCCACCTTTTTAATTCTAAATGTTTTTGTCTACTCGCCGCAGATAAAGACCATGTTACAAGGCGAGCATCAGCAAGTCCTGAGCAACCTGCAGTCCCACTTCGACGAGTTCCGGGAGGACAGCGAGGAGTCTGAGGTTTTCACATTGGCAGACTGTTCCCAGCTAGAGAGAGACGTTGCTGCCTGCAAGGAGTACTACCAGGAACTACTCCGATCCGCAGAAAGAGGCAAGGCTTCATATCCCTCCCAACAAAGGAGGTTCTAGTGTACATTGAACATGGAAACACATGGCTCTTTAAGCCTTTTAAGCTTTAAGCTAATGCCTTTTGGAATTATGTTTTTTTTTTCTTTTTACTTAACTCAGCAGAAAAGATATGGTTGGATTTAACGTGGATGTGAATGTGTAGTTAGAGGTTTTAAACAGAGCAGATTATTTGTTGTGTTATGTTGTGATGTAACATTGGTCTGTGTAACAACTATGTGTGTATACACAGTCCTCTACACATATGCCATCCTCTTTCAAAATAACTTTTCATTTTATTCAAACCGTTTTCATAATGTGTGCCAAACTTCATCATAGCAGTGCAAAAAGTGCCATTGATTTGACTGCATGGCACTTACTGGGATAATGATGCCACCTAGAGGTGCACTTGTGTGCTGCGAGTTAATGTGTGATACTAAATGCGGGTTTCTTCCCCCTTTGTGTTATCATGTAGTAGAGCCTAATCAAATAGCTTTGATTTTCAAATGGAAGCAAACTTCTGCATTGACTGTGTTTAACAAACATACCGTGACTATTTGTGCTAACAATATTTTGTTCTGGTTAACAGAGGAACATGAGGAATCAGTGTACAATCATTACATCTCAGAAATACGCAACTTCCGGATGCATCTGGAGGCCCATGAAGAACACCTGATCAGGCAGCTCCGCACCCCTCTGGAGAGAGACGACCTGGAGCAGAGTCTGCAGCGCATCACAGAACATGAGGTACACAACGGGGGTCAATAATCATCTCGCATACTCAGAAAGAACTGTTACTGTTCATTTATTTATCATTTTCGACTTGCCGCTTTGCAGACTAAGACAGCAGAGCTCAATCAATTGAAGGAGGACCTGGACGCTATGAAGGAGAAGTGTGAGGTGTTCCTCAGACAGGCTGCAGGTTCTCCTTCTATGCCAACACTTTCCTCCGAACTCAACGTCCTTGTTCAGAGCATGAGCCAAGTGCACTCCATGTCCTCCATTTACATGGACAAGTAAGACACTTTATTCTTTTTAGTAAAGTAGTCATGGTGGCATTTAGATATTTAGACACTAGATGGACGTTTGCATTAAAAATACAGCAATTTAAAACATGTTCTCTTTGTTTCGCAGACTAAAAACAGTGAGCTTAGTGGTGAGGCACAGCCAGAGTGCAGAGGCGCTAGTAAAGGCCTATGAATCCAAACTATATGAGGAAGATGCTATGAACTCAAACGTCAAGTCCATTGGGAGAGTTGTTTCAACACTCAAGGTGATAAACTATCTGGTTGGACATTTCACCAAACAATGGCCCTATTTTTAGTTCATTGTCTGTAATCCTTTTCCTCCTTCTGACCACAGGAATGGCGAACAGAAATTGATGAGAAGCAGGAGGTATTCCATGACATGGAGGATGAGCTGCAGAAGGCACGAGTCATCAGTGACCGCATGTTTAAGGCCCACAACGAGCGTGACTTTGACCTGGACTGGCACAAGGAGAAAGCAGATCAGCTGACTGAGAGATGGCAGAACATCCACGGTCAGATTGACAGCAGGTCAGTGTTGATTCATTCTAACAGGACTTTATTTTTCTATTATTTTTGTGTGCAGGTATTATATAAGTAAGTGTTGTTTGTTGACGTATCTCATTCAATCTCAGGCTGCGGGACCTGGATGGCATCAGCACGTCCTTGAAACACTACAGAGACACTTACTGTAGTCTTGATGAATGGGTTGGAGAAATGGAAACAGCACAGCTCAAGGCCCAAGAAATCAAACCTGAAGATAGCAAGGCACTGGCTGAGCTGTTGAACAAACAGAAGGTAGGAATTCACTTCTTCACAATAAAATAAAGACAGGCTATAGATGTATAAATATATAACTGAAATGTAAATGTTTTTCAGGTCCTTGTTGCTGAAGTTGAACAAAAACAGAGCGGAATTGACGAGTGTCAGAAGTACTCAGAGCAGTATTCATCTGCCATTAAGGTAAGAAAAAAAAAGTTGCTGATTTCTGATCTATCTATGAATTAACAGTTGAAGTGATGATCTAAAGACGGAACATTGCTGTAATTGAGAATGAAACAACCCTGTAGACTTAAACAATACACAATACATCTCTTTTTAGGATTATGAACTTCAGCTGATGACCTTCAGAGCGATGGTTGATTCCCAACACAAATCCCCTCTTAAGAAACGAAAGATGCAGAGCTGCTCTGATGCCATTCAGCAGGAGGTAATAACAATGATTTAACTTTTTTTTTAGGGTAGAAAATGTGTGCTCTGCGTAGAGTATATCTTGGTGGCTCACTACTTGTTTTTCTTTGTTTCATTTCACACAGTATATGGATCTCCGAACACGCTACACTGCTCTTGTGACTCTCATGACACAGTATTTGAAGTTTGCCAGCGAAACACTGAGGAGAACTGAAGACGAGGAGGTGAGAAGTTTGATGATATTTAAATACTTCCTGAAATGCTTTCTGCATTTACAGCGACTTATGCAGCACAATTTTGACTTTGGGGCTACGTGGATGCTTGAATGTATAATACCAGTTTAGCTTTTCCTTTTTATCTTTGCATGATTCTTAGTTCTACTGTTTTGCATCAACATATGTCACTACCTCACGAAGAAGTAATGCATTTTAAAATATTGTTACAAAAACCTTGAAGTACTTTTACTCCTCTGTATCAGCCTTGCATTCTTGACTTCCTGCAAAGGTCCACTATATCTACAATAGTATATGGTTTGCTCCTCATGTCATGAGTGAAGATATTTGCTTCATTGCGCAAAAGAAGCAAAGGAAATGGGCAAATGCAGTGCATGTCTGCATGTACAGCAACTCCTCATTTGCTGGTGAAGGTGACTTTCTGGGAGGATTTCCTTATTCCTTGACAGAAAATCTTTCTCATTCTGTGGGAAAATAAACCCTCTCCAGGAGTTTGTTTGGAATTTGATACATATTTGTAATGCCAGGTATTCTGCAGCGGGGGTGCACAGTGCACAGTGGGTGCAGGGGTGGCTTAGCGAGGAAAAGTGGTAAAGGATGTAGATAGGAGGTGAAATATGCAGTGACGAAATCATCAGTGCTTTTAAAATAATCTAAGATTAATTTAAGATCTTATGTTCAAATTTGTATGTTAACATTTTTAACTCAAACAAAAATTCATGCAATCTTCTGATTGCAAATTCCTGGAGAGATTGTTTATTTTTGCTTGCAGTAAGAAGTATTCATGCAATTCATTTTACAATTTCTAATAAAACGTGAAACAGTGGATGACTAATTGTTTTTGCATTATAGAACAGAAAGAGTTTTGACAGAGCAGAGGTTGCAAAAAGAACAGAGAGCATGGAGCTCCAAAAAAATGCAGGGGAAGCACAGATTAGTCTACTTGATCAACGGGTCCAGGAACTGGAGGCTTTGCTGGCTGAAAGACAAGAACAGCTGGAAAACTCTGAAGGAGAAGTAGAAACACGACAGAAGACAATTGATGATCTAATCTTTCAGAAATCACAGCTTGAACATGACGTTCATCAGTATTGCATCAAGTCAGAAATAGCAGTAAAAGACAAAGCTGCCATTGAGCAGGAATTAATCCACGCAAAACAGTTAATTGAGCAGGCCGAGGCCAAGTGGTCTTTGGCTCAAAGGAAACTAGACAAACTCTTAAAGAAAACAAGTGATGGCCAAGCTCTTAACACACAAAGCCCTAAACTACAGAGAAAAATAAATGTTGAGGAATGTACTGAGGAGCAGCTGCAAAGTCAAGTCCAGGCCCAAGAAAATGACGTGGCTGAACAGCATCTGGCATTTGACAGTGGGCCAACAGTTGACAGTGTGCAAGAGTCATCTGCTGTTAGAGAAAAGGACAGAATGATGGTGGAGGCCCTTCAGCAGAAACAGGAGGAATTAGCCCTGGTCCAGAAAAGGTCAGACGTGGCCGAGGAGAAGGCACAAAGTTATAAAAAGCTGTTGGATGATAGCAACAACAGACTAAAGAAACTGCAGATAGACATGGAAACTGAGAGGATCAACATGAGAGAGAAATCAGAGGATCTCCAGCAGGAAGTGCTGAACATGAAGAAATACATAAATGAACTTCAAGACGAAATCAGATCTCTCCAAAGAGCAAAGTCCTCATTGGAACAAAACACTTTCTTCCAAAACACTGAAGTTGAGGGCCTTAAAGAGCAGTTGAAAATGACCCAAGAGGAACTGCATAGGAGAAGCTCCATCGAGCATGAAAATATTTACAAGATTAGCAACTTAGAAGAAGAGGTAGCTTCCAAACAGGCAGTAATAGATCAGCTGACATTTAAATGCAATGAACTGACAAGGACAAATGTCACATCTGACAGTGATAATAGAAGTCTTCAGATCCAAACAGAGTCACTGGAAAAAGAGAGATCATCTTCTGAACAAAAGATCAAGTCTTTAAAGAAAGAGATAGAGAGTTGGAAACAGCAGCTTCAGACAGCTAAGGAAGAAAACACCTTAATGAAGAAATCTGCACAGACCTCGCAGTTTAAATGTATAAACCATGAGGCAGAAATTCAGAAAAGTGAATTAGTTGCTTCTCAATTGCAGAAAAAAGTAGATGAGTTAAAAGAGATGAATATGGAGATGGAAAAGAATCTAAAGAATGCAAGAACCAGACTTGACCAGGTGATGATGGAAAATGACAGCAAGGATCAGCAAGTTGAAATCTTCAAGGCTCAAGCAGAAGGCACCAAATCACAGCTTAGAATTATTGAAGAGGAACTAGATAAGAAGTCTCAGACGTCCCATGACCTTCAAATAAAACTACAAGATTACAGTGAGGAAGTGAAGAAAATGGCTGAACTGCAGCAGAAAATTAAAACACTCAATTTAAATATAGACAATTACGAGAAAGAAATTACAACTCTGAAATCAGAAATGAATTCGGTTCTTGCTGAGAAGCACTCTACAAATCAAAATATCCACAAGCAGCATTCGGAAATTACTGATTTAAACAGGATGTTAAAGGAAAAAAATGCACAACTACAAAAACAATCTGCTGAGTGTCAAAATCATCTCCATAAAGTCAAAGATCTAGAAGAGGAGGTCTTCAAACACAAGTTCAGTAATAAAGGGTTAACTGAAAGTTCAGAGAAAATTGTAGAAAATCTAAAGCAGGATATGTATGCTCTACAGAATGACAAGAATGCAACAGAGAGAAAAGTAGGGATCTTGAATACTAAACTTTCAGAGTTAAGCTCTTCCCTACAAGGAACCAAAGATGAATTGTTGAAAGAGACCAAAGAACGAAAGGTAAAAGAATCGGAAATATTGCAGCTGGAAATGGAGCTTCAAAAAAATAAAGTAGCAATGAAAGAAATAATGTCGGGTTTTGACCAATCCCGATCAAATTTGCAACATGAAAATGCAATTCTTAAGAGGGAGAAAGCTGAGGCAGTAGAGAAAAGCATCTCAGCAGGATCGGAAGTTGAAACGGTGAAAGAAAAGCTTCAACATGCCCAAACAGAAGCTGAACAAAAGCAAAAAGAAAGTGCTGTCCTTCAGCAGAGGTCCCAACAGATGGAAGTACAACTGGACAAGTGCAAGAAAATGCTAGAAGAGTTAAAAAGTAAGCTGGAACAACAGAAAGAGGGCTATGAGAGGCAGTTGTTGCTAATTCAGACTGAAATAGAGAAAAAACTAATTCTACTTCAATCTGAAGTCTCAAGTGAAAGTGAGAAGGCAGAGCTAGCAGAGATGATGAGCAAGTATTTCAAACAAGACATCAAACAGATAAAAACAGGGCCTCAAACCACTATAGAAACAAAGCAACAGACGGACCAACAGCTTTCGATCGAAATGGACACAATGGAGCATGACAGAACAAATCTCGGACATGACCTCTCAAAGGCAAAATCACAAGTTCCCCAACTGGAAGATTACAAGCTTGAGCTAAACTCTATCATCAGTGCTTTACAAAGCCTTGGCAAGGAACATTTAAATGACTCAGCTAAGTTTAATCAGCTGTTGAAGGATAGCGATTGGAAAGCAATCAAGGATAAAGAAGCGATTTCTCTTCGGCGGCAGACAGAGTCATACGTCAAAGAGGTTAAAGGTCTTCAGGAAAAGCTTTTGATGCTTGGGGGCAGGATGAAGACTGAAAACCAGACAATGATCAAACAGGAAGTAACTGAAAGCAGTCATAACTATGACCGAGACGGACAGGCTGCTTCGTCGAAGACCGAACATACATTAATGGGAAAAATGGTGCCCTCACATCAGAGTGCAAAAGGCAACATGGAGGACAAGATTGCCAACATGAAAGTTTCCTCAGAGGTATGTATAAAGTTAGTTTGACATTCCCGCAACAACATATTATATTTTTTTACAATGCAGTTTAACTTTTTTTTAAAGTTATTAAAACATCTATCTAGCTATTGTACTTGTGTTTCAGTGAACTGTAATCTTCTGTTACTCAAACGTTATTTCAATGTCACATCCACAGATGTCAACATGGGAGAGAGGAAATAACCTTGAGGGACTGAAACAAGTAAAACAAGATAAAATGGAAGTCATTCAAGACCGAAGCCTTTGTGATTCACCATCAAAGAAAGCTTTGAATAGCTCTGATTATCAAACTCCCACAAAACATGGATCCATGGCTCTCTGTGGGCCAACAGACCAACGGCCAAATGAAAAGCAAAGAATATCCAGGACAACAAAGTATCAGATCAACGAAACTTTTGAAACTGTAACAAGAACTGTAACAACAAGAGACATTGACGGAAAACTGAGTGCGATATATTCAACCCCACGACAGCTCCCAGAACTCAAAGGCAGCACAAGTATTCAAAACCTAATCAAATTTAAACTCTTGGATGAAGAACTGTTGCATAAATTGGAGAAAGGCCTTATCACGATGGAGGAGGTGCAAGCATTGGTGGCTCATTACTTCGCCAAACCAACTTCTATTGCTGGAGTGTATGTGGAGTCAAGTAAGAAAAAGATATCCTTCCTAGAAGCTGCTGAGAAGGGCTTCTTAGCCAAGACGTATGCTCTCGAGTTTTTGGAGGCTCAGGCTGCAACGGGAAGCATTACAGATCTGAAGACAGGTCAAACACACTCAGTGGTTGAGGCTCTGGAGAGAAGTATTATAGAGACAGAGATGAAGGATAAACTGAAAGAGGCTGAGAAAGCTGTTAGTGGCTACGACCATGCTGGCAAAAAGCTGCCTTTATTTCAGGCAATGGAGGCAAGGGTTCTCGATAGATACAAAGGCAGGAAGATCCTTGAAGCCCAGGTAGCCACAGGTGGACTGATCCACCCAGAGATCGGTGTCAGGGTGCCGGTGAGCATTGCTGTTGATCAGGGTCTTGTAAACAAGGAGACTCTACAGAGTCTGTATGATCCAGTATGCAACCCCAAAGGTTTTCACAACCCTGACACTGGACAGAAAGCATACTACTCTGAAATACTCAAGACATGTGTTTATGACATTGACGGTGATGTCTTTCTCTTCCCATTTGGTGAGGGACATTTAACCAATAGCTCTCCCACGAGTTCCCATAGAGCGTCTGTGGTCATCAGCAGCCAAGGCACTGAAATGTCAGCATATGAAGCATTCAAGGGAAAACACATTGACAAGAGGACATATCTGTTTCTGTCACAGCAAGAAAGTGAATGGCAGGAAAAGTCCATACTTGACCCCAAAGGATGCGCACTTCACATCATTGCTGATGTCAAAAGTGGCCGACAACTTTGCCTGGAGTCCGCTCTAAGTCAGAGGTTCCTCGAAACAACTGAGCTCGAAAGCTATCGCAGTGGGCTCCTTAGTATCTATGAGATTGCAGACATCATATTTTCAAGAATGGTGGTTGTGGAAGATGAAAACAGCCCGATTGCTGGCCTGTGGGACTTCACTCGGAGGAAGAGGATGTCAGTTCTTGAGGGTTTTCAACAGGGCTTTACTGATAGATCCACTGCGCTAAGGCTGTTGGAGGCCCAGGCCTGCACTGGTGGTATTTGCGACCCTTCTTCAGGGGATAAAGTTACTCTCTCAGAGGCTCTCAAAAGAGGTATTTCGGATGAGGCATTGAACCAGCAGCTAGAGCAGTTTGAGCAGGCGTTTAATGGTATCATACACCCCAAGACATCAAAGATGTTGTCTATTTCGCAGGCTGTTCAGGAAAAAATCTTCGCAAAGGATATCGGTTTCCGCTGTTTTGAATTCCAGCTCCTGACTGGAGGATTGGTGCACCCTGACTCTCATGACAGAGTCTCACTGGAAGAAGTCATTCAGAGTGGCCTTGTTGACAAAGCTACTGCCTCTCTACTCAAAGATGAGAAGTTTCACACAAAAAGTCTCACATGTCCAAAGACCAAGAGAAGAATCACATTCAGGGAGGCCATTGAGAGATGTGTATATGACTGCCACACAGGGTTAAGGTTATTGGAGGCAACGAAAATTCATGGTTGGGGAGCAAAATCAACATTTCATTATGTTTCAGCATTTAACTAATAAATATGTGTAAATACATCCTTGTCCATAGCATAAAGCAAAACCTGCAAATAGCATTTCCTGGTTTTGTGTTTGGCTGTGAAGTAACTTTGACTTCAATGATGAACATTACTTTTTGGTGTATATGTGTTTGTTTTAATCTAGTGGTTGATTCAACTGATGATGGTTCTAAAGCTTCTATGTTTTCAGCAGTACTAAATCAGGTGTTTTGGCAATGCCCCTCCCATATTCTGTTAATTATTTTCAACAAAACTAACCATCTTGTCAAAAACCCATCCTATTTTAATTCCAGAAATCTGTTCATGAGGAGAAGAGAGAGCATGGTGATAAAGTTAGCAAACTATTGCACTGGATGTCCAATGTGAAACAGACCCCAAACAATGATGGGAATGCTCTGAAAGATAGCAATGCCAACACAGACACTCCTAATAAGCCCCAGGTAAATAATGTGTATTGTTTTCGCTGTTTGTGGAGTGTCTTGTTTATATGCTGTCACTATTTTTGTTGTATGTGAGAATATGCCTGGTTTAATGGTGAAGAGTATTTTTCTAATCTAATCTGATCATAGCCTTTGCTGTCAAGTGTATGATTTCTAATAAAAAAAGGCACACTCTATTTTTCTGATTCATTTAATCCATATATTTTACACCACCAAGCTTGGTGGTGGTTGTAATAACATAATTATATCCCCCGTTCCCTACAAGCATGGATAATATTAGGGATGCCATGTCACTTCAACTGATTCAATAACAGCAAAAGTTGCACAAGCACTCATATTTCAGAAAAACCAGCCTAATAAATTATTCAAATATCAAAATATATTTCAGATTTTTTTCCCTGTGTGTCAAAGGAAACATTATACATACAGTCCAAAGACATTATTTCTAACCATTTCAATAAATTGGGATGTGTTGTCATTGATAGTCCAATAAAATGCAATACAATAGATAATTTAATTAAAGGAGTTTAAGCCATAATGTAACATGTTGTAAATTCACTTAAATCTGTCGGTGTAGATGTCTTGTGATTCAATTAAACTATTTATAGTATATATATATATATATATATATATATATATATATATATGTGTGTGTGTGTGTGTGTGTGTGTGTGTGTGTGTGTGTGTGTGTGTGTTTTAAATCCCACCCTCCAGGCAATTATTTAGTTTCTTTTCAATACATTTATGTAATCATTACGATTACGACGATGAGCACTTAGTTGGCACTGACAATTATATTTAATTTTGTTCTGAAAATTGCAACCACAGTCAATGTAACATGTAGTTGTATTAAGAAAAGGTTTGATTATTATTTTTTATTGGTGATTGTTATCACTTCGGTACACACTATGGTTTATTTTGAAATAAATCATGAATTTGAAAAACAGACAGAAAATGTAGATAACATTTCAATTAAACAATAACAATTTAATTTGTATAGCATTTTGACACAATCTCTCTGATTGATTTTCTAATATTCTGTTCCTCCAAGTGACTTTGTGAACATTATAATGCACAATGCAGTCAAACACAACAATAACATAAATTACAGCCTCTGAAATAATGTTGAATCAACTCCTCTGTGATTTTGCACAAAAACAGAACAAAGTTTATATTCATTGCATAGCTGCTTTATTGGATTGCTTTATGCAGGGGTTTATATGCAATCTTATCAAATATGTTTTTAATCATTAGGTGATACATTTAATACAAATAAGTCAATTGAAAATGTAATTCAATCTATTTCTCTTTCAAATATTCTAGTATGTATGTTGTGTGTGAGTGTGTGAGCTTTTTGCTTGTGTATACAATAATCATACGGGTGACAGCATTGTTTTATGATTACTATAAAAGAGTAGTCATTCAAAAGGAAAGAAGAGTCATTGTACTGCATTTAAAGTATTGATACGTCAATGTCTGGTGTTCTAGGTGTCGGTCGAGGAAATGGTCACTAAGAAGGAGCAAATTGCAGAAGCGTTGAGGGCCACACAAACTATGCTGAACAAACACAGTGACAAGTAAGTCAAGCTACTGTGACTGACATGGAACCTAAAATATACTGCTTGAAGTCTCCGCCTCATTCTTTGTGTTTTCTCTCATAGAATGACAGACGAGGAACGAGAGAAGGCCCAGGAGCAGCTGCATGCCCTCAATCAGGCCTACAGTGAACTCTCGCAACAATGCTCAGATCAAACAACCTCTTCAGAAGAGGTTGGACACCAAGCTGTTTTGTCTATTGAGCGGATTGCATTTGTGTCTTAAAATGAGTTGGAACAGTGCCACCTGATGTTCAGCTGCATGACTAACCAGTTTCCTCCTCTTCTTAGTTCTGTGTGAGCAGCTGCATCTCTTTTTAGTCTCTTACACTGGATCCTTAGGGACAGAAAAAAAGATGTATACAATTGAAACTCAGAAAAATCTTGAGTATGCTGTGAACATGCTTTGTTACGCCCTGCTTTGGTCTGAAATTTCACCATTATTATTGTGTTTAATATGCAACGTCAACATGATAACAGACATGACACACAAGCCTTTAGCGACAGTATTTGATGTGACTAACTACCCTCTTTTTGCAAGATGCTGGATACTGCATTCCCAGATGCATGATAGCTTTAAATGTTGTTATCCGTCACTCTCCTGTTGCAACCCTGATGCAGTCTTGCACTTGTGCACATGATGTTTTAACATGCCCATGTTTGTCTGGTGGTGAGTAAACATTTTGTCTTGCCTTTGAACAACTTTTATTGCAAATCTGACTTACAATTGATGAAACAGATCAGTTCAGTAATTTGTCTATTTTTCCCTTTCATCAGAATGTAAAATCCAGTCATGCTGCGCTTGCGACTGGACCCATAAGTGATCATATGACTGGACTCACACTCCCAGAGGCCCAATTCCTGGCCTCGAACCCCTTTCAGTCTGATCTTCATGTCTCTGTGGACTGGGATGAAGCTTTCAAACAAGATGTAGTTTTTAAATCTACACTGGACCACTTTCCCGAGTTGAACGAGGAAAGCAAGTGCATACAGAGTTCACATGTCTCATCTGTGTCGCTCTCTGACATCGTAGCAGCTAGGGAAGGGGCTACGTGTGCCGACCCCATCATCAAGATGATAGAGGTCAAACAAGTCAGTGATGGATTGAATGTGTGCTACACAGGGAACACACTGACCCTCGAAAGGGCATTTCAGGGGGGTTCAATACCTGCTTCTGTCTATGTAAAGATTCTTCAGAGGCAAAAGACCTGTCAGGACATGATGAATTCCATCTCTGCTGATGACCTGTCACTCCTAGAGCACGATGTTGAACCGTGTGAGGTCAACGGACTGATACTAAAGTACCTCAGCAGAAATAAATCACTGACATCAGGCAGGGATATTCATGCTCTGAGGTCTTTCCGTGAGGGTTTAGGTAATCAGGCGAGCATGTCAAGGTTGTTAGGTGATAGGGCGGATGTAGGATACACCAAAGAAGGCCAGAATACAACTGCCGATGTGTCGGAGGATGCTATGAGTAGCACTGGGATCCTCCGAAATGACGACAGGCTAAACGTAGATGCGGCCGTTCAGTGCGATTTAATGAACTTCAGCAGCACGCTCATTGTGCTTGGAAATCAGCAGTTTGTGGGACTTGTGTCGCCCTCCCCTGGGGAAATACAAACCTTGTCTACTTCCTTCCATCATGAGCAACAAATGACTAGCGATGAGTTTACAAGCGGACTGCTCCTTAATCGGAAAAAAATAGCAGCTTTTTACATTCCAGATAATTCGGAGGTGGTAGACATCAACTCAGCAATTCAAAACGGTTTCATTGACAATTATACAGCAGAGGTTTTGAAATCTATAGAAATCCCTGATGCGTTTCTTGATGTTGATCGACTTAATAAACAGTTCTCCTCTTGGCTCATGTATAAAAAACTCACACTGGGAGGATGCTATCCCGATGAAGATTTTTCAAAGGTTGATAACGTCCCTACTCACACAGAGGCAAAGCAGTTATTCATCTCCCACCTGATGATGAACAGTTACATAGATCCACAATCGGGACAGAGAGTCCTAATACTCGATAGACAGCTGAGTGAAATGGTTCAAATTTTTCTTCATTCAATACCTTCTGAAAACACTGAGAATAATTTAACATATCTGACTTTAAATGTTGGTGATCTTTCTGAAGAGGTAGATTTAGAGAGCCCCCTGCACATAAATGAGCAAACAGGGGAGTTCATGAAATACACACAGGACACCTGCGGTCCTCATTACTTAGTTCCCTCTGTCAATGGAAGTCTGACCTTGGAAGAAAAGACATATACAAACATCAAGGCTCGGACACAAAATCCTGTCCAGGAATTATTAGTAGATCATGAAATGTCCATGGATGTCACAGAGCCAAGTGTAGTAGAAGGAACTGTGTGTCAAAACAACGCAAACCGAACAAAGTCAGGTGAATTTGCTGAGAGAATTTGTGGAAATGGTTTACAAATTGATGCTGGAGGTGTTGATAGGGAAGGTCTTGATATCCCGGTGATTCCTGTCCTTCCAACTTCATGCACAGTCAACCGTACGAGTTATGGCTCACCAACAAGGATGTTTGAATCCTGCCATCAAACACTACCGTACTACTTAGCTGACCCACTTTGTAATGAATCAGAAGCTCCAGATGTTAGCGCGGATGAGTTTGCATTCTCAGAAAAAAAAGAAGAAGATGAAAATGAGCAAGACTATGCCATTCATCCTCTGAAATCCCAGATTGAGGAAGGGGTCATTTTAGACGTCACCTCCGGGAGACGTTACGACCTGGAGGCAGCTCTCAGTAAGGGCCTTGTTGACCAATGGACAGTACAGAAACTGCTTGATTTACAGTCAGGTGAAACAGGAAGTGATGCAGGAGAAGAGAAGGGCACTTTGTCTGTGTTAAATGTCTGTCGATCAAGGTTTGCTTGCAGCATAAGCAGCAGTGAGGCATTGCCGTGTGGATTGGTTGAAGATGAAAGCTTTGACAGGATCCCTAACTTAGACCCCAAAGCCAGCATTTACCCAGAGGAAAACTGCACTCACTTCACCTCCGAAGATTCAAATGTAGGTTTAATCAATATTAATGAGGATGAAAACCCTCAATCTGAGAGAAACGTTGCTGTCATGGTTCTTGATCTAACCAATGAGGAGGCTAATAGCAAAGAGATAGAAGCAGATCTCGGGAAGGACCTTGTTGACGAGAAGACGGTACAGAAACGGCTTGACTTAAAGTCAAGTGTAAAAGGAAGTGATGAAGGAGAAGAGGAGGGCACTTTGTCTGTATTAAATGACTGCCGATTGAGGTCTGCTTGCAGCATTAGTAGCAGTGAGGCATTGGGTTCTGGATTAGCTGAAGATGAAAGCTTTGACAGGATCCATAACTTAGACCCCAAAGCCAGCATTTACCCAGAGGAAAACTGCACTCACTCCATCTCCAAAAATCATAATATGGGTTTAATTGATATTAATGAGGCTGAAAACCCTCAAGCTGAAAGGAAATTAGCAGTCATGGTGCTCGATCTGACCAATGAGGAGGCTAATAGCAAAGTGATAGAGTCAGCTCTCAGTAAAGGCCTTATTGACAAGAGGACAGAACAGCAACTGCTTGTCTTACAGTCAGGTGAAAAAGGAAGTGATGCAGGAGAAGAGGAGGGCACAATGTCTGTTTTAAATGTCTGCCGATCCAGGTCTGCTTGCAGCATTAGTAGCAGTGAGGCATTGCCGTGTGGATTGGTTGAAGATGGAAGCTTTGACAGGATCCCTAACTTAGACCCCAAAGCCAGCATTTACTCAGAGGAAAACTGCACTCACTTCACCGCCGAAGATTCTAATCCAGGTTTAATTAATATTAATGAGGCTGAAAACCCTAAATCCGAGAGGAACGTTGCTGTCATGGTTCTTGATCTAACCAATGAGGAGGCTAATAGCAAAGAGATAGAGGCAGATCTCGGGAAGGACCTTGTTGACGAGAGGACAGTACAGAAACGGCTTGACTTAAAGTCAGGTGAAAAAGCAAGTGATGCAGAAGAAGAGGAGGGCACTTTGTCTGTGTTAAATGTCAGCCGATTGAGGTCTGGTTGCAGCATTGGTAGCAGTGAGGCATTGCAGTCTGGATTGGTTGAATATGAAAGCTTTGAGAGGATCCCTGACTTAGACCCCAAAGCCAGCATTTACCCAGAGGAAAACTGCACTCAATCCATCTCTGAAGATCATAATCGAGGTTTAATTGATATTGATGAGGCTGAAAAACCTCAGGCCAAGAGGAAATTAGCAGTCATGGTGCTCGATCTGACCAATGAGGAGGCTAATAGCAAAGAGATAGAGTCAGCTCTCAGTAAAGGCCTTATTGACGAGAGTACAGTACAGAAACAGTTTGATTTACAGTCAGGGGAAAAAGGAAGTGATTCAGGAGAAGAGGAGGGCAAAATGTCTGTTTTAAATGTCTCTCTATCCAGGTCTTCTTGCAGCATTAGTAGCAGTGAGGCATTGCAGTCTGGATTTGTTGAAGATGAAAGCTTTGACAGGATCCCTAACTTAGACCCCAAAGCCAACATTTACCCAGAGGAAAACTGCACTCACTTCACCTCCGAAGATTCAAATGTATGTTTAATTAATATTAATGAGGCTGAAAACCCTCAATCTGAGAGGAACGTTGCTGACATGGTGCTTAATCTAACCAATGAGGAGGCTAATAGCAAAGAGATAGAGGCAGATCTCGGGAAGGACCTTGTTGATGAGAGAACAGTACAGAAACTGCTTGACATACAGTCAGGTGTAAAAGGAAGTAATGCAGTAGAAGAGGAGGGCACTTCGTCTGTGTTAAATGTCAGACGATTGAAGTCTAGTTGCAGCATTAGTAGCAGTGAGGCATTGGGGTCTGGATTGGTTGAAGATGAAAGCTTTGACAGGATCCTTAACTTGCACCCCAAAGCCAGCATTTACCCAGAGGAAAACTGCACTCACTCCATCTCTGAAGATCATCATCAGGGTTTAATTGATATTGATGAGGCTGAAAAACCTCAGGATGAGAGGAAAGTTGCTGTCATGGTGCTCGATCTAACCAATGAGGAGGCTAATAGCACAGAGATGGAGAATGAAAATGGAAATGTATATTGTGAGACAGCAGGAAGTGTAGAGAATATGAGCAATTATCTCCATCATTCCCCTGTGTCAGTTGGTGGTCACAAGTCTCTAATGATCTCACCTACTTCATGGAGTCATACTAATGCAGAGTGTGTTCATCACACTGACAAACTGCCTTTTCTGGCTGAACGCAGTGACTCACAGGGTGAAATCAATAGCCGGCTGACAGATGCAGCTGATGTATACAGTGTTGGGAGTGAACCTGCTGCTCCAGCTACCCAGTCACATCCATTTTATCTGAGTGACATAATCAGTGCTGATCCAGAAAGCAAGACTCTATGTGCCACTCCAGTTAATCAACCTGGATTTGTCAGCTCACCCTTTAATAGTGATTTTTCCATTGCTGGATATGATGCCAATTTGGAAAATCAGACAGGTAGTGAGAGTACATTAGACGTGCCTTCATCACATCACAATGTGTTGTCTGAGAAAAGTATAACGCAGAATGACACAAGTGCAGTTCGGTCACCTTTGGATAGCAAGCAAACTCCAGAAAGAGATTACTCATCGCCCACGGATTTGTTTGAAAGTGCAATTAAGTCAGTTTCCAGGGGTAATGGTAACTTTGAAAACAACATTACAGATGATGGCAGCAGAATTGTATTACCTCAGCAAGCCGCACTTCATTCAGAAAGTGATTTGTTGAATGTTGAATCTGAGCCCATATGTTCTAAAAATGGTCCGGGTATGCTTGTTGGTGTGAGATCGTTACCGTCACCTATTGATTCCGACGAAGTCACCGCAACAAATTCGTATCTAGATGCAGAAGTCCAGAAGTCCACCAAGGTTTCTTTTGAAACAGAAGCAGCTGATAAAGATTTGTCAAATTCACAGTGCAGGGCTACAGGCGGTGTTGAGTTAAGCTCACGCGGTCTTTCCCCAGAGGGGCGACATGGAGACCATTTCCCACTTACCAGTGCAAAAGAACGGATCTCTGCATCAGCAAATGCCGTGACAGGTGATAAAGAAAATGCAGATAATGCTGGAAATGTTAACTCAAAACAGTCTGAAACTACAATGAAAGGAGAGTTAGGATCTGATGTTCTACCAGAGAAAACAAAAAGATTAGAAATGTGTGCGTCTGAGCATTCCCAGGATGTTACTGATATCCTGTCAGACCGCTGCGTTACATCCAATGTTTCCTCTTCAGTTCCATCAGAGTTTTCTGAGACTATAAGGACACCTTCAGATGACCAGAGGGAAGTGATTATAAAGGGGACTGATGTCAGTGATTTGCAAAAGGCCCACAAACAAGACATTAAAAACACTATTGCTATTCTTCCAAATACAACACAACCTTTGGACGAAGGCAAATCTCAAAGGAAAGAGGCATGTCACAGCCTCATGGAAAGCCCTCGCCCAGACCTTCTTATGGATTTGCTCAAGCAAAACGCCTTCAGCAAAGGACATTCAGAGCCTACATTGCAGGAAGAGGAGGCCGTTGAGAGGGCGGAGCAGTCCGATGCTCCAAACATCCAGCTGCAACTCCTGCAGGTCCTTAAGACTGTCTCCTCCAGCCAAGACCTGTCCATGCTGCAGGAAGTGATGGAGACTTTAAACAGTGCACTGGGGGGCGACTGTCAGCAGGAGCGGAGGCGCATACTGGAGAGCATCAAGGAGGAGGGCTCAGAGGGAGAGGACGAGGGAGAGGTAGAGGAAGACTTAAGTTCCTGTCAGTCAAATGCAGGCAGCCACCAACCATCTCCTCAGTTGACTGCCAACTCAGATGCCTGCAAGGTGGAGGAGGTCAAAAATAAGGTACATTCGCTTGTGCCAGTGTTTCCTCCCTTCATTTGAGACATGAGTAATCCCTGCTCAACTTTTGTTTTATGTTTTCTTTTCCCACAGCTGTTCTCAATCCAGGATTATTTGGAGTGCGTTGGGAAACTACAGGATCACGCTGATGTTTTAGATGATTTCACAAAAGACCTTTTCAACCAGGCACCCACGGGAAATAACATGGAGGAATTGCAGATCCAAATAGAGGAGTTTCAGGTTAGTACAATGATAATTTGTCCTCTGTAGTGTATAAATAGTCCCTAAAACAATGGTGTATGTTCTCAGTTTTTTATTTGTGTATATACATGCACTAGTTGCTTACCAAGTGTGCTCTTTTTTACAGTCGCTGGAATCTCAATTTTCTCGACTGGCTGGTGTTCTCACGGTAGATATGGAGAAAGCCAAACAGCTCTTACGTTCTGCTAATAAGGGGATTCCGAGTCAAATCCACAAAGATTTGGCCTCAACATATCTAGAGTTAGAGACAGATTTTACTGCTGTTTCCCAAATGTTTGCAGAAAAGAGACACTCCCTAACTAAAGCGATGGAAACAGGAAAGGTCAGTGTTTATGGCTTGTAAAAAAAATACAACGATGTGATAGTTGCATCAGCGGTTGACTGCTTTGTATCTGATTGTAGGTGCATTTGGAATCAACATACCAGAAACATCTCGGTGATCTTCATGAACTTGTGGGTCTCACCCAAAACATCTCTAAGATGTGTGACGTGGACCTGGACACATGTGATGTGGACATGCTGAAACATTTGATTCAGCAGCACAGGGTATCTTCATAGTCAAATTAAAATCATTCAATATTTACAGTTCCTGCAGGAATACATCCTCAGCATATTTCCATCTTCTCTTTCAGGACACAGAGAGCAATCTGCAAAAAGAAGCAAGGCTCAAGTTAGAGGATGTCACATTCGATGTCCAGTGCTTTATTTCTGAGCATGCTCAGTTCCTGAGTCCGGCTCAGAGCAGCTTCCTCCTCAAGTTCCTCAGCACCACTCAGCGAGCATTCAGGGACCAGATGGAGAGGCTCCTTACTCATAGGAGCGCATTAGATGTCCTACTGGACACCAGGGAGAGAGAGAACCTGGACAAGGTCTGCCTGCGGATTAATTATAAAATATCCCCGATGTTTCCTTTTAAAATGCAACTGTATGAAATTTGGTTTACTTTATAAAAATTGCAGTTTGTAAAAATGCTCACAGTGCAAGTGCATGTAGAGTGCACATGCTGCATAAGCCTGTGAGATTCAGTTTTAAAGGTCACATATTATGCTCATTTTCAGATTCAAAATTGTAATTTGGGATTTTACTTAAAACTGTTTTCATGTCCGTAAAACCATTAATTTAATTAGTTAATTAGTTTAAGCGCCTCCTTCTTTAAGCCCCACCTTCCAAAAAGCCTTCTCATTGGCCTTGAATCAAACTGCCGGTTTGAATGGAATTGGGGGTGGAGGTAATGGCAGGTTGGTGTAGGAGGTCTCTCCCCTTATGACGTCATGTGGTTTTGGAACACAGATTTTCAGAAAGGTGACGAAAAAGAGAGGATTGTTTTTACCGCATACTTAGGGATTCTACTCACACCGGAGACTCATATTAATGTTCAAAAACCATGAAAATTTGCATTTTGTTTAAAAGGTGACCTTTAAAAATTGATCAGTAGTTTGATTTAGATTAACAAAAGTTGATTAACTCATACCCTGTGAATAATCAAGTGCAGTAAATGCAGAGTTCTGAGAAATAACAAGTTAAGTATGACATTTCAAATACGTGGTTTTTTTCTTCAGTATTCAGATTTGGCAGATTCTTCTGTGAATGCCTAAATGTTTAAGAAAAATAACAACACTGCATGCCCAAATGCTTGAACTCTCCTGCAGACTAACCTTTGTGCTGGTTGTTTTCTACAGGCCTTGAAGACACCACAGGAATTAACTGTGGACAAAATGCAGCTTCTCTTTTGGAACACTTTCACCTGCATCAGACCCATTAACAAAACGGACATCATGTCCCCTTGTGTTTATTACCAACCACGAGACCAAAGTGGCAAATGGCAAAAAAGCATGTTCACAGCATACTAGATTTTTACATTATTAGGGAAAATCTATACCAAAGCAGATTTTGCATGTTGCCTGAATGTGTTTGAACATTATTTCATCCTTTGCGTTGATGTTTATGTTTCCAGATATTTTTTATTTTATTGAGTTTATTTAAATGTTGATATATGCTGTGCTTGATGTTTTATGCTGTCAAGTGTGAAATTTACCTGATGTTTTTCTACTCCTATTTTACAGTCTTTATTGGAGAAACACAAGGAGTTCACAGATAAATTGGAAGAAGTGTGTGATAATCTCACCCTGACAGAAAACCACATAATTGGTCATCAACAACAGGCGGAAAATACTCAGAGTGTCACGGACCTGCAGCAGTACCAGCAGGAGCATCAGGTGCAAAATACATATCCTTTGCTTTTCAGAAATGCACAGTATTTTGCTAAAGTATGCTTTTATCAGTTGAAATCAAACTTCTTTCATGACCCTTCTCTTCCTTCTGATTTATGCCTGTCTGATCTCAAGAATCTGCAAAAGGATGTATTGAGAAACGGCAGTGCCTTGAGTGAGGTCATCACCAGTACTAAAAAGTTTCTGGAGGAAAACCGGAGCAAGCTGACGCCGGATCAGATTGCTGGCATTGAGAGCAAGTTGGAAGAGGCTAAAAGCAAAGCCAAGCTGATCAATGAGCGGGCGGAGGAGTCCAGGAAAGATTTGGAGAAGGTCGTTACCACAGCCATAAAACAGGAGAGTGAAAAGGTCAGCGTTCACATTACCTCTATATGTGTTGTCTGTAAATAAAACAAAAAAAAGGCAATACATCAAAATCTAAATTACAAGTTGGAGTGTAATTAACAAATTGCTGAACTTAATGTCAACATATTATATTGATTTTGTCAATAAGTATTTAGTTAACTTGTAATCGATCGTCTTTTCAGGCCGCAGCTGTTGAGTGTCTTGAAGAAAGTAAGAACAAAATTGAAGGTTTACTGGACTGGATATCCAACATAGGGAATGAAAACAAGAGCGATTTGGATCAAACTGACCCTATAAGTCAAGAGAATGGCAATTTGCCAGAAGTAACTTCAGCCAAGGGACTGATAGGAGAGGATGACGATGCCAATGGAAACGCTTTACAGACCACTGAAAAAGATTTTGGCGGCAAGAAGGACGCCTCCCTGGAGCTCGATAAGCAGTATGACAGGGTCAAGGTATGGTTGGTTTGTTCCAATGTTGGAGTTCCAAAGTAGTTCAGTCTTACATTTTAGATTGTATTTGCAGGTGGTGATTTTTTTGGTTGCAAATGTGCACAAGGTAATACAAATCCCAGGGTATTTCTAAAAAAAAATTATTTCATTAGAAACTTAGAAAATTATAGAGTTGGCTACATACTGTTGTCTGACAAAAGTTGCAATTCAAATATCACATGTGGAACCCCATGTGGGTTTGAAATGGAAAGATTCATTACAAAGTGTAGACACAGGTTATGTATTATTTTAGGTAGTAGCTAGTACCACTAGCACCGAGTAGACTTCAAATGTGAGAATTTGAGAGGAAACAGGACGAGGAAATGTTATCTTAAAGCTGATAGGTTATAAAAACATTTATATCCAATAAAAACAAATGAAATTGAGATCAAATGTAAAGCAACATTCGAATTACTTCTATATGTATTGCTATAGTGTCCTCAAGAGTTTGTTAATTCCCACAGGGCCGTCATCAGGAGATTGTGTCCCAGCAGCAGGATCTGATCATGGCCACCCAGTCAGCTCAGGCTCTGCTCGACAAGCAAGCTGACGCTCTAAATCCAGAAGAGAAGGAGAAGCTGCAGAAGAACATCCATGAGCTGAAGGGGCGTTACGAGGCCTCACTGGCCCAGGCTGAGCAGCAGATGAAGCAGGTGCATTGTGTCCAGGAGGAGCTGAAGAAGTTCCAGGATGACTGTGAGGAGTTTGGGGGCTGGTTGGACCAGGCAGAGGGAGACATGGAGGAACTGTGCGCTCCCGAGGGCTCCTTCAATACCCTCAGTGACAAACTCCAGCGACAGAAAAGCTTCTCCGAGGATGTGATTTCCCACAAAGGGGACCTTCGCTTTATCACCATTTCGGGACAGAAAGTGCTGGATGTGGCCAAAGCCTGTGGCCTGGACAACTCTGCGGCTAAGAATGATTTGCTAAATGTGGATACTTCAGGGACCTGTTATGCTGTCAAGGATAAGTTGGATTCAGTAGCCAGCCGGTACAAAACGCTACATTCACAGGTATTTAGTCTGCAGTTGAGCAGAGTTTGAGATGTTGCAGTGACTGGTCCTTTCCACTAGGTGGAAGCATTAGTCTTTATTGAAAAGCTGTGCAATGCCTCATTGAGGTTTCACTCTAATCATCTGAAAGTGTCAAAAGTGTCATTGTTATCTTCATATGTGCCTGTGTACTTAATGTTCTGTTTTCTGAATATCACATCACACATGCAGTGTAATTGAATTGCCCTTCTTTCAGTGCAACCAGCTCGGCAACAACCTCAAAGAAGTGGTTGACAAATACAAGCGATATGACGACTCGAGCAGCGGCCTTTTGACGTGGCTCAACAGCTCCGAGGACGAGGCGAGAAAACAGCAATCAGAAGCCATTGCGGCCGACCCACAGACACTACAGAAACAGCTGGAGGAGACCAAGGCAAGAAAACATTGCAAGCCAATGCTGTTAGTGCTGTAGGCCCAGTCCAACTTCAGAATTGTATGTTGAAAAGCCCAGATTGAATTAAAAGTTTAGAAAAAACAGCCCTGAGATCATTGAATGAGGCCTCTCTTAGTCTTGAGGCCAACATGGAGTCACATGAATAAAAGGCCTTTGATCACACATGGAGTCACATGAAGAAAAGGCCTTTGATCCCATGTAATTAAGTTATATTTTGGTTTAAAAAAAAAATTCTAGTTCAAGAAGCCTGATGTTTGATTTGTCCTCGCCCGAGCCAGACATTGTCTTCACTACAATTATCATCAACTCCTTGTACACTCTAATGGATGTTAGGTTATGAATTACACAAGTGAAGAAATACAGAATAGCTTTATTTAGAAGTAACACGTACTGAACTTGGAGCATTTACTGTTGACTGGGTTACAAGGTCATGACACAATAGACCTCCCTTACCATATACAGTGTTTCCACTCACTTTAGTACAACGTGGCTATTTTTAGCTCTGTGTTCGAACTTGAAGGCACATGTGAATAGTTTGACTCTGGTTATTTGCAGCGCACATACTCCTACTACAGGAGGATAAGAAACTAGGCTTTCTCTGTCTCGCTCAAAGCTTTTGGCTGCAGAGAACATTTCTCTGTAGGGAGGTAGTGACTTACAGCATAGATATGCCAGATAAGAAGAGCCTGTGGGCCCACTAAGAAACACTCTACTTACGGCTTTAGTTACAAATCACTGCAAAGAATGCTAAAACGCTCTGTCGGTGTAGCAGTCGAGGCAGACGAGTACATCTAACTATATCTGTGGAATGACTAAATATTTTCATAGACATTTACCAGACTCTCTTGCACATCATTGCTCTGTTGTTTTCTATCTTCAACTCCACCACACTTGTGAAAGAAATAATCTGTACAGAACACTATGAATGAAGACAGATGGCATTTATTGATTTTATGTGGCCATGGTTTTCTTACTCTTACGCATTGACCCACAGACGCTGCAAGGTCAGATGACGGGACATCAGACTGCCGTTGACACGCTACGGAAAACAGCTGAGTCTTTGATCACATCTGAAGGAGACCTGCTGAGCAATCCAGATGAGATCCAGGAGACAGTAGGTGAGGGGGAAAATCCAAGTAGGGAACAGATTTTCCACTGCCTACAAAATACCTGAGAATACAAAAAGATTTCATCATTGACACCTGAATAATGGGATTAGGATGTTTGCCTATAATAGGAAAGTTGAATGATGCCAGATTTTGAAATAACTATGAATTGCTTGATACAGTTCTAAATATTATTTCATAATTAAGTGTTTTGTAAGCACCTCTTACAGTTCATTAACCTTGAAGCCCTGCACAAATGTTGCCTTGCAACCTGTTGCTTGTAAGTAGTCAGATTGTTAAGCAAACAGATTCCGTTGGCATTAATCAAACATTCACAAAAAGTATAATTTTTCTAAAATGTACACTTTATCAATGTGAATTATGGCTTTAAGGGTGTCTCATTTTATTCCTTTTCCCCAATCATTGGTTTCTTGGTTTGCAATGGTTTCAAACTTTTGCAACAACTGTAGCATTTACAAACTCTCAAATGCCAAATAAGTTTCTGCTTTGGCTGGAAATGTTTATAACAAAACTTGTCCCAAACAATGGAAAATTGTTCGGCTTTTAACATAACCTGAATTTCTTTCCACCGGTTACAGACGACATAGTTGAACGCTATGACAACCTTTCCAAGTCTGTAAGTGATCGAAATGAGAAACTGCAAATCACCCTGACTCGCTCCATGAGTGTCCAGGATGGTTTAGATGAGATGATGGGATGGATGGAGGGAGTGGAGGCCAGCGTGAAAGAGAAGGGACAAATTCTTCTGGACTCTGCGTCCATTGGAGATATCCTCAGCAAAGAAGCCGTATGTATTCTTATCATCATCTCAGCAGTCCAATTACTATTAACCTATCTCTTTTCTTGTCCTGTCAGTGGTTGATTTAACTTTGTACCTACTCTACATTCACTTGAATCAGCTGAATTAAAACTTTTCTGTTGTCCATTTTTTTATTGTTTTTTCAAAGGCATTGGAGCAGGACATAGCAGGTCGCCAGAGCAGCATCTCAGCCATGAAAACCAAGGTGAGGAAGTTTGTGGAGACGGCCGATCCCTCCGCCGCTGCCCTGCTGCAGTCCAAGATGGAGGCTCTCTCACAGCGTTTCTCTGATGCCTGCGACAAGCACAAGCAAAAGGGTATCCACCTGGAGCAGCTGAAGGGAAAGGTGGAGGAGTTTGAGGAGGTCTCGGATAAAGTTCAGCAGTTTGTTGTGAAGCGTTCGCAAGACCTGCACGAGACGGACGGGCCGGGTAAAACTTTCAATGAGCTGTCTCAGCAAATGCAGGTAAACAGGCTAAGCGCACACAACTGCGTATAGCTGTCTTTCAGTAACATTCTCATTTAGAATAATGTATTTTATGGGGGCGCTTGTTATGTAGTGGTTAGAGCGCCACCCTCATGAGGCGCAGTCCTCTTCGCAGCGGACGCGTGTTAGTGTGGCCTGGGTTGTGAAAAAATGCAAAAATAAATCTTTTAAGGAATATATATGTATCTTACAATGCACTGTATGACCAACTATATACATTTGACTGTAGAATACTAAAGCTGAGATGGCTGAGCATGCCGGTGATTTGGAGAAGCTGAAGACTCTGTCCGAGGAGCTGTCTGAAATATGCCCTGATGGAAACAAAGCCCAGATCCAGAGCAAAATGGACAATCTCTCCAATATTTTCAGCACCTTCAAAGACACCGTCAAAGAAAAGTAAGTTGGAACAGTGAACGGGGGAAAAAAATAAATAAAATGTCTCATCCACCTTTTAGTGATTGGTATTACATCCTTGTATGTCAAATGAATGTTTGTTTAATGTTGGTAAGTGTGGATTATGTGACTGATTATTGTCAATCGCAGGGAAGAGGAGGTATCATCCTGTCAGGACCAGCTGGGAGAGTTCAGATCGGCAGCTAGCGTTCTCACCAAGTGGCTGGAGCAGACCAATGAGAAAGTACCTGTGGTTCAGTCAAACAGCAGTGTGAAAAGTCTGGAGAAGGACCTGCAGATAGTCACCGTGAGTCATGAGATAAATAAAACTTTGCTTAAAGTGCTAGCACAGAAATCCAATTACGTTAAACACAGCATCTGGCACTAAGTTTTGCAATAGATAGATGTTAAGTGTGTTTTAATAGATTATAGGTCTTATCCTCCCTAAACTCCCCACCATCCCAACCTGCTTTTGCTGCCAACTGATGACAGATGAAAGATACATGTTTACACAGGACGGATGCGGGAGTGAAACACTATGTTGTCCAGCCGAGAGGATAGTTTCTTCTTAAGATGTTACAAAATAAAAATGCAGAAATAGATCCTCTTTACTCTCTCACTCTTCCTGACCTACCAGACATCATCTTTTGCGTTTGTGTGTAATGAATGCCACACTCCTTTTAAACCAATGTATCTGTTTGATTAATGTATCATCAGGAATTATTAGATGAATGGACATCCAAAGACCCTGCTGTCCAAGAGCTGAACAGTAAAGGGTCAGCGCTGTGCAGCCTCATGACTTTCCTCACCTCCCCTGCAAAGACAAAGACCCCTAACAAGTCAGGTAGGCTGTGTGTGTGTGTGTGTGTGTTTGTGTGTGTGCATGCGTGCATGTGTTTGTGTGTGTGTATGCACCATCCAGTGCTAAGGGAAGCATGGTGTTTGGGGGCACGTCTAAGTATTGTTTAGTAACTAACCATTAGTTTCGCATTAGATCAACCATGGAAATATCTTATGCCAACAATCCTAGACAATGTGCTCGTCCTTCACACAAGCGTTGTCTTATGTCTTTGCATCAGCTCTTACTAATGGTGGTGGTCCAGGGAGCCATTCCTACCTAACCAATAAAGGTAATCAAGTGTGTACTGTACGTTCTGCTCATTTTGTTTGTGGTGCACTGTGTAGGTATTATGGCTGGTTTTCAACAATGCTAATGCTGTTTTGGCTATACGGCAACCAACGTTTGACAGTATGTTCATATTATAAGAAAAAAAGTTACAGGAGCAAAGACACAGAGTGTATTGTTTTTTTAATGTCCCAATTGAAGAATTAAGAATCAACCAAACTCCTATTGCATCATTTTACGTTAAGCTTTTTCATAAATTAATCAGAACTTAAAGGTCTAAATGTACATTTAAACACACAGGGAGAACATATGGTGAGATTAAATGAGAGCTACAGTATATTCATCGGATACTAGCTAAGTGGTAGAAGTCGTTGTGCCAATAAAAAAAGGCTTTGTTGATTGGTAGATTAACAAGTGATGAATACCCATCACATATGTGAGACTCTAGAACAAATCTGGTAATGAGGCCCATTGTCTTTTTTGTATTGAAGTCACCCTTAACTTTGAACACTTATTGTAAGTCTTGCACAAATTGAATGCCACTTGCAGTTAGTCGGTACTTTCATCACTCATATTCTGAACACACTGCACCATAAGGCTACTTTATTAATGATTTCTAACTGTTAATATAACTGCATAATAACACTCTTGACTATAAACCCTGGGAAGAAGTCTCATAAAATAATGACTTTTGATGTTTGCAGAGCTGATGGGTATTCAGCAGAACATGTCATTCGTCAACGAGGTATACGCAGGCCTTGGGGAAACGCTGAAGAGTCGAGCATCAGAGATGAGTAGTCGGGTGCAGGAGGTCCAACAGGCCCAGAAAGAGACAGAGGACATGATGACGTGGCTGAAGGATGTGAAAAAGACCACAGAGTCATGGAACAATGCAGCTACAGAGAAAGATTCAGTCAAAACACAGCTCCAACAGCAGAAGGTGCTAGACGAGTGGTTGTTGTTGTTGCTCACCAAATGGACTGTTACTTTCAATTATGTTATTATATCACAAACAGTGCTTACCTGTTGTCCTGCTGTGATTTATTTGGTCATATGACACCAAGTTGGTAATCACATTATACCATACGCCATTCTAATTAGTTTTTGTTCTTCTCTTAGGCATGTGAGGAGGGCATAAAGCAGAAGCAGGAGCAGCTCCGGCAGCTCAGAGAGAAGCTCCTCAACTTGATCAAGACTCACCCAAACTCGCCCGAGGCAGCAAAATGGAAACAGATGCTGGCAGAAATAGGTATGCGACCAGGTGTTGTGTCCAGGTGGCCCTGAGTAATCTATGTCACTGAAACTGTCAGAGGCATGTTGAATCCTACTGATGAAAAATCTCATTCTGACACTGGGCTTTGAGTAAACTGGCACACATGAGATCAGCTATATTGAGAGCCTACCTCTCTACCTGCTCTCTGCAGCGGCAGTTACATTAACACATTTGTAGTGCCAAGTCCTGCACAGTGGGATGTTTGCAAGGAGAACAGTAGGAGGGTGGATAGGAAGGTGCTGTTTTGCTGACTAATGCAGACCGGTGTGATTGTTGTTCCCCCCTGCTCAGATGCCGCCTGGGCAGATATCAGCAGCTCTGTAGAGGAGAGGAAGCAGCACCTGGAGCAGTCCAACAAGAACCTGGACGTCTTCCAAACAACGGAGGTGCAGCTCGGTCAGTGGCTGTCAGAGAAGGAGCTGATGATGAGTGTCCTTGGACCCCTCTCAATAGACCCCAACATGCTTAAAATGCAGAAGCAACAAGTTCAGGTGAGCATTGTGCATGTGGTTGTGAATAACTAGAGGCTTGTGTGTCTGTGCGGGACACTAAAATTAAAAAATTGTAGTTACATTTTATTTTGGATTACAATATTATCACAAATGATTGAAATAATTTGCAATATCTTTTGGCAATATCAAATTAATTATGTGTAGATGTTCATCCCTTGAAAAAACTGAAAATCTAAATGTTTATCAAAGCCAGATTAAAATCTGTAATTCATTTTTTACAACATATCAGTGTCCAAAGTGTTTACAGAAAAATTTTGATACAGCATTTTTGCCTTTTATAAATAAAAAAATAATAAAGTACTGGTCTTAAAAATGCATTTTGTGCATGATTTAATAACAAAACATATAATTAATTTGACAATTAACAACATATTAACAAATCCTTCTGTAATCGTTTTCAGAATATGGCTAAGAAGGATTATGGAAAGTTTAGTTCACGTAAGGGCTTTAGAAGAGGAGATTGCTGGTTAAGAGTATTGAAAAAAATAATAATATTGAGATAATGGCCATTATAGATAAATAGACAGGATTTAGTCAAATAACCACCTAAATGTACATTTAACCACCTGAGCAGACTGTGGCTCAGGTGGTTAAGTGGGTTGGCCAACGATCCAAGGGTTGGCGGTTCGATCCCCGCCCGGCCACCTGTGTCATGGTGTCCTTGGGCAAGACACTTCACCCACCTTGCCTTGTGTGAATGTGTGTGATTGCTGTAGTATGTTTGAGGTGGTGGTCGGAGGGGCCGTTGGCGCTGAATGGCAGCCACGCTTCCGTCAGTCTGCCCCAGGGCAGCTGTGGCTACTCTCGTAGTTTACCACCACCGGTATGACTGTGTGTGAACGAATTGAACCAGGAACCCTGTAAAGCGTCTTTGAGTGCCTAGGCAATAAAGCGCTATATAAAACCTATCAATTATTATTATTATTTTGGATTTATTTTTACTAGAATGAAAAAAATACCTTTCATATGGTTTTTCTAAAGGATTATCCTCTTGACTGATGTTTCCCCCTCCAGATCCTGCAGAATGAATTTAAGAGCCGTAAACCTCAGTACGAGCAACTGGAGGAAGCTGCCTGTGCCATCCTGAGCTCCTCGGGCAACCAGGACCCCTCCAGTGGGAAGCTAGTGAAGGAGCAGCTCGCAGCCATTACACAGAAATGGCAAGGCCTCACTGGACAGCTGGACCAGCGACATAGTCTCATCGACCAGGCCGCGGTGAAGACAGGGCAGATCCAGGAGTTACTGAAGAGTCTCAGTCAGACCGCCAATCAACTGGAGAACCAGCTCAATGACCATCAGGGCCACAGCACCCAGCCCAATGCTGTGAAGAAGCAGATAGAAGAAGTCCAAAACATCTCAGGTCAGCTGAGAGAGGAGAGGAAGAAGCTGAAGGAGGCTGAGGCCCTCAACACGGAGCTCACGGCCATGGTAACTGAGGACTATCTCAAAGCAGACTTGGCCAGGCAGCTGGAGAGTGTCAGCAAGCCTTTCAAACAGCTGGAAGAGAAAGCAGGTTGGCCTTTTAACTTAACCTAATAATGTAAGTGTTGTAATGTTTGGAATGAAAGAACCATTCTATTTATGTTAGGTCACAGTAAAGTATATTTATTCTATGACGCCATCCATCCCAACAGGCTAAATTATACTAATCACAATCTCTCTTCTGGGGTATTGTAACCTCCGGTCGAGGCTCTATTTTCTTTGTTAACTTTTTTTCCGCAAATTATTTTATATTTGGCATCTGGTATTTACTGAGACTTCCCACTGAATTATATTAGAACTGAAAAATGAAAGGTTATCTGTAACAATATTCCCAGCTACTTTTTGTTTCTACCTTTTGAATGAGCATTTAAGTCACTAATTGCCATTATTGATACTTCTCAATTGTAGCAAAACGGATCGAGCAGCTCAACTCCACCTTTGCCAGCTCTCAGCAGTTCCACCAGACCTCCAAAGACTTCCAGTCATGGCTCGGTGAGAAGCACCAGGACCAGTCTAAGCCCCAGCCTGTCTCCACCAAAGTAGACATGCTGCAACAAACCCTGGAGGAACATGGCACACTGCAGAGGGCCATCAAGGAACACGAGCAGAAGTACAACACCATCATTGGGGAGGGGGAGATGCTTCTGAAGGACACGGATGGCGCGGAAAAGTTGGCGCTACAAGGGCAACTCACTACCCTCACTTCTGACTGGGAGGAGGTGAAGAAGAACTCTGTGGACCAGGTTGACAAACTCCAGATGGCTCTGCAGAGATCTCTGAAGTACAAAGAGCATGCAGAGAGGCTCACCTCCTGGGTTCAAGAGTGCGAAGCCAGCCAGGGCCGAGTCCAACTCACCGTCGATCCAGTGGCCCTGGAGACCTCCATTTCTCAGGTGAAAGCTCTCCAGAAAGATGTGGACAAGCACAGAGGGATGGTGGATCAGCTCAACACAGCCGCGGACGGCCTTCTTGAGGTGGCCAACGCGGACACCGAAGCCGTTAAAGAGGAGAAGGCTAGCATCGGCAAGAGAGTGGACGATGTAGCGGAAGGACTGCAGAGCAAACGGGAGTCCCTGGAGAAGATCTCGCACACGGTGAAGGAATTTAACGATGCATGCAAAGAGGCAAAGAGTCATCTGGAGGGGGCTAAGAAGCAGGTGGAGGCGTATGAATCCCAGGGAGTGCAGGCACACAGCAACAAGAACCTGACCAACATGAAAGCCCAACAGAAGAGTTTGGAGGTAGTGCAGAACCAAGTAGAGCATCTGAAGAGCTTGGCCAAGGACTTAGTGGTAGACGTCCCGGATGCCGATGGAGTGACTGATCTCTTACTGCAGGCTGACGGAGTAGAAAAAGACTACGACCATCTTAACAAGAAACTGGATGAGACATGCCAAGTCCTGGAGGGTAAACTTCAGGGTATCGGGCAGTTCCAAAACAGCATCCGTGAAATGTTCACCAGCTTCACAGACCTGGATGACGAACTGGACAGCATGGCTCCTGTTGATCTGGACCTGGCCACTCTTAAAGAACAGCAGGAGAGCATTCAAAGCTTTGTGAGTAAGCTGCGAGAGTTGATGGCAAACACAGCCAACGCCGGAGACAGCTGTAAGAAGATGCTAGAGACTGAAAGCTCCCCTGACCTGTTAGGCCTGAAGAGAGATCTGGACGCTTTGAGTAAGCAATGTGGCAAACTGTTGGACAGGGCCAGAGGCAGAGAGGGGCAGGTGCAGACCACTCTGGCCAAACTGGAGGAGTTGTACGGTAAACTGCACCAAGCTGGAGATAAACTTTCCAGCGCCATGGACAAGGAGGCGTCCCAGGAGGCAGTCGGCATGGAGACGGATATCATCAACCAACAGCTGGAGGCCTTTAAGGTGAAGTCTCTCCTATTTCACATTTATTTAGTTGTTGAAGCTAAAACAATAGATGGAATTTCATTGAATTCAATTGGTTGAATAATTAAAGTTTAAGTTATAAAGTTGGATTATAGAATATATGCAAAATTACAGTGGCAGTTGCTTTAGTTTATTTTTAAATGTTTGCTCAATGTTACAGTTGCAAATGTATGTTTCATTGGTTTAAGTTGCTATAGGAGGGAACTTGTAGGCAATGATCCATCAACTGCACCAGTCCTGGCAACCAATTAATTCAGCTGCTGCATTATGTCATATAATTTTGTGTGCGTACTATTAACTATCAGTGCCAAACCATACTCAGATTATAATTTTAAAAGCTTGAGCATGCATCTAAATGTTTTCATTAGTTCCAATACAGTCTATGGAATATAAACCACATTGCTACCTGAAACTAACAATTATCTTTATTATTGATTAATCTTCTGGCTATTTTCTGGATTCATTGTTTGGCGAATATAATATATTTATACCAGAAAACAATTAGAAATGCCAATCACAATGTCTTAGAGCCCATGTTAATATAATATATGACAACATTTCGAATGCATTTTACTCATTCAACCACCCACACACCCACACACTGAAAGCAGCGAGATACCAAGAACGATGCTGGCCAACCATCCGGAGCAATTAAGGGTTCAAAGTCTTGCCTCATGGCACCCGTAAATGTGGACAGAAGGAGTATCAAATCCCACTTCAAGCCTAGTATAAGTCGAGGATCTGCTCTGTGAATATTTAATTATTAACGTAAAATTATGATTGATCTATTGTCAAAATAAAATAATGTTCTGATGATCAGATGATTGATTAATAAACGTATCATTATATACAGATACATTTCAGCTCTTGGAAATAGATTAAGAAAAATATTATTTTTCTAAATTCTCACTTTTGGGGTTACTAGCATAATAATCGCATACATTCACAGAATGTAATTTCTAATGATCATCAGTGTGAACAATGATGTCCCCTTTGGTATTCAAGCAGTTATTTACAAAATAATGCTACTTTTATTGTTACCAAAACTTTATCTAGGCTACAATCTAAAGTATCTCATTTGTTTGACATGTGTTTTAAAATGTCAATATTGCTCTTTACATTAATTTACCATTCATATTTTAATTTTGGATGCAGTCTATCCACAAAATCCTTGCATTTGGGCAGATTTTCAGCAGGCTCTTCTCCGAGCTCCATTCGTGGCTATCCCCTAGGGACTGCTGGTTCGTTAAGGGCATCTGGTGTTAACAAAAGAGCTGCGGCCCATATGCAATGATGGTGCAGGAGGGATGGACCGTCACAGCCAGGTGGTTGCCAGCAGGGTGTCACTTGATTCAATGGTCCTATTAATGAGGCTGGGCCTGCGTCCTGTTCTCTTAACATTGATATTGTAGTTCTTTAACTTCTGAGCCATCGCAGCCTCTCATTTTCACTGACTCTAAGCTTAGAGTAGCCTGCTGTTAATTTGACCATTTTGACACTGATACCATGCAGTAAAGTGGTGGTGATCATTGCTCAATTTAATGTGATAAAGCGCTTGAATGGTGTCAACATTTATAATATAATCTATCTGAGTTTTAGTTCTGACTGTATGTTTATTTTTTAATACTCATTAGCACACACATTGTATATTTTATAGTTGGTGCCAGGATCCCCAAAATGCACAGCTTCCTCATCGTCATATTGGTCTGTTTATAAATTCCTCTGAATCTCTCTGTATTGTCAAACAAAAAGCAGCCATTAGCAAGATTTACAGACAGATGCGGAATATCTTTAAAGCCTGTAAATTCCTGTGGAGTTTCCCCAAAAGAGGATTAACCTATATTTAGAGTTGACATTATAAAATGCTTTTTTTTTTCATTTATAGCATTAAATAGTATTACAATAAAACAATCTGACACAGATCTGCCCTAAGATGTAGGTCAAGGGATTTTATTTTTCAATTAATGGGGGTGCTGCTCTCACATAGGAGGGCTACATCCTATCCTCCACTTGAATGACATGGATTAAAGTATCATTGGAGTAGCAGGGGTGGTGTCAGTTTGTTCTGTGGGCTTGGTAACTGTTAAAGAAGTGATTGATTCAAATTGTTGCTAAGCAGCGTTTCAATCAATCAATATCCTTTATTTAACCAGGTAAAATTCATTGAGATTAAAATCTCTTTGTCATGGTGCATGTTTTTAACCCCTCTTTGTCCTATGACCAGTCTGGGATGATAGGGCATACAGGGCCTCAGCTGCTGGTGGAAACTCCCCTTTGTGCTCCTTCCTATCAATAGTTAGCAGCAGAAGGAAAAAACAGCAAAGCAGCGTTGGTAACTTCAGTTGTTTCTTTATTTAGTTTGCAGCATGAAGACATTAGATGGTTGTGTCATATTCTGTTCTATATACAGGGGTTTAGGCTCTTGTTACTGTAGGTAAGTGGGCTTTTTTGGCAGTCGGTGGGAAAGAAATAAACAGAAAGACAGCGCTTGGATTTGTCTCTTTCATGTGCTGTTACCATTTTAGGTCAAGTTTTGAAAGAGACACGCCTGACTTCACATGTTTACTCTTGTTTTTTCTCATGAGATTTGCAGGAGCTCTCCCTGAGGAAGTACTGTATATCTTTAGTTTACGTGTACCTTTTTTGAAATGTACCTATTTTTATTTGTTATTAGTGATAATGTTCAATACAGAACAAGTATGTACACATAACTAACGTGTTAAGTTTATGTGTACCTTAAAGGACTTAGTGACTCAACGCAACAGGGGGTTGGCGTGGGTGTCATTTCTCTCTGGTCAGACATTACATCAGTGTCTCTTGCAACTCGGAGGGGGAATTTCTATCAAATGAATCACACTGTAGCTGAGCCCAGGTTCATAGAAGTCGATGAGAGAGAAAGAAAAGTAATCGTGACCACAGTGTTGCTTGCTCACTGCCACATAGTGATGATACACACTTCTTAAAGTGAAACATGAAACTCCCACGGGTCAGTTGCTACACACGCAGAGTACATGTTGTTTTGCTGTCAGGCGACTTATGTTGAGTTTTCTGCCCATAAGAGGTTGCCACTATTTTATGATCTTTTTTTTAAGGCTAACAAGTATTAAAGGAATGATAATAAATGTAATCTCACATTTAATTAATAATTAACCTTATTCCATTTAAGCATTCATACAAATAAGTCTGTTAATAATCCAGGAAACTTTCCTCAAGTTTTACTTTATTTTATTAAAACTTACAGTTAACTGCATATAACAGCACATGATCTGGCTTTAAACATTTCTATATTATAACTGGTGAGATTTGAGGAATCTCACGTTTCTCCCTGTCTGTCTGATTAATGATTGTCTCGTAGTTGTGCTGTTGGAAAAACTCCTGCGTGCCTAAATGTTCAGACTGGCTTATGGGTGGTGCCATTGTAAGAGCATTTTCTTTTTTTTCATTTGACTAACAAATGTGTTCCCTTTTGAATGTTCAAAAGGGAACACATCCGTGGTCTGCAAGGGCTTAAATGCAATGCAGCCTTCACAAAGTATAGAAGTTATATTAGACAGTTGGGACTTTCAAAATATAACAAAGAAGGACCTGCATCAGCTAGGAAATTAGTAGAATTATAATTTGTATTTATATTTTTTTAAACCCCACTACATCTTAAATGCTTACAGTATTTATCTCTGCCATTGCCTCTTCTTTCCATCTCCTGTCATGCGTGCAGGACTGGACAAAGACATTGGGATTGTTCCGCTTCTCACCAAGCTACTGTGGTGTGTAGACAATCCAGGAAACAAAAATAAATTCCTTTCATTATCTCCTCTATCCCGCTTTCTTCTCCTGCCCCGGTCACCGGACATAAAAAGCGCCTTCATGCACTTGGCAAAGCCGTCGGTGTTAAATTACCTGGGACCTGTGCCTCCCTCAGCATTCCACAGTAATTAAGAATATCTGCAGGGTCCACACAGCAACCGTTCACAAGAAAAGGACAGAGGGCAGAGAGAGAGAGAGAGAGAGAGAGAGAGAGAAAAAAGGAGAAATGTGTATCTATTTCAGCAAAGTGTGATGTCATCAGTGGGGAGCTGCTGCTGCTGCCTGTTTGTCTATTTTTATTTTTTATTTTTTTTCAATTGTGTATCAGTCCCACTCCCCCATTTCACTGACAGAAAGAAAAAAAAGAGGAAAAGTGAGTGATTGTGTCAGGATGCAGAAGATGGCTTAGAAGTGAAGTCATATGGGCCATGCTGACATAAGGGGGAATTATAAAAGGGGAGGGGGGGGGGAAGGGTCATGTGTCCACCAATCAACATGTGCCGGAGCGGCTCTGAGCACAAATGGAGTTGTGGCAGATGTTGTCTGAATAATGAGCGGGGGCGGGGCATGAAACCCTCTGCCAGGAGGGTGTCTGTCACTGCGAGGGAGCGATGTGAGAGAGAAAGGGCAGGCTTTTTTGTTTATCCAGGAGTACCAGCTCTCCTCGGAACTGCCCACAGTTTTCTGCCTGAGACTGCTGGATTTTCTTTTTCTTTTTTTTTTGTCTGTGTGGATATTTTCACTTTGCACTGACAACTTTCCTTCAGCTCGCATGGATGCTGCGAGGATTTCAGGGGAAAAGGAGCACTTTGGACCAGAGGATTAGTGGCTAAGCTTTGGCAATGCACAGAGAGGAGCCTTCAGGAATAGTTTTGGGATAGGGCGAAAGACTGGACTCCTATTCCTAATACAGATTATGAAGCTGCTATATCTTCCTGGCTTTCACTTGGGATTTTTTTGTGTTTGTTTGACATATTTTAATTTCTAAATCCTTTATTTTTTTATTTAGATAAACTTAATTTTTTCTATGCTCTTTAGAAGAAAGGCATTTGTAGTTTTATTTTTGAAATATAATTGGAAGCATTTATTATTTATTTGTTAACTTCTCATTTAAGAGAATCAATTTGCACACAGTAGCTTCTCACCTTGTGTTCCTTTTAAATAGTTAAATGACTTAAGTGTGCACTAAAGCAACATATACCTCAAAGGATTTCACTGCATCCTTAATCTCTTCTTTGTGGTGAATATTGGCAATTGTTTTAGCATGGGCAAACCGCTAAGCAGACCAGATTGCCTGAGACAAAACCCTTCCTGTGTGGGGAAGGGGGAGGAGGAGGACCTGAACATTGACGACTGCTATGTGCCCCAGAGGTCCATTTATGACACCGTCCGGCTCAACGAGCAGATAGACTCGGGCTCTAAAGGCAGCCTTTCTTCCAGACACTTCGCTGGCACCCTACCTTACACCCACCGCACGTTAGACTTCAGCGGCCTGTGTGGAAATGGGAAAGCTCTCTCTGCTTCCAGCTCGTTTGAGCTCCGGAACCGCAAACCTGCCATGCTGGACGAACGAGCTGTCTTTGACGGACTTAAGCTCAACGGGCACATACTCAGGGCCACCGACACAGTGCTGCCTAAGTCACGTCTCCAAGGAGGAGAGAATAAGGACCATCCGCATCAGCGACGGTCCTGGAGGACTTTTGCCCCGACCAACTTGGGCGAGTACGCGAGCCGCAGTGGAACCTTGTGCTCCGGGAGCGTTGAGAGGCCGGGGTTGATCAACGGAAGGAAAGGGCAGAGTATGACCAGCTCATTGACGTCTGAAGAGGACTCGGGTCTTTACAGCCCCACCGTGGAGAGGGAGCGCCATGCCCACAGATCCCACAAGAGAGCAGGCCCTGGTACCAGGAGCCTCTCTTCTTCAGAGGCCATGCACATGTCCGGGGACCTGACAACCGACCGATCGCTCAGCTCAGGGCAGGAGGAGTTCCCCTTCACACCCGCGAGGGACAACCGGCCTCTTTACCACAGCAGCAGCTTAAGCCAGGAGCCGCAAAAAAAAACACATGCCGGTGCGGGGGGTCTACATGACAAGGATCCCCTCAGCAATGGGGAATACAAACACTCCACAGGGAGGTTATCTTTGGGCTCAGCCTCCAAGACTCCAAACGAGAGCTCCGGTTGGCGTTCCAGGACTTTAACGGACTACGAGGAGCTTTCCACTGCTGAGCTGTTAGAGGATGTGTCATCTCAGGACGACTGCGAGTTGGTTAGTGTGGTGGTGACACAGCCTGAGACGTACGGAAACTCTGTAACTCTACCCATAGACAGCCGCCAGCCAACAAAACCATGTAATGTGCTACATGGAGCGTCCAAATGCAACATGGAGGAGCTGGAGGAGTTTCTTCAATCAGTGGAGGCCTGTCTGCCTAAAAGTTTACAGACATTTCAGCATGCAACAGAGCATGAGATAGAGGCCTTACTGAATGCAATCGCTGCATGTCCTGAAATGGACCCTATTGGTTACTTCTCCCCACAGGTGCCTAAACATATCCCCTACCCTATTTTCAGATGTTTGCTCATTTGCTGGATCCATCACATGTTTCAGTAGCAATATGCCTCTCTAGATGAGTCTGACCGGAGTGCTGACGTGGTGTTTTTTTCTTGAATATCAAAGTACATAATGAGGGAAATATGTTTTGCCCACTAATTCAGCCTGGAAGTCTGTACAAGTGATTGAGCACGGCTGTGCTTTAACTGTTTTGCTAGGCTTTTCTAGGATCTGCTGACTGGTAAGAGAGTGGCTTATGTCAGCTGGATTTGTATCAGTAAACTTAAGGTGATGTCAGGGCAGTCATGTCTCTGGATTCTGGATAATGTGGCCTTTCATCTTTGAAATGTAGATCTAAATTGTCCAGATGTACTCATTTCATATCATATCATTGTGTTTCTGACATGTTTGATAGAATGCATTTGTGTATTAATCACATTTTCCTTTTAGAAGTCACAGTCAGGCCAGAGAACAATATTGTTATTAAACTCACTGCAAAAGGAGAACTGACGAACATACTGTACATCTAATACCTCATTTGGGCTAGTTCCGATACAATCGAATAAATCTAATGCATCATGGAAATCTCTGGTCTTTCACAATTGGAACAGTAATCCAATAGGTTTAATGAACTTTCGGCTGAGACTGACGACATTGCAATTTGACCACTTAACAAATATTTATTCTGATTTGTCTCTCTTTCCTCTTTAGAGTTTCCAGAAAGAGGAGATTGATCCGTTGCAGACGCAGCTTCAAGACATAAACTTCCTCGGCCAGGGCCTGATCCAAACCGCTGCCAAAGGCACTAGCACCAAGAAGCTTGAGGATGACCTGGAGGATGTAAACACAAAGTGGAATACCATCAATAAAAAGGTTATTTGTTTAATACAACCGGTCTGACCGGTTGATATTTGCCTTTGAATAGTGGTTGTTGTAGGGAAAATAAAGAGCGATAATGGCAGTGTTATGAGTCCTTCGTTCTGGCTATTTGTTAAAGTGTAAATCCTTTGATGAGTTACTGGGTGCAGTTTGAGTTATATTTACAATGTGGTCTACAGATTGCAGAGCGTTCAGCCCAACTGCATGAAGCACTGTTGCATTGTGGGAGGTTCCAGGATGCTCTGGAGTCACTGCTCAGCTGGTTAACTGACACAGAGGAGCTCATGGCCAATCAGAAACCTCCATCTGCTGAGTACAAAGTGGTCAAGGCGCAGATACAAGAGCAGAAGGTAATCCGGTGCCACGTGGTACTAACTAATACTGTAAAAATAACAGAAATAGACTCATCATTTCCGTTTTAATCTGTCCACACTGGAACATCCATACAACAGTTTGAATATGCCATCCATCTTATTTAATTGACATCCATTGTTAAAAATGAGTGTGGTCAACAAAGCTTTCGGTTTAATGGACACTCAATTTGTGGCTGTTAGATTTACTGTTTTTCACCACCCAGCAGTGGTCACGGTCATGTTAAAGACGCCCAATAACTTTCCTCCTTTGTCTGCCGTTGACAGCTCTTACAGAGACTGCTGGATGACCGAAAGCCAACGGTGGAGTTGATAAAAAAAGAGGGAGGGAAGGTTGCAGAGCTGGCAGAGTCTGTGGATAAGGACAAGGTTGCAAAAGAGATCGAATGCCTGGGGCAGAGGTGGGACACCCTGCTGAAGAAGGCTGAATACAGGTCTGTAAACACCTGTAATATTAAACGTCCTTCTAAATACAATGCTTCAGTACATAATTTGTTGATGGAAAGTTTTAGATTTTTCAAGGATCATTTTAGGACATGCACTTATTCCCTCCTTTCTCATGATCCATGTACAAACATTTTCTTACCTTTGGACAGAGCCAGGCTAGCTGTTTCCCCCCTGTTTCCAGTCACTGTGCTAAGCTTAGCTAACTGGCTGCCAGTTGTAGCCTCATGTGGACTGTGCAGACATAAGAGAGATCAGTCATCTCAGCTCACTCGGCAATTAAGCTAAAAATACTATTTTCAGAAATGTCTAACTAATCCATTCATCTTTCTGAATCACGAATTTGCCACATGTGTGTATTTGTATTGTTTTTCCTGGGGTATATACTGTATACGTAGGTATTCAAAAATATCAAATTGATCTGGTTTTAATAGGCCAGTCCACTACAGAACTACATGTGCCCCGCATTTATTATATGTTGTTAACATTTGCCAATAACACACATTTTTAAATAAAGTTTGGTGGAAATATACTTTGACTTTACTTCTAAACCACGGGTGTTGTAATCTGCTTCAATGTGTCTCAGGCACAAGCAACTAGAGAGCATCTTAGTGGTCACTCAGCAGTTCCATGAGACCCTGGAGCCCCTCAGCGAGTGGCTCGCAGCTACAGAGAAACAACTAGCTAACTCTGAACCTGTCGGCACTGAGACGTCTAAGCTGGAAGATCAGATCTCCCAGCAGAAGGTAAAATCCATCATTTCACATATGTTTTTTTGCAGGTTTGTATTACACCATCAGTTGTGTTCAACTTCATTCATTTTTGCTCGTTACCTTTAAGTTGCGTTTCATTATCTACCATTCCATTTTTCATTAAGTTCATTATTTTGTTTTGTGTGTGTGTATGTGTGTCCCTTTTTCCGTTTGTGTCACATTTCCTTGGTTGGTTCCCCATCCCCCCGTGGTCAGGCCTTAGAGGGGGAGATCATGAGTCACAGTAAAGACCTGTTTCAGGCTGTCAGTCTGGGTCAGAAGCTCAAAACTGTGAGCTCGGTGGACGACAAGGAGTTTGTTCAGTCGCGATTGGACGCGGCCCAGGCCAGTTACATAGAGCTCCAGGAGCGCTGCAGGAGGAAAGCGGAGATGTTGCAGCAAGCTCTGGCAAACGCCCAGCTGTTTGGAGAGGATGAAGTGGCCCTCATGAACTGGCTCCATGACGTGCACTCCAGAATGAGTGAGGTGTCCGTGGCCGACTACAAAATAGATGTTCTTGAAAAGCAGCTGGCGGAACAACGGGTATACACTCTCCTCCTCAGGGCCAAGCCTTATGTTGTCCTTTTAATTTAAGTTGCATCAATCATGTTTTCAGTTGATTCAAGTGATTTGGGTTGTCATGCATTGTTCACCATGCAAAGTTGTTTTGTTTCACTCTCAATGCCTTTTCTAAGGTTGTGTTTTCCTTTTTAGGTGTTGCAAAGTGATATTGAGTTGAGGAAGAAGAATGTTGACCAAGCCATCTCTAACGGGATGGAGCTTCTGAAGCAGACGACAGGCATGTCTTACTGACTCTATAGCTTTGCTAACTGTTGAATCTCAGCAAACATTTCTGTATCTTTATTACACAACATACATTTCCTGCCTTATTTAGGGAGACTAAGTTCTTCAGAATCATAAAAATCATGATCAGTTTGTGCATTTAGACAGTTAAAACAAAATTGAGACCTTTCACTTTGTTTTTTGTATTTAATAAACACATGGGATATGAGTAGTTGTTGCTGCTAGGCATATTTTGTTTTATGTTAGCTGTGCCCCTGTTTCCATTTGGTTTTGCTAAATTAACAGTGGATGGCTCCAGCATATAGAGTGTATACCATTCATACATGGAAGTGGTATTGAGCTTCTTATTTAACTCTCTGAAAGAAAAGCAAATAGGCTAATTTCCCAAAATGGCAAACTATACATTTAATTGCAGGGGGTTCATTGTTAGTTGTAAAGTGTGTCATTTGTAGAAATCTATTTTGAACATGGCATATTCATTTCTTTGTGCCTGTGGGCAGGCAAATTACTCACATCACTGACATGAATTAATTAAATGTACCCTTGGTATCTCTGTTCAACCAAATATCAGACTTCTAATACTTCCCTATACTACTACCGAAATACAATACTCATTAAGATTTGTAATCATTTACTTTCTATTCATAGGTGATGAGGTGGTTGTCATCCAAGGAAAACTGGACGGAATAAAATCAAAGTACGCGGAAATTAACTCTATGAGTGACAGCGTTTTGAAGAAATTGGAGCGGGTTTCGGGTCTCTCTACTAAGCTGCAGCACACCCACGAGGACCTGAGGTCCTGGTTAGAGAGAGTGGAGGCTGAGACAAGGGCTTTCGCTGATCAGGAGCCAGTGGGCGAGGAACTCATTCATGCACAAAGCAGGCAGAAGGTATGAAAGAAGAAATAATTACCAAATGTAATATTTAACATGAAATCCTTACATTACTCTGTGAGATGCTTTACAAAAATATGTCTGTGATTTTATTTTGCTGAAGTTGTTGTTGTTTTTTTGTTTTTTTCTCAGGCCTTGTTGAAGGAGACCAAAGACCAACAACCTGTGATGGACAAGTTGAATGAGTTGAGCAGTTCTCTCCTGGATCTGATCCCCTGGCACACGCGCGAGGGTCTGGACAAGCTGGTGACAGAGGACAATGAGCGCTACCGAGCTGTCTGTGACACCATCACCCAGCAGGTCGACCAAATCAACGCTGATATACTCAAGTCACAGAAGGTAAACCAAGTTGATGAAAAACCTTTTTTTTCTAATTTGCCTTTTCTTTTTTTCATTTAATTATTCCTATTCTATTTAAATTTTTCATAATTATAATTGAGAGTTGAAACCTTTTCAGCAATGGCAAATTTGGTATTTTTTGTCTGTTTTTTTTAGTTTGAACAGGCCGCCAACACTGAACTTGCCTGGCTGACTGAAGCTGAGAGGAAGTTGCAGTCGATGGGTGAGATCAGGCTGGAGCAGGACCAAACCACGGCACAGCTACAAGCACAGAAGGTATATATACGCCTATCATACTGCGTGTGTGTGTGTGTTTGTGTGTGTGTGTGTGTGTGTGTGTGTGTGTGTGTGTGTATCATCATCATCTTCAACCGCTTATCCGAAATCGGGTCGCGGGGGCAGCAGCTTGAGCAGGGAACCCCAAACTTCTCTTTCCCGGGCAACTTCAACCAGCTCTGACTGGGGGATCCCGAGGCGTTCCCAGGCCAGCGTGGAAATATAATCTCTCCACCTAGTCCTGGGTCTTCCCCGAGGCCTCCTCCCAGCTGGACGCTCCTGGAACACCTCCCTAGGGAGGCGCCCTGGGGGCATCCTTACCAGATGCCCGAACCACCTCAACTGGCTCCTTTCAACGCAAAGGAGTAGCGGCTCTGCCCCGAGTTCCTCACGAATGACTGAGCTTCTCACCCTATCTCTAAGGGAGACGCCAGCCACCCTCCTGAGAAAGCCCATTTCGGCCGCTTGCACCCGCGACCTCGTGTGTGTGTATATTAAATTGAATTGAACTGAAAATGTTTTTATTTTCGAACAAGTAAAAAAAAGCAATAATAAACAATGAAAATAGATTAGACAAGTGGACAGTTACAATAAAGTAATATTTACAAACAATGAAAACCACAAATGAAAATGAACTGTCTTGCACTTGCTTTACCTGTTCGAAAAGGGGTGAGAAGAAAAAAACTTATTGCGTGTGTGTGTGTATGGATAGACACAGGCCTTTACACAATAACAGTAAACACAGCAATTTGTTGTGTAATGTCCTTGCTTAACTCACTGCACCTGTTTTATTTTTTTATTTTTTTTACAGATCTTCTCCATGGACATCATGAGGCACAAAGATGCTGTGGACGACATCGTGAAAACGGGAAAGGCCATCATGAACAGCAAAAAGCCAGAGGAGAAAGAAATGTTGATGGTAAGACGGATTAATTTGCAAATTTGAAACGGGATATGATTCATTCACTAGAAATGCAATTCCTTGAAGAAATTGCGGTGTGAATGCTGACGCGGCTTAAGCTGATGCTGAAGAAGCTGACGCTTCACTGCTGAATGTTGATGAAGAACGAAGGATGAATATATCTGAATGAACAGAATGGTTGAAAGATAGAATATTTGAGAAATGTGGAATATTTGGAAGTTTGAATGGACTTTCTAGCTGGAATTAGGAATGAATTATGACCTTGAACTATGACTTCCAAAATGTAATCAGTTCATCTTTGAGTCAGAATCAGCATTTGTGCAAAATTTGAAGAAAAACCGTGGAAGCGTTCATGAGATAATGCAGTCACAAAAGGCAATGTCACAGTGACCTTGAAATTTGACCTTTGACCTCTAAACTCTTGTGATGTCATCTCTGAGTCATAATCAACATCTGTGCAAAATTTGAAGAAAAACCGTGGAAGCATTCATGAGATAATGCAGTCACAAAAGGCAACATCACAGTGACTTTGAAATTTGACCTTTGACCTCTAAACTCTTGTGATGTCATCTCTGAGTCATACTCAACATCTGTGCAAATTTTTAAGAAAATCCGGTGAAGTCTAAAATTTAGTGTTGGAACGGGGATTCGAACCCCCAACCCTGTGTTCAGCTCAATCAGGATACTACCATGTAATGTCCTGAAGGAGCTGAACATGTAAAATGTGGAATGAAGTTTATCGGATGAAAAATTACTGAGTTAATGCAATTTGAATTTTCTCCATCCGCTGTGGCGTCATTTTGGGACCACAAAAATTCAAATAAATATACATATTTTCATATTTTCGGGGTCCTAGAGCACATTCCAGAGGAGGTAATATCAAGCTCCTGAAAAAGTTGAACATTTAGAAAGTTATTAGAGGAAAAGCATTCTCAAACTCTCGACTTAGGCAAATTTCACTTGTATTCTGGATGTATCATAAGAGATTGGACTCTTCTCCCATTCTGTGACCTACATTATCCTATGATGTCACAGACAGGTGCAGAGGTCTCCATAGTGACTGACAGCTAATCAGTGTCAATTGTAAACAACTGGTACTGTACACACGTACAATCACTTCTCTCCCAAAGAGGATCTCACACACAGGCGATTTCAAATGAACGCATAAGCCCAAACTGCTGCTTTGATCTCGCAAACCGTTTGTCTGACAGATAAAATTATCATACCGTGAGAACCACAAGATTCCAATTAATATTCAGTGTCAAATTTGTGTTTGTAATTTGAAAACACAAGTAGGAGTAGGAGCATTCACAATTTTGCGAGTAGGAGCATTCATAATTTTGCAAGAAATATTAATTTAATAAATGGTTGATTTTCTTTGAAGTTATGGATTTCCTGAAAATTCCATTCATAAAATATTAATCTCTGAACTATTCTGAACAGTTATATGTGACAATGAAGTTTGTCGGATAAAGTATGAAGGAGGAGTAGGGATTTTAAATTTTGCATAATTTTGCATAAAACGTTGAAGTATGAAATTATTAATTTTTTTGAAAATGTTGAAGGGGAGCAATAAAGTCCTTGAAGAGCTGAACATGTCGATATTTGAATCAGGTTTGAAGGTAGAAGTATGTTGAAGATATGGAACGCGTAGGAAACGGCGGAATAATAATAATAAAGAAATAATTTGAAGGGTGTAGGATATTAAAGCTATGAATGCTTTTAGCATTCACACCAATTAAGAAAAAAAACACATATGGGGGGAGTGGCCTAAGTTGTGCAACTTTTTATTCAAAGTGATTTTAAAGTGAGGCCTTGACAGTTATGTCTCCATCTCGAATATGTACATATATTTCAGGATGTTGTGCATCCCTGGCAATAAAAACTTTGGATCTGGAATAAACTGTTTAAGAAATATAGCTTTCGGAAAAAAAGTTGTCTTGTGGCACAACTTGCCCCCGGTGTGGTGTAAGTTGTGCCACAAGAGAGAATACCATGGGGTAAATTGTGCCATTGATATATGCAAGACAAATCCATAAGAAAATTACTTATTTAAGGTTTATTTAAAGTAAATAAAGTAAATATTTTACAAAGATTGAAGGTCAATTTTCTTAAACAAGGCCTAGCAGATCTAGGTGGTTTTGCCTGCAAAGCTCACAATGACAAAGTCACCATTATCATCTTTCTGGCCATGTGAACTCTCAACAGTGGTGCCGTTAAGTGGAATGGAGTTGTCAGTCTCTTCTGAGCTACTGTAGACAATCACTTTCTTTTTGGTGACCGGCGTATACAGCCATGCCACTGGCACAACTCTCAGAAATGTACTTCGCACTAGTTGCTCCGTGCTTGTGACTGCCACCTGACAAATGTGATTCCCCCTCCATTTCTGCCTTTAAATCAAGGCTCAAAACCCATCTTTACACCCTGGTTTTTCCTCCCCATTAACTATCTTACCTCTGCACTACTATCTTTGTTTATATTTGTGGATGTATGGGTTTTATGTCTTTTATTTTTGTTATTGTTATTTTACCTTCATTGTTTATCTACTGAATGCACTATGTACAGCACTTAAATGTGCTTTTATAAATATATTTTACTTACTTACTTAGTTACTTATAACTCACATTGGCCCTTTGGCACAAATCACCCCAACCCCTGAATTTTGGATACTAGGCATGATGCAGCAGTTTAGGGCTTACATCGTGCTAACTATATAGACACAAAGTGTAGCATACTAAAACACTAAAACATGTGTCAAATGTTTTCAAACGTGTCTATAATTGTTCTGACACAATAATCAAAAAACCATGATCATGGAAATTTTACTTTGAAAGGCAAAAAACTGTTTTTGAGCTTAAATGTGCTTATATCTTATTCCATGTTTCTCCCTTCTTTACAGGATGAGTCAAATGGATGGCTCTTCTTAAATATGTGGTCACATTTCCAATTTCTTCTATGGTTTTCTAGAAACAAGGGATGGCACACTTTCCCATCTGCACAACTTAGGCCACTCTCCCCTACTAAGGATCTTCTTTGTTTTTTTTAATCAGGCCAAGACCCAGACTCTGTTGGAGAAGTACGGTGCAGTCAGTCAGCTGAACTCGGAGCGATGTCTGCAGCTGGAGCGAGCCCAGTCCCTGGCCGGTCAGTTCTGGGAAACCTACGAGGAGATGTGGCCGTGGCTTCAGGAAACTGTCCGCTCTTTCAGCACATTGCCTGCGCCTGCCATCGAGTACCAAACACTCAGGCAGCAGCAAGAAGAGCTCAGGGTAAGAAGCCAACAGAAGTTCAGCACAACACTTTTTATTTAAGATATAAAAAAAATAATATATGGATCTGTCACATCCTCTGTCCAGCAAATGCGAGAGCTGATCTCCGAGCACAAGCCCCACATTGACAAGATGAACAAGACCGGCCCTCAGTTACTTGAACTCAGCCCGGTGGAGGGAGCCCCCATCAGAGAGAAATACACAGCTTCAGACCTACTCTACACCAAACTCAAGGCTGATGTCAAGCAGAGAGCTGCCACGCTGGATGAGGCCATCTCCAAATCCACCCAGGTAGAGAGCATTTGTTTTGTTTGTTTATTGTCTATTTGTTTGTTTATGTCAAAGATACAGTGACATATTACAGTCCCAACAACAGGAAATATTTTAATAAATTAGTTGGATTGTTTTCGGGTTATACATACAGAGACAACTATGTTTGCCCAGCTTTCTCTGGCGATAACACCACAGTATTTGGAGTTATAAAAAAAACTGAGGTGTATTTCCTCCTTCTCCACCAGTTCCATGATAAAATTGACCCGATGCTGGAATCCCTGGAGCGGATCGCTGAACGCCTGCGCCAGCCTCCCTCCATTTCAGTGGAGGTGGACAAGATCAAGGAGCAGATCACTGAGAACAAGGCTGTCTCCATGGATCTGGAGAAACTGCAGCCATCGTATGAGACACTGAGGCAGCGAGGAGAGGAGATGATCGCACGATCCGCAGGAGCAGACAAGGACATATCTGCCAAAGGTACAGTATATACTGTAAATCATGATTGTCACAATGTAATCCAGTTAGAATGTTATACCATACTAGTCTGTTAAATTAATTGCAAAAAAGGCCAATAAGACAAATAGTAGAATACAATTTCAACAGCAGGAAAAAATATGAGTGGAATACAAAACCCCATCACAGGCCCAACCTTTAATTTGTCTGTTTTCATATCATAGTCATTCTTGAAATCGTTGAGCTTTAAAGAGGACCTATTATACTACTTTTCTGGTCTTAATTTCTTGTTTTACACTGCTATAGAGCAACCTGACACGTATCACATCACAAAAAACTATGTAGATTTTCGGGAAGCTCTTTCTCTTATTTTGGCGATCCAGCACGTCCTGTCAACACTTGAGTGTGTGTGCTTCGGGCATCTCCGCTCACTCCGCCTGTGCTTCGGCAATCTCCGCTCGCCTCCCCCCCCCCTCCTGCAAACCCCACTCCATTGTGATTGGTTACCTTCCTTCCGGAACACTTTCAGTGGCGGGAAGCGCGAGCATGGACCTATGAGGGCGCGAGGCAGACGCGAATAGGGACGTGACAGCATTACCATACATGGAAACTTCCGCGTGGTGACTTCATGAAGTTACATGCGACGTCACGAAGTTACAAAGCGTCAAGCCGCTTTGAACACGTGACTTCTCGACTGGCTAGGATAGTGTCTAGTGCTCTGCACAGACACCCCAGACGGTCAGCAGGGAATACGTCGAAATGCATGTAAGTCATTATTTGATAATTTAGTATGGTTAAGCATGACTATAAATCATCATAACAACGTTTATAGGTCATAAAAGTCAAAAAGCATCATAGGTCCGCTTTAAGAACTTAGTCTGAGTTCTGGCAAGGTTTTTTCACTTGCCTGCTAAAGCTTTTGTCCAGGTGCAGCTTTAATAGGGATGCTGTTCTTTTTCAAAGCAAGAGTTTCTCATTAAAGCCGTTCACATGAATGATATGCAATATGTGTTCCGCCCTTCACGACCAGCTGAGGAATGCGTGCTGAGATCTTTCGGTCTTCTGCTTATCTTCCATATCTAATAGGGGGTGGTGAAAAAAATCGATTCATGTCAATCTTGCGATTCCCATCTCCTGCGATTTTAAATCGATTCATAATCTGCCAAAACGGAAAATTATTTTTAATATGTGTTTTGCTGCCGCCCGTAATATTGACTCAATGGACTCAATAGGACATGGACTTTAATTTGCTATCATGCCATAATTTGCCACAACGCCTCTTGGCACACACAGTGGACTTCTTGAATCGAGTCATGACCACAGGAATCGGACTTGAATTGTGGGATTCCAAAAGATTCACATCTCTAATATCTAATGTTGCTCATTGATTTATTGTACCTGTATATTCCATAGATAGTATAACATGCATTGTAATTGCCACTTCTGTTTTTTTTTCTCTCCCACAAGCTGTACAAGACCAACTGGACCATATGGTGTTCTTGTGGAGTGACATAGAGGCCTTACTGGAGGAGCGGGAGGCCAAGCTGCTGGATGTGATGGACCTGGCCGACAAGTTCTGGTGCGACCACTGCGCTCTCATCGTCACCATCAAAGACAGCCAGGACCTACTGAGGGAACTGGAGGAGCCCGCTGTAGACCCATCAGTCGTCAAACAGCAGCAGGAGTTTGTCGAGGTCAGAATCAATCTATCAATCATTCTTCATTTAAAGTTCAGAATCACACACACAAAAAGAAAACAGGTAATAACTATTAAAAAAAACAATACTAAGGCTTATAAACATAACATGAAAACATCGATGTTAAAAGGCCAAATTCTATGGTGAGCTAAAGTTAACTGATTACAGGTAGGTTTTGAGTCTTGATTTAAGTGTTTCAACAGAAAGAAGACAAAGTATTCATGAGGGGATGGAATGATTGCTTTAAAAAAATATTTTTATTCCGACAGGGATTTAAGGAGGAGATTGAAGGGCTGCAGGAAGAGCTTGATGTGGTCCAAACCCAGGGTGCTGAGCTGATGACCGCCTGTGGGGAACCTGATAAACCGGTGATAAAGAAGAGCATTGATGAGGTAATAAATAAGATTTAAAAAAAAATCCTTACCCCTTCACTTGGTGATACTTTGGAGTACCCATGCTGATTTCATTGGCTAGACATTAACCACCTGTGTCCTTTTTACCAGGTGAATTCAGCGTGGGAAAACCTCAATAAGACTTGGAAGGAGCGAGTAGAGAGGCTGGAAGAAGCCATGCAGGCCGCTGTGCTGTTTCAGGATGGCCTCCAGGTATTGTGATCAATACTTCATTGTATTTCAAAGGAAAGATCTGAAATTATACTCTGAACAGGCTGATGATTTACTGTGAAGGTGATTTAAGTGTGATGTAAGTAAGATGTTTTCAGTTTGCAGTTACTTTGTGGTCAGGTTCTTCATAAAACCTAACCCCAAACTCCTAATGTTACTCATACAGCAGGTTTTCATTACCTCTTCATTTTCTGTTTGTCTTAATTGTGTGTTACTAACAATAGAATCAGTTTGAGACTTTTACTTGCGTTTGAAGATTGGACACACAAAGTGAACCAGGCAGTATTTTAAGGCCTTGAGTTGAAACCACAGATTGCAGTTTGTTTTTATTACAGTGGATTTAGGCGATGCAACATTTTACGAGAGACCTATTCATTTTGAAGCAATAAACACCGAACCGCAGCATGGCTTTGCTATATTTGGCTCAAACTTTTTACCCATGTTTATGAATTTTTTTCTCCCTAAATGGAAGAGTCATCGACACGGCTGCTTTCATTTCACTTACGTTAGAGATTCCCTTCACACTCCTTCATGATGGAATGTAATGTTCAGGGCTTGTTTTATTTTTATTTTTAAAATGTTTGTTTACTTAATTCGTACATAACCATACCAAAGACCAACAGCAAAGCCTCAGTGCATAACATGACACTGAATGTGACACATGACTCTGTGTGCTCTAGGCTTTGTTCTCTTTCAGTAACAATGGTTCCCCCACCTTGTACGCAGGGCATGTTTGACTGGGTGGATATTCTGGAGAGCAAACTGGATTCAATGTCCCCTGTAGGCACTGACCTGGAAACTGTCAAGCAGCAGATTGTTGAGCTCAAGGTACTGTCTTGTATTTGTGCTCGAATGTACAACAGAAGAGTAATTGTGAATTCGCTTCTGCTCTGGATTTTTCATTTACTTTAACTTTGCCGCATTGTTCACTAGTAGTACAGAAGCTCTGTCACATAGCAGTCGTCTTTTATGTCGTATGCTTGATTCATAACAGGCCACAGCTGGCTTTCTTTTGCACAGGTAGAAAAGCTTTATAAAGACAGCTTCGTAAGGTAGTCACATTAGCATTGATGTACAATAAGACAAATGTGCTGTAAAAAGGCAGAAAGACCGAACATGGTCAGATGTATTGTCCATAAAGCTTTGTAACTCTGTTGACTGATTGGGTGTGTACCGTGTACCGTGTGTGTGTGTGTGTGTGTGTTTGTGTGTTTGTGTGTGTGTGTGTGTGTGTGTGTGTGTGTGTGTGTGTGTGTGTGTTGGTGTTTTTCAGGAGTTCAAAGGAGAGGCGTACCAGCTGCAGATAGAGATGGAGCGCCTGAACCACCAGGCCGGTCTCCTGCTGAAGAAGGTGACGGAGGAGGCCGATCGCTGTGCCATCCAGGAGCCAATGTCTGAGCTCAGGATGCTGTGGGAGAACCTGGATGAGAGGATCATCAGCCGACAGGTCAGAAGAGAGAAACGCGAGGAGGGGAAGCGTCAGTCTAAAATTCAAAAAGTTATACAACAAAGTAAAATATAAGAGTGATATAAAGCTGTCCTACGTAATTATATAACAATCATTTGTGGTCTCTTTATCGACTGCTCTACCATGTCTACATCATTAGTCGAATAGTTATCAAAGCATGTTTTTCCCCCGCTAGTTATACATTGCCTGCGTGATTCTGTCGAGAGTGAAGGGGGCCAGACAGTATTGACTCGATACAGTATGCAGAGAACAAGTCTAGTCTAGTCACACTCAAATTTAAGTGGAATGTTTATTGTGGACAAAATGTAATTTAAAAAAATAATGATGATGAATGATGGATACTGTTCAGTCTAAATAGAGTAGAAAATGGACTCGACAAACAGGGATCAAACAGGCCAAGGAATGTGTGCTGTATTACTGTCGAGTGCTTTCACTCACTGGCAATATCTAATGGTTTAATCTGTCACTAATCCAGCACAAACTGGAGGGAGGCCTGCTGGCACTGGGACAGTTCCAACACGCACTCGACGAGCTGCTGGCCTGGATGAGCCACACCGAGGAGCTCCTCAACGAGCAGAGGAAGGCCGGAGGAGACCCCAAAGCCATCGAGATAGAGCTCGCCAAACACCATGTACGACACCTCCAGATGAGCACATTTATACATTTCATTTAATCCCTGGAAACACTAACCAGTAGATTTATCATAAATTAATCCTTAATGGACCCTTTACACATGCAAGATGTATTATTTTTTTTTCGCTTCTGTTCACCTCCCGTTCTGCCATGTCTTGCTGTTTTATCTCTTCAGGTTCTCCATAACGATGTGTCGGCTCACAAACCGACAGTTGAGACGGTCAACAAGGCCGGTAGAGACCTGGTGGAGTCCAGCGCTGGAGAGGAAGCCTCTAGTCTGCAGAGCAAACTGGAGAACCTCAACCAGCGCTGGAAAGACATCCTGGAGAAGACCGCCCAGAGGAGGCAGGAACTGCAGAGTGTTTTGCTTCAGGTATAAAACACATTTTCACCAACTTGTGTTTATTGATTGATTGTTGTGATTGAATATTTTCTTCCAGGGGAGCGAGTATGTTATGCAGAGCCATACATTGATTTTGGAGGAGTAATCCCTATCCCCCACCCTCCCTCCTCATTCCTTTTTGCATCCTGTGGAGTTTCTATTCATAACTTTGACATTTAGCGGGGTGCTTTGATGTGAAGGGAGATATGAGAAAATAGAAATATGTCCTGGATTTAGTTTCCATTCAAGAAATGTTTGAAAGGTTTCTGTGAGCACATAATCCATCCCAGGGCTAAGATTGTGTTCATAAATGAGAATGTGAAGTATTTATCAGGAAAAAGGTTTTCGTATCCAGTTATCTCATATTCTGTCTTAAAAAAATACATATAGCATTTTCTGTTTTGCAGTTTGTAAGCAAAGGCTTAAATTCCTTACATTTCAGGCTTTTTAATCTATCCTGCTGGATGTTGGAGATTGCTAGTTTTGGTAGCCAAATTAATTCAAGGAATCAAAAACTCAGACATCACACACACACACACACACACACACACACACACACACACACACACACACACACACACGCGCACACACACACACACACGCGCACACACACACACACACACACACACACACACAAATGCACGCACGCACACAATGACTGTGTGTGTATTTTGTGTCTGTGAGACACCTTTTGTCCTGACTCAGGTTGTATTGTGTTGTAGGCCCAGGGTTTCCATGGCGAGATAGAAGATATGCAGCAATGGCTGAAAGACACAGAACGTCAGCTGTTGGCATCAAAGGCTGTGGGAGGCTTACCAGACACGGCCCGGGAGCAGCTTAACGCCCATCTGGTATGTATTTAACATTGTGAGAGGCCACATACAGATGGCAAGCTTGTAAAGGAGGCGACTTTGTCTTTTCTGTGTTTTTATCTGAAGTGTGAAAATTAAATGACACTGCAAAGTTCCCGACGTGCAGGAGATGACAAAAAGCCTTTAAAGTGTGTCAGATTGATTTAGCCATGTCCGACTATAATGAATGTTTTTGCGCCTTTGTTTTCCTTTACCCTAATGGAGAAACCTGAGCGCTTTCACAACCAACTCAACTTCAAGAAGCGTCAGTAGTGACATCTTATAGACCCCCCTAAAAAACTGAGGGATTACTTGAAAGAAATAACTTTTGTCACATAAGTAACATTAAGACTGTTTTGATGTATGTGGGAACATTCCTCCGAGAGTCTCGGCATGCTTCACTATGCATTCTTTCACCATTTTCTGAACCAACATAGACATAATGTGCTCTTCAGACGCTGCAGACTCTCACACATTGTTTTCCAAGATCTAAAGCTGTAATTGAGTCTGCGCGACGAAAGAGCCACTCTCTCTCTCTCCCCCCCCTCTGCCCCGCGTCATTGTGTGCGCTCTCTTCTGCAGGAGTTGTGTTCTGCCTTGGAGTTGAAGGAGGAGCTGTATCAGGAGCTGATGAACAAGGGTCAGCAGCTGCTGGCCGTGACACCAGAGGGCCCGGACAGCAACACGGAGCAGGACCTCGCCCACCTGAAAGACAAATGGGAGGCGGTGCACGGGAAGGTTACGGAAAGAAAGGTATACGGAGTTGAGATGGTGGCGAGGGCTGGCCGAAAACCTATACACCACTCTTGGTTCAAAGGTCCCAAATATTATGCTCGCTCACAGGTTCAAAATTGTAATTTGGGTTTCTATTAGAAAACTGTTTTTAATGGTGTAGTGTCCAAAACAAAACTTTAAATCTATCACAGTGCCATTGATGAATCTCCTCTTTCTTAGCCTTAGTCTGAAACGCTCTGCTTTAGAGCCTGTCTATTTGGGGACCTTCCAAAGAATCCAAGTCTTCTCCGATTGGCCCTGAATAAAACTGACGGTTGGAATTCAAGTGCCCTTTAGATTCAGTTGTCCTGCGGGGTGTGCTTATCACAGGTGGAGGTAGTGCTAATTTAGATAGGTAATGGGGGGTGTGGCTTCTCCCCTTATTACATCATATGCGGGGGGATCTGAAAAGGGTTTTTGAACACAGGTTTTCAGACTGGTGATGGTGGTTAAAAAGAGAGAGGGTTGTTGTTTTCTCAAACTTTGGGAGTCTCTAGACACACCAGGGACCCATATTTATGTTGAAAAACCATGAAAAAGTGCATTTTGCATAATAGGTGACCTTTAATGTGTCACAACTTCAGCTCTGGGTCCCAGTGAGAGATCGCTGTGATAGTCCCGTTGAGATTTGTAAGCCTGTAATCCTGGTGTCGACAATGAATGGTGTAAGGACAGAGTGTTGGCAAAGACACACAGGATGTGGTCACGCTGTAGATCAGCAGTGGTCTTGTCTCATATTTTGCCCTAGTAAACATGACAAGTGCCTGAAATACATTAAAAAAAAAGATCTACTGTTAAACTTGATCCAAAATAAAGACTCATCAATCTCTATCTTGTTCTTTTGGACATCTTATTTATATGCTTTTCCATGCAGAACATCATTTCACATTTGTGGCTACAATAAATAAACACTTTACATGACACAAAAGATAGATGATCTCCTCCCCTTGCCGCTCTCACTCCAGATATGGAGCTCCTCATTCCTGACTGCTTGACAGTTTGCCTTTGCTTCCTATTTACTTTGGTCCTGTTCCTAGGAATTCAGAGTCTGGTTAAATGTGAGACCTGGCTGCACAGAGTTACAGCTGGTGGCCAAAAGCTCTCTGCAGCTATGTGATACCTCCCTAGTCCAGCCTGCTCTTTTTCTTTTCAAGCTGAAAAAAAGTATTCAAATCATGAAATAAACACTGACTAATAAAAACTTCAGGACTATATTTAGCAACGACTCTCAAGATGACGCACAACATAGAAAAAATTAATGATTCGCTAATCGGGTTTTGCCAAAATGTCATTAACGCAGCACTTATGGTCCTTTGATGAGCCTTGGCCAGGGTCCTTGGCCTAGAGAAAATGGATGTTTTGCAGCGATAAATTCACTGAGGATGTTACGATTATTTAATTTAAAGCTCATCATTCCTTTTCTGCTTCAGCCATCAGCCTCTCCAGAGATGTAAACACAGCTCATGTTTGGCACAACCCAAGTGTAACTGTTTTTTATATCTAGTGTTGTAGCAACCAGACAGATTTGTTGCCAGCCTTGTGTGGAGTAAATTCAGGGTTTAACCAAAATAACAGTATGGTTTCCCATTCCTTTGTGTGGACACTGACAATGTGTTGTCTATGTGTGTCTACAGGTGAAACTGGAAGAAGCCTTGACACTGGCCACGGATTTCCACAACTCACTGCAGGACTTCATCAACTGGCTTACACAAGCCGAACAGACGCTGAACATGGTCTCCCCCGCCTCACTCATAATGGAGACCATCATGTTTCAGATTGATGAGCATAAGGTAATGTTTGTACAGAGACGAGGGTCACACACAGCCTTTGAAGGGATATTTAATGCTGATGACACGAGATTTTTTTTTCCCCAACGTTTTTACCCAGCTGTCTTGATGAGGTGTAATTTCCTTCTTAAATGATATGATTATTATCTGGTGGCAAACCTGTGGCGTACTGGGTAGAGGGCGTACCATTAAGGCTCAGTCCTTGTTGCAGGGGACCAGGGTTTCCACTCTGTACCTCTTTTCGACTGACAAATCAAGGTGTAGATACACAATATATATATTAGGTATTTACACCTTGATTTGTCATAATTATGTACCAAATAAGAGTTTATGTTTACAAATATACAATTCGACTTTGCCATCAATCACTCAATGACTCCTTCTGCTTTGTAACACCCGAAGCCAACCCCCTCTCCTCTCTTGCATTTGTGCAGGTCTTCGTAACAGAGGTGAACTCCCACCGTGAACACATCATTGACCTGGACAAGACAGGAACCCATTTGAAGTACTTCAGTCAGAAACAGGATGTGGTCCTGATCAAGAACCTTCTGCTCAGCGTGCAAGGCCGCTGGGAGAAGCTGGTGCAGCGGTCTGTTGAGCGAGGCCGAGTACTGGACGACTCCAGAAAGAGGGCAAAGCAGGTACTGCTCTGTGTATATTCATGCTTGATTTTTGGAAACACAAATGGTTTCACCCTGGTAAGGACTTTTATTATCATTGGAAAGCTCTGTAAATAGTATATGAGGGATGTTTCATGTTCCATCTGCAGCTTATTTTAGCATTTTTCATTAGTGTGGGCCCTTCCCCTGAAAATCATCTGAGCGTTTAACAGAACTCGGCAATAAATCAAGTGAAATCATGCATTTCTTTTTTCAAAGTTAACACTGTGTTTGTTTCCTTATCCTTCATTAGTTCCATGAAACGTGGAATAAACTGATGGAGTGGTTGGAAGAATCTGAGAAGAGTCTGGACTCAGAAGTGGAAATCGCCAACGATCCGGACAAAATCAAGACACAGCTGGCACAGCACAAGGTGCCTGGGCGTCTGCTTATCACACTTTACTGGGGGAAAGAAAATAACCTCTGACATTAGAGTTTGGTTCATTCAACAGAAATGTTTGCATCCAAACCATTTTCTACAAGTCCGAATAACGAATGCACCAAGTTTTGTGTGTAACTTTTGAGAGTTGGAAGCAGATTCCAAAAGGGAAAACTATTTATGGGAATTATTGCTTGAGTAATATACTATATCCATGCTTGTTGTCTCTGCAGCGTTATGTGGGGATGTTGTGCTAATCCTATCATAATCCAGGGATGGACTAAATGTATAAGGGGTGACCCTGGTTTTGGATACTTCTAATCTCTGGGGAGCAGTAGCTCTTGAGTTTTGACCCATTTTTACATTCCCTCACATAATACTGTCTTCTTAATCACAATACACTGAGGCTAGGATAAGTTCTGAGATGTCAGCAGTATCAGGAAGAACATCCTCTTAGGAGGTTCCCTACAACCTTATACATTTAAAGACATAGACAAATGGATTTTGTTTTCTAAATGCAGTAAAATTGCTTACTTTGTAGGACTAGGACTTTTTGATGACAATGTTTCCTCATACACAGGAGTTCCAAAAAGCTCTTGGGAGCAAACACTCAGTGTATGACACCACGGCTCGAACAGGACGGGCACTGAAAGACAAGACATCCCTTCAGGACGACACTCAGAAGCTGGACGACATGCTGAGTGAAATGAGGGACAAATGGGACACTGTTTGTGGGAAGTCCATAGAAAGGTAAGCCTATGCCTTCCAGCATTTGATGTTGTATTTAACACCAATTGACTACATGTTGGACTATGTACAGTACTTCCAAAGACCTCTTCATTCATTGTTGATGATTTGTGCTTTCCTGCAGACAAAACAAGCTTGAGGAGGCCCTGTTGTTCTCCGGCCAGTTTACAGACGCTCTACAGGCTCTCATTGACTGGCTGTACAGAGTGGAACCTCAGCTGGCTGAGGACCAGCCTGTACATGGAGACATAGACCTGGTCCTCAACCTGATAGACAACCACAAGGTAGAAAACCACACCACAACACACCACAGCATGACACAAAGCTCCAACAATGCCCCACTTTGTTGACCTGCTAGTTGAAAAGTCCTTAGTGGCAGCAATCGAAACCCACCTTCAAAAACAAAGCATTAAAAGGTTTTCACTGCTGTTTTAAAACCGCCCTCTCCTTTCCTCATTGCTTGTTTTTTATCACAATAGAAACAAAGGACTCTTAAACCACACCAGGGTTGGACTAATAATCTAAGCAAAGGGGCTATCATTGTAGTACCTTTCCATTGAATCCCTGTTCGAGGAATTTTCCGTCAAGTGAGGATGTCTGGAATACTGATGCTGTTATGTTTGTGAAACTAGAGGAATTTTAAATATTTAGGAAAGTCTCATATAGTTATTATCAATGCCTTTGCTCGGGTCCAAATCCCCGCCAGCTCAGACGAAAGGGTTTTACGGAAGGCTGACCAGAACACCCTGTGTTTCCCGAACAGTACCAAATAAAAGTTTATTCTGCTTCATCATCGTCATATTACCATTATTACTCTCACATTGTCACAAATAAGTAGACAACCTCATTGCAATGCATCCTACAGTCACTCTTTCATTCGCTTCCTAAACAAAAACATGTAAAAACACTACATCTGTTGTCCATGAGGCCGCTGGAATTAGCAAAAACTAAAAGTTCCTTGTAGCTACTTCAACAATAACTGAAATCAACCACACGAGTAGCTCTGTTTTTTGTTGCAACAACTTATATATATATATCTATATATATATTTATAATTTACAGAATCCTCTGTATAGTGTTGATGTCTCACATGCATGTGTGTTCACGTTGGTTGACTGTCCTTCTCTGATATGCCTCTGCAGGGTTTCCAGAAGGAGTTGGGAAAGAGGACGGTGAGCGTTGCGGCGCTCAAACGTTCGGCCAGGGAGCTGGTCGAGAGCAGCCACGACGACTCGTCCTGGGTCAAAGCCCAGATGCAGGAGCTGAGCACGCGCTGGGAGACGGTGTGCAACCTGTCTGTGTCCAAACAGGCGCGGCTGGAGCAGGCTCTGTGCCAGGTACTGTAGTGTGGTGGAGCCCCTACAGTGGTGAGAGAGAAGGTAAAGTCACTGTGTATGAGCCTGACTGATGTGTTGTGTCCTCTGGCTGCAGGCTGAGGAGTTTCACTCTACTGTTCACATCCTGCTGGAGTGGCTGGCTGAGGCAGAACAGAGCTTGCGTTTCCATGGCAGCCTGCCTGATGATGAAGAGGCTCTGCAGGCGCTTATCGAACAACACAAGGCAAAGCCATGCAAATATTTTGATTGTTTTGAGTTTTAGAAATAAATAAAAAGTAACATATTGGCAAGTTTTATGGACAAGTAAACAATGTGTACAGTGCTGCAGATGTTTTTCCTAACAATGATTTCAGCTTATTTAAATGTTTTTTTCCTGGCTCCAACATTAAAACAATTATATGAGCAAAACATTTTCAATGAAAACAATCTACTCTTTTCCTTTGTAATCGTTTTTTTTAAGGATTTCATGAAGAAACTGGAGGAAAAACGAGTGGCTCTAAATAAAGCAACTAGTTTGGGGGAGGCGATTCTGACCATCTGCCATCCAGACTCCATCACAACCATCAAACACTGGAACACCATCATTAAAGCCCGGTTCGAAGAGGTCAGTTCACAGCTGCAGCATGCCTACATACGTGCTTATCTGTTCTGTCATACCCACAGGTTATTCCTCATCACACAAATGCCATTTCTCTGTCTCTATTTAGTATGTGCAATGTGTGTGTAATGCTCCTGTTACAGGTGCAGGCTTGGGCCAGGCAGCACCACCAGCGACTAGCCACAGCCCTCACTGAGCTGTTAGCCACTCAGGAGCTGCTGGAGAATCTGCTGACTTGGCTTCAGTGGGCTGAGACCAACCTCGACGATAAGGACAAGGAGGTGCTGCCGCAGGAGCTGGAGGAGGTCAAAGGCCTCATAGCAGAGCACCAGGTACTGTAACACTGCATATAAAGATAACTCTCCTCAATTTACAAAATGACACTATTTCTGATCCTGTCAAAACTGCACCAGTTGTATGGTGGCTTTTATTTTACAGTGTTCGATTGTAAAAGTGAACATGAACCAAACTGGAAGCACACTTGTCACTTTCTCCCTGCAGGCATTTATGGAGGAAATGACCAGGAAGCAACCAGATGTTGATACCGTCACTAAGACACACAAAAGGAAGGCTGCTGTGGAGCCCCACGGCCAGTCCCAGATCCCTGTGCTGGGCAGAGGAAGAACTGGAAGTACGTATCCCATAAATACCCCTCACGGAGCGTGACCCCAGCCATCTGGCCCAGTGTTGAGTCACCGCAAGTCAATGCTACATCCTCATCATGTCCATTTTAGCACCTGGAATGATGTCATTGTTGCATCTATTCTCCTTGATTACACGGTGAGAAGACAGTCATTAGGAAGGTTTTTGTCTTTCACTTGCAGGAAAACGTTCTCCCACACAAACCATGTATGCGTCAGCAACACAAGCTCCCATTGAAACCAAGAACCCCCGGGTCAACCTGCTGATGACCAAGTGGCAGCACGTGTGGCTGCTAGCTTTGGACAGAAGAAGGAAACTCAACGATGCCATGGACAGACTAGAGGAGGTAATCAAGCACTCTTAG